>CM031241.1:231115505-231715505 GCA_018340775.1 Taxus wallichiana var. yunnanensis
TACAAAAGGAAATATACATGGAGCAAACAGTGGATTTGTTCAGATTATTCTCTTGTTTATAGGCTCAAGGTCTCTCTATGGTTTTAAACAAGCCCCTCAGGTTTGGTATGAGAAGACGGCCATTCTTTTCTTCTATCTAATAATTTTGTTCATTGTCACTTTGATCATATAGTGTATTTCCAAAGATGTTGGTGAGGATATTGTGATACTTGTCTTGTATGTTGATGATTTTTACTTCCTAAGTAGCTCTTCTTCCCACATTCGCAGTATTCATAGGGCTCTTTCTACACAGTTTGACATGACAAATCTTGAGTTATCAGCATTATTTCTTTGGTTTGCAGATTTCTTAGATGGATTCAGTGGATTCATTTGAGTCGGTAAAAAGTACACCCATGATCTTCTTCGGTACTTTGATATGGCTGATTGAAAGCCAAGTCCATCTCCTTTTCGATCTAGGGTTATTCTTACTTCCACATTACCACACCACTTTGTGATCCTACATTGTAGATAGGAAGTTGGTTGGGAGTCTCATGTACTTAACACATACTCACCCCGATATTTCTTTTGTAGTAGGGCTTGATCTTGATTTTCACATTCTCCTCATAGTAGTCACCTAAAGGTTACTAAAAGGATTTCGCGCTATTCTGCAGGGCACTTCCCACTTTGGCCTACACTACACTAGGGGGTTCTACTCGCTTGGTTGGGTATACGATTTAGATTGGGTAGGTTCTATTGATGACAGAGTGTTCCACTTTTGGCTATGTTCTTTTCTTGGTTCTTCTCCAGTAGCAGCTTGTGTGCAAAAAGCAACAGCTATTGTACTTTCATCTTCGTGAGGTAGAGTATAGGGAAACAATTACATGCAAGTCAACAGATTCTTTAGCTTTGACAGTTATTGACAAAGTTTGGATTCCCACAGGATTCATCAACTATACTTTGGTGTGACAACCAAAGTGAAATTCACATTTCTTGCAACCTTGTTGAGCACTAGCGGACCAAGCATATTGAGATACACATCCACTTCATTCAATCAACACATTAAGGATGGAGTTATTTGCTTGAGTACATTCGACTCAAAGAGCAGTTGTGGACATATTTACAAAGCCTTTTACATCACCTCGCTACCTTATGTTTCATGGAATGCTTGGGGTTTCAGAAGTTGTTCTTAGGGGGTGTTCGTGAGAACATATTCCTTCTTCTTCTTCTTTCTCTTTCCTTCTAGCCGGATTCTTTCCTTATTTTGGTTCGATATTTCTTCATGGATAGATTGTATATGAGTACCTCATCAAACCTATTTGTCGTGACTCGTCTTGTGGACATCCCACTTCTATTTTGGCCCTTAGTTTCACTTGAGGGTGGGTGTTAGAGTAGGTATTTACCTTAGCTCATGTTCACCTAGGTTATTTATTTACCTTTATTGTATTTATCCTCACCCACTTATGTGTGTGATATTTCTTTTTATTTATGTAGATATTAGGGGGATATTATCAATTTTTTAGGTATAGTTCTTTCCTTGATCTATGGTCTTGACTAGTTCTTTGATGACAAGTTCTTCCCATGATTTATGGCTTGATCTACGAACTCGATCTAAGTTCTTATATTTTTATTCCTCGCCTATATAAGCAAGGCCCATTCTCATTGTATTTCATTGAGCTCCATAATAATATATGATATTGGTGCTCATTTGTTTGCAAAGGTTTAATGTAAAGTTATTCGCGAATTTCTTTCATCTTATTCATCGTGGTGTTGATTAGTATTTTTTTCTTAGCTTGGTATGATCTCGGTTATCGCCTTTTAGTATCAAGTAACTTACTATACCCTGCATATTGATGAAGCAAGCTAGATTTATAGATGGTCAGAAATCACGAGTGATCCGTGATTCATTTGGTTTACGAACACATGAAGATTTAAACAAGATATGGGAGAAGTATCATGCACAAGACACATGTTTCAGCCGTTTGTGAGTTGTTTACCTATTTTTGTAAATTTTTGAATTATTTTCAATTTTTGGGATTTTTAATCGAATTTTTAATTTTTAGATTTTTGACTGAGTTTTTAATTTTAAGATTTTTGACTAAGTTTTTAATTTTTAGATTTTTTATTGTTTGGATTATAAGATTGTGGTATAGAAGAATTGTAAGAATCAAAGAGTCTCTTAGAGTGAAAGATATGTCCCATGGAGAAGAAAGAAGCGCTAGGTGGCAAATATTGCCCCAGTGTAGCAAAAAATTAATAAAATAATTATTTAATAAAAATAATTATTCGTTGGAGTGTGTAGAAGAAGTAATATCGCCTTAAGAAATAAAATTTTCCTAGTGAGAAGAAACGAGTTCTAGGTGGAAAATAATGCCCCATCATGTCGAAAATTGAAAAAAATAATTATTTAATAAAAATAACTATTCACGACAAGTAGAAGAGGGGTTAGAATGAGAATAGTGGTCAAAACATGCACCCAGGAATCACGATGGGTGAAAACGGATAGATATACCCCACATGAGAGGCGCTAAATCATTACGATCATTTTATTTGTTACGAACCCCCGCCAAAAGTTACCGTGAGAGCCCGAGAGTGATGAAGACGATGGTGAGATCAAGATCCCATAGGAGATGTGTTGATTGAGTCCAAGATTATGCTCGACATGTAGATGATGGATCCTTCATGAGTAGGTTAACCCCGATTTTGTAATTTTATGCATTTATTACTTTATTTAATGTTTTAGACCTAGGAAAGGTGCACGCACGTACTCTTGGGACACATGCGCCCTCAGGGGCACACATGCATCATAAAAAAGTGTGCACACACTTGCATACATAATATGTTACTAGCAGCATACATGCAGGCACCAAAACATGTGTGCAAATGGCTGAGGGGGAAATCACGTGTGCCTACGTGCATGTGCCAAAATGGCCATGCAGCCACCCCGATGTATGCGTACACATGCACATGTTGAGTTAGCTAGAAGGGGAACATATATGAAAAGATGTCCATACAGGCATCAAATAAGGTGCACACACGCACCATGCATGCACGTACCAAATGGGGCACCTAACATGCCCAAATGGGTGCACTGCACGAAAAAGGGAAGAATTTCCCAATGAAAAACAAAAAGACTGGAAGAAGTAGAATTTTTTGTAGAGAAGTGATTTATAAAAGAAAGAGAAAATTAGCATATGGTAAAAAATAGAATAAAATAGAAGAAATGTTAGTGCCTAACACGTGTTGTGTTTTACGGATATAATTTTTGTCACACTTGCAGACTAGAGAGCGTCATAGCAGATTGCGGAAATAGAGGCGAGCTTGCCTCGCCGAGATTGTCGTGAGATGGATGTACTGTTAGAGGTTATGGGATGAGGACACGTGGCCTTGATGCCATCTATCACATTGGATTATGGATTTTTGAGAACATTGATAGAGTGATGAGACAAAGAGACATTTCTTCCGAATGCCTATAGGGAGATGATTGTTACTCTTGAAGACATATGGCACATTCTCGCGCATCCCCATTATTGCTTCCCTAATTGAGTATACCAAGGCCTTAGGACAAATCATAGTGGCTATTAGTGATGTATTCTGCAGGGATGATATACCACACCGTGGTATGATGGTTTACCTACATCGTTGCATTTCAAATCCTACCATTCGTCGGGACCTTTTTATCCGATGGCTCTTATCAATGGGTTTTTACTCACTGATAAGACATGGACTTCATTTCCACTAGGCCTGATTACCATTATTCACGGTCTATACAATGGTGAGAGATAGTGCTAGGGCCATAGGTATACTAGTACATCTATACTGGGACCTTCATTTGATCACATACCATCACGTAATATGGTGGGACCCGCTTTGTTTTTAGAGATTTGTTCATGGGACCACATAGCTTATTGATCATCATGTTGGCATACTACGAGTGCGAGCTCCAAAGGAGCCCATAGTCATGGGTTAGATTCTTGATAGGGATGATATCCGAGGGCACTTGGGTGATATATATTATTATCACCGAGAGTTTGATGAGCTACAATAGAGAGACATTATCTGAGGCCCTATAGGCATATACAGTGGCCAAAGGATGGGGTAGAGCTCAATATTTTCATGTTGAGAAATTTCTTATAGGAATTCACGTATATATTATATATTTTTACGGGGTTGACTGATTCCAGTGGTAGTTTTGTGTCATTCAAGGTGATTCCCATCCCGATATGTGGTACACCCATCGTGATGCGAGAGAGATGAAACATGGCCCCCACATTCAGATAGATAGAGAGAGGACCAACTTTGAGAATATGGTACCATAGGTTTGGGCCCCATTATGATAGATCAGGGACCCTAGGACCCCACAGGATTATTTTCCATCAGTATGCCACTAGTTTTCCCTCACAACTCGATCATACTAGATGGTGTATGAGTTGTAGGTGTGATGCCACCACCAGAGATTCCCTATGATAATGATGAGGCTGATGATGTAGATGGTGCGACGGGGAGGTGGTGATGAGGATCCATTTTATGGACAGAGGCATGACAATGGAGATGGCAGATAGGGTCCATTACAGGGGTCCTAGACATAGGCTGCAGAGACAAAGGTAGGTCTCAATGATACAACAGTACTACCTAGACCATAGTGTCTAATACATAGCCCTCCTCATAGTATAATGAGAGGAGGAGATGGTAGAGGTTACATGGGATAGTTATCTATCTTGAGCAGAAGAGCTTCACCTAGTCATAGCGGTCCAGCCTTCTGTGGTAGTAGTAGAGAGGGACCAAGCCGGGCCTAGATACGTGTCTGATAGCTAAGCGAGACCAAACCAGAGTTCGAGATTTTGTAGGAGAAGGAAATGCTATTAGGTTTCATCGGATAGAACATCTAGACTCACGATGACTCAGATTATGGGTCTATTACAGGTAGTCCTAGGTATAGGTGCGTTGACTGGCAGAGAGGGACTAGATTTGAGATGAGTGAGTAGTGGGTCGGGATGATGTTTCTAGATTATCCATGAAGGTAGCATCCTTCCAACACACGAGATGGTGTTACGGTGACACAGCAATCATATTACTACCTATTTTTGTATTATGAGGTCGTTTGCAGGTCCAACGGCACCGAGCACCGAGCTAAAGCCGCGGTCGAGTGTATCGGTGAGGTCACAAAGTGGCCTACAAAGATCGTGAAGATCACCAACAACCACAAGGATGGATGATAGATCATCACACCACATAGTTTATGGGTCCTCCTCATCTCGCAGCCACATAGTACCCATGAGGGTTCAAGTCGATGTGACTCCCATATTTGTAGATTTGTATGTACCTTTTGATACATGCCTCTTATGAAGGCTTTATTATTTTTGACCGATGTATATGATGTATCATTTTGATGTATGCCTCTGATGAAGGCTTTATTATGACATGTTCCCTTAATGGCCCCTTTTATACGATGATGTATATCATTTTGAGATAGACATTTTACACATGTATATATGGACATTTGATGTTAGTATACTGCCATGTTGTGATGTATCTTATGATGATGTTTATTTATTATGGATGTTGATTATATCATGATGTTGTATGATTTTATTTCACATGTATGTATCATGATTTACATTGATGATTGATGGTGTATCCCATGTGTTATATTTATGATATATCTTTAGATGATATCATATGTTGTGGTCATGAGATACTTTATTTTTCTTTGTTGGGTATGGGATGATATGATGATATTGGTGTGGGGGTAGATTTTTATATTTTTGATCCCTCTTTCCCCCATTTGATGATACGATATGTGATGATTAGCTTAGCATACATGTATTATGTACACTCAACTTTTTATTTATAGATGATGTTAGATGTGATGGAGATATGATGATATGATTAAAAAATTGTGTACATGCAACAAGAAAACACAAGCAAGAGTTAACAAATATACCAAAAAAACATGCCAAACAACATGAAGCAACACAATTATTTACAAGCATGCAAAAACATACTTCATATGTACAAATAAAAATGAATCTAATCTACACAAGAAAAGTTCAATCTTAGGAAGTATGTTAAAGCAACAAACTAACAAATGTACAAACAAGTAAAAACTATACTAGCAACAATGTACACAAACAAACAAAAAAATAAGAAACAAGGCTAAAGCACAAACACAAACAAATTGTAATTATGTTTTTGTGTCACTTGTTTTTCCAAACGTTTTTGCATTATTTTTGGGAGTTTTGTGAAACAATTTTCTATTGTTTTTATATTTTTTCCTAATGTTTTTGGTATTTTTAGGTTTTTATGCAAATGTTTTAGGATTTTCAGCATATTTTAATGTTTTTGTGATTTTCAACATATTGGAATGTTTCTGTTATTTTCTAGGGTTTTTCGAAGATATATGCATGGAAACTGAGAAACATGGATGCCCCAGGTGTTAGATGGGAATATACAAGGGCATGTGCCATGCATTATAAATAAGAAGGTGAAATTGTGAAAGTGCCCCCAACATTAGTTGGGGAATATAAAAAGGCAATCTCTTCACCGATTTATAAGAGGAGAAACAAGCATATCAATTCTTGAGAGGATAGGATCACAAGTAATCTCGGATGTAGGTGTGGAACTAGCCCTAGAGCCAAGTAAAAGTACCCCTAGATGTAAGATGCTTGTGAACAATGAACCCTCCCAAAGCACTAGAAGTTGGTTTTCACCAAGGGACCTATCCAAAGCACCACAATTGCATGGTTTTCACATATGGATGACCTGTTTTCTCTCTTTTTTTCACTTTTTTATTTTTTGTATTGTGATCCTTTTTTACTTTTTGGTTGTTTTCTGATTTTAAGAGCCATGTTCAACCATAAAACCACTTGAGATACATGGAATTCATAGGTTCCTTGGGCTCATCTCCATTAGGATGAGCAAGCTTTGTATGCTCCTAACCCATATTTGGCCACAATGGCATAAGGTCCTAACCAATAAGGTTCAAACTTTCCTTTCTTCTCTCTTTCCTCCCTTGTGTTGAACTGATTCTCTTTCATGAACAAGTCTCCAACCTTAAACTGACGAGGTATGATCCATTTTTTGTAGTTCTGTGAGACTTTATTTTTATAAACCTTGAGATGGTTAAGGGTGCGGATGCACTTTTCAACTAGGAGTTCTAATTCTGCCAGCCTAGCCACTCTATAATCCTCATCTTTTTCCAGATAATCCCTAAGAGATATCCTTAGGGAAGGAATCTCTATTTCTAATGGGATGATATATTTTGTTCCAAACACTAGGGAGTAGGGTGTCACACTAGTAGGAGTGTGAATGGAGGTCCTATAATCCTAGAGGGCTGGGTGAATTTGCAAATGTCAATTATGACCTGTCTTACTCACCATATTTTCCATGATCTCGAACCAAAGGTTTTGTTAGTGGCTTCAGCTTTCCCATTACCTTGAGGGTAATATGGTGTGGACCACTTTAATCTTATTTTAAATCAATGATAAAGATCTTTCATTGTCTTGTTCTTGAATGATTTATCATTGTCAATAACAATGGCCGAAGGAATGCCATATAGAAAAATAAGGTGATTCATGATGAACTTTGATATCTGAGCACCCGTAACATATGTCAATAGAATGACCTCCACCCACTTAATGAAATATTATTTGGACATGATGATGTGGCTATGACCTTTAGATTAGGTAGGGGTGAGCTTCCCTATTGAGTCTAATCCCCATTTAGAGAATGGTCATGGTGTTGTTATTAGCTAGTAAAGGTTGTGAAGGTGCATGGATGAAATTTCAATAATTTTTACATATAACACATTTCCTTACATGGTCAGAGTAGTTTGTCTCCATAGTAGGCTAGTATTATCCTACCCTTAACAATTTCTTCGCTAGGACTAGTCCATTCGTATGGGTGCCACACACCCCTTTAGTACCTACTTGATCGCTTGACTCGACTCTACTACATATAGACAATGCAATAGATTCCCATCATAGCCATGACGATAGAGCATACCTCCTAGAGGGTGTAACGGGCTATTTGGTAGATAAGGAATTTTTTTTTGGATCGGGAGATGTCAGGAGGAAAAATGTACCACTTTGGAGGTAGTTAAAAATAGGGTCATACCATGGAGAGTAGGGACCAACAACTTCACATGACAGAACAATTATAAGCATGTCGTATGCAGGTTGACATAGATTTTCAACAAAAATGGCATATCATTATTTTCTGGCGGAATCCGCAACATAGAACCCACTGTTGCCATTACATCTGCAGATCGGTTTTGTGCCCTTGAATTTTCTCAAAGGTGATGTGCACAAAGTATTCTTTCAGATTTTCCACCAACTTTTTATATGGGATGATTTTATCATCCTTGACCTTGTACTCATCGTTGACTTGTTTGATGATCAATTATGAGTCGCCAATGACCTTAAGGTGGTGAATATTCCATTTTATAGCTAACTTCATCCCAGTGATGAGCACCTCATATTCTATAATGTTATTTGTGTAAGGAAAGCCATGATAGAAAGCTTGCGGTATGGGGTCTCCTAAAGGAGTGATTAGCACTACACCTACCCCCAAACCATGGAAAGTGAATGATCCATCAAAGTGTACTTACCACATGTTAAATTCCTTAATATACATCGGTGACACGTCTTGCAAATCCAGGACTTCTAGGCCCTATTCTAAGTAAAGGTGCTTTTGCTAATTGGTTGGCAAGAACTTGTCCTTTAACTAACTTCTAGTGTACATAATCAATGTCAAATTCATTCTACCTATAAGGGCGGGTTTTGACAAGGTCAACTTTGGATATAAGCTTGGTTTTATTATTCAATAGGTAATGACAAAGTTTTGGAAGGTAAAAATGAAAACCAGACAATCTTTTTCAATTTGAGGATAGTTGAGCTCATAGAAAATTAGGGTACGACTGAGATAGTACACAAATTTCTCTTTTTGGCTTAGGTCATATTGTGTGAGCAAAGCACCAATAGTAAATTGGGTAAAGATAAATGTATATCAAAAGTGGCTAACACTCTGGAGTTGGAAGCATGAGGACATGTGGGTTGGCTAAGTATATTTTAAGCAAGGGAAAGGTTTTTGTTGTTCTAGTCCCCAAATAAAGTCAACATATTTCTTAATCAGATGGGTGAATGAATGGAATTTGTCAAAGAAGCTAGGAAATGAAGTGGTGGATGGTTTGCATCTTTCCGCAAGCTGCATAGCTATTTGATATTATTGGGAGGAGGAATTTTAGTAATGGTGGTGACTTTTGTCGGTATACCTCAATCCCTCTCCTTGATAAAATGAATCCTATTAACTTCCTTGATAATACTCCAAACACACATTTCTTTTGATTCAATCTAACCTTATATTCTTAGAGAAGTTAAAATATACACCTCAATACTTTTGGGTGGTATTCTCTTGTCTTGTATTTTCCTAGGATATCATCTACATAGTCCTCCATGATGTCATGTAGCATATCATGGAATATCACTATCGTTGCTTTTTAATAAGTTACACCAATTTTGAGGCTGAAGGGAATTACCTAATAACATAGTGTTCCCCAAGGGGTTTTGAAGGTTTTATTATGTTGATGTTCTTCTACTATATTGATTTGATTATATCCAGAAAATCCATCCATAAGAGATAGCATTTCATAGCCCACAATTGAATCGACAATCATGTCAATATTGGGCAAGGGGAAATCATCTTTTGGACATGCCTTGTTGATGTCTCTAAAATATGTGCAAATTCTGATTCCAACAGGTTTCTTTTGTACTAGAACTACATTCGATATCCATTCGAGTAGTCAATAGGTTTAATGAACCTCTACTAGCAATCTTTCTAATTCTTCTTTAACCAAAAGAGCCACTCGTGGGTGCATTTTTCTTAGTTTCGTTTGATGGGATTTGCATCTGCATGCACAACTAAGTTGTGCACTACCAAAGTGGGATCTAAGCCTAGCATATCCTTATAAGACCATGCAAATATATCCACGAATTCTCTAAGAAGAAAGGTGAATGTCTTTTGCTCTTGTGTTGAGAGTGAAGCTCCCAACTTGACTATCTTTGGGTCTTCTTCTATTCCAATATTCACATCAATGGTTTCTTCTACCAACATTTTTGACATATCCTCCATACACATAGGATTGGGAGGAAAGTTAAGATACATTTCCAAGGGCATCTCTACGATATTTTCACCCTTAGCGTGGTCACTTTTCTTGTCCGTTGATTTTTTTACTTGTTTGTTAGCTAGCACCTCAAAGATGTTTTCACTATGTGACTTGGACTTTTGCTTTTTCCAAGGCTTTTCTTTGGAACTTTTTCCCTCACTTTTTATCAAGTGTTTTTGACCATGAAGCTCACATTCCTCTCCAAAATATGTGTAGTTATATAATTCAATGTAAAAACCTTTCTTATGATCTCCAATTGGAATTGTGGTCTCTAAGGCCCATGAATTCTGTGATAGCCTCATCATTCTCAAATATTTCTAATGGCACATGACGTTGTTGGTCCCAATCGACAAGGGAAGGGTAGAAAAGGTCAATTTTAGGTTTAGTGGGGTTAGGGTAAGGACAATGGTATCCATGAAATTCGTGGATGTAAGATCCTCATATTGGCTACAGTGGGAATTTGTGTCATTGTCTAAATA
Source organism: Taxus wallichiana var. yunnanensis (assembly GCA_018340775.1). Lineage (NCBI taxonomy): Eukaryota > Viridiplantae > Streptophyta > Pinopsida > Cupressales > Taxaceae > Taxus > Taxus wallichiana. The sequence continues at coordinate 231,126,123 of CM031241.1, forward strand.
ATCAGAGCTATCCGCGTGCTCAGAACAGGCAGCATCTTGATCATTAGGGTGGGCCCTCTATGGTTAAATGCCGCCATAGCACTCTTATTTTAAATGTGGAAGTGGGACTGGTGATGAGGGTCGTCAATCCTCTTCATTAATAATGTCAATCCGGGTTGGTGTCCGAAGGTTGTATGCATTAAGAGAAGAATATCTTGGAAAGCATCTCCTTTAAACACAATCCAAACTTGCATAAAATAAATCACACATGCAGAAATTTAAAGGCACACTTGCAGAAATGTAAACACACTTGCATAAAGGAAATCACACTTGCAAGAATATAAAGGCACACTTGCATAAAGGAAATCACACTTGCAAAAATGTAAACACACTTGCATAAAGAAATTGCTGAATTGAAAATAAAGGAAAGAGGAAAAGACACTTGCAGGTTCACAAAAGAAATTACATAACATAAAAAATAGAAATTTACAACAAAAGGAAAAACTACGAAATAAAGAAATAAACATTAACACATTGATCCATCTTCCTTGGAATGAGTGGCCAACTCATTCCTTGGAAGAGGACTTAATTCATACTTTTAATTTAGAACTTACAAAATAACTTTACTTCAAAAGATTGGAAAGAAAGAACAAATTTTTTTCTTGGGAGAAAAGAATTACATATCTCAGTGTGGAAGGTTGCATTTATAATTCATGCATCCAACCAAATCCTTATTTTAGGAAATACAATCTGATCTTATATTTATTCTAATCCTAACAACTAAGATCTCCATCTCCACAAAATATGGAGAGAGATATATTATTGAGTCAAATCTTATCTTTCTTAGTTTAGGAAGATTTGCTCCCAAATCTTCTCCTTGCTTTTGGTAACAATAATCATAATGATTTTATTCTCCTACATTATTGAAATTATTTTTTTCCTCAAAATATTATTTTTTCCAAATACCTTTCTGGATTTTCCATTTGACTTTGTTGTTTTTTATTGTGGAAATTTTGACACTTGTTCGATACGATTTTTCCTCGACTACGTTTACTAAATTTTAGATTTCTCTTCATTGGTAAAACTTGTAGCAAATCTAAATGATTTTTTTGTTAAAAAAATTTCTACGAACAAAAACCTTTCTCATATTTTCCATTTGAATTTTTCTATTTTTTTTTATGAAACGTTTAGTGCTCATCCGATACACTTTTCCTCGGAATGCAACTCACTAAAAGTTATATTTATCTTCATTTGTAAAACCTGTAGTAAATCTGACTGAGGTTTTTGTTAAAAATATTTCTATGAACAAAAACCTCTCTCATATTTTCCATTTGACTTTTCTATTTATTTTTATGAAACTTTTAATGCTCATATGATACACTTTTCCTCAGACTATAGCTCACTGAAAGTTAGATTTCTCTTCATTGGTAAAACCTATGAAAATATAAATGAGGTTTTTGTTAAACACATTTCTATGAACAAAAACCTCTCTCATATTTTCCATTGGATTCTCTCGATTATTCACAATTCCCATTTTATGCAAGTTTCAAACTAAAATTGTCATTCCTTTTATGCAAGTTCGAACTAAAGTTGTCATTCCTTTTATGCAAGTTTCAAACTAAATATGTAAGTTCCATAAATAAATCTTCTTTTTCCATGAATTGCAAGTTCTAGAACTAACTTTCATTCTATACCTTATGCTTTGTCCACTGTTTTAATTGCTTGAAAATATAAATATACGAATTACAAGTTCCAGAACTAAATGTTATTCGATTGATGCAAGTTCCGAACTTAATCTACAAGTTCCAGAACTAAATCTGCAAGTTCTGGAACTAAATATATGAGTTTCAGAACTAAATCTATGAGTTTTGGAACTAAACCTATGAGTTTTGGAACTAAACCTACGAGTTCCAAATTAAACCTGTGAGTTCCTAACTAAATCTGTGAGTTCTGAGCTAACTTAAAACAACTATAACTTTTGCATGCGATCTCAGATTGAGATGATTCTTTTTTGAACTTGCATAATTTTTCAAGAGAAATATGAATATGAAATCATATTTGAGTTTAAATGTATTGTTTATGATCAATTCCACTTTTCCCAAAACTAGCATTATCTTTCCTTTATGGCCTGCATACACAAGACTTTGCATATTTTCCCAAATAATCAATAGGATTAGTCAAAAAAATAGATAAAAAAATATTTCTAAAGAATAAACAAGATATATATCCTATATTCTATCTTAAGAAAACTATAAGTTCCAAGATTATATTTAAATCCACTTTCAAAGGTAACTTGGAAGGACAAAATAATGGTAATTTATGGCCAATTTATGGCCTCATCAAGCTCGGCTTCCTTGGTCCTTGCTTGTATTTTCCACATCCTAGGCCTTTAATCCCATATAATACATCATCCTACTAGACTTCTCATATCCATAGATTTTATAGCGGTAGGTTTAGTGTCCTTTGGGACCCACCTGTAGGTGGGTCCAACAATTTCTCCTCTACAAGTAATCCCCCGGTAAGAATTCTCCGATAGTTCATTCATCTCTAGGCCACTTGAAATGATAGTTGGGCCTTCCTCTTGTTTTTGGTGATAAAGATAGGTCTGAAACTAGGAGAGCTTGTTGCACATTGTATTCTCCATAACCATATTCCATAATTTTCATCTCCCATGAATCAAAGGGAGAAGTAGATGTAGAAGCCTCTCGAGCACAAATGTTGAGGGATTCTCAATCAACTCGTGATTCAATAGATTCGATTAAATGGGGAAAAATATATCGGCGGATCTCCATGTGTCGGACATGCATATGTACCCTTATGCACAAAGTTGTTAAGATCTCTGCAAGTGAGCGAAGTGTTCTAGATCTCCTCCTGTATTGTAATAGTGTATCCCTTATGTTTTAACTTGATGAACTCGATGGAATGTTAACGCATATGGCCTACATGGCATGAATCCATGGGTGGCCAAGAAACATATTATATGGAAGTTCTAATTTTAATATGTAAAACTTTGTATGGTGAGAAGTTGATCCTAAGTCCATCGACAATGTGATTGCTCCAGGCCGACTCCCGCTCTAACTTGTCATAAGTGGTTATGGTAATGATATGGGACTCTAGATCTTCCTATGTATGTCTGTGTTGTTTGATTAATTGTAATTTCCATATATTCAATCCCTACCCGTTGTCCACAAACACCTATTTTATCTTTGGCGGGTAGTAAATACCTCTATATACAAGAGAATATGTTGGTGTGATCTTTTGTTGGTGATTTCCTTATGGTTAAATGAGATGTGCTTAATCGGTGCAATGATTACCACCACACCTTGTAAATGTGAAGGGTATACTTCTATTGGCACTCCTAACCCATGGAGAGTTTTGTATAGGATGTCATTAAGTACATTTGATATTTTAAGAAGATCTAAGATCTAAATCTTGTGATGTCTTCTCAAGTTGTTCTAAGATGTTGTACTAACCATCCTAAGGGGTGACAGATATGGTTATGGGATCATGAGACCAAGCATGTCTTGTTACCACAGCAGTGTAATATTTTCCCTTGATCCTAATGGTGTTCATATGTTCATTAGAAGAGTGGACATATCCAAGGAGTCATTCATAATGATTATCATCACTTTTGGTGTGTAGATAGTTTAACTTTATAGCTTTGGGATGAATCTCCTTGATCTAGATTTTTCTCATTTGATTTACCATGCTTAGGGAATTGTTCTTTAAATATCCCCATCTTTTCATTTGGCATTTGATTTTTCTCTGGTCTATCAACTTCTATCTCTCCATTGTTAATGAGATCTTGGATGTAGTGGCGAAGTCTTAGGCACTTTTCTATCTTGTGTCCCTTTACACGATGAAAATTACAATATTCATGCTCTTTATACTATGATGATTTAGGAGCATTGTTATCAAAGGGTCATACAGTAGGATAAGTCACCAAGTAGATCGCATCCGATTTTTTCAATATCGTAGACAAAGACTCATTAAGAGGAGTGAACGTTCTATGCTTTTTTGGTGGTTGAATTGGTCCTTTGGTTAGTTTAAAAGTTTGACCAACTTGGACTATTTGTACTTGTTTGGAATCTTTGATTCCATCTCCCACCACTTTCTTGATTTTGTTAAAAACCTTTAATGGCTTTTCTATTGGTTTGGCCGTTTGATTATCTTTTGACGATGATTTGATTGTTCCTTTTACAATGAGGGAATTTTCTATCTGTATGCCCTTTTTGATAACCTCTTCAAAGGTATGGACACAATGCATTTGTAAATGGAAAGAAATGTCTGGATTTATATTGGGTACAAAGATTCTCACAAGTCATTTTTGGGAAATGCGCAAGGGAAGCGGCTAGTTATCCCCCGCCATCTTTGTAAGAAGCTCGTGAATGTTTCATTAGGACGTTGTTTAGTACTACACAAGTTTTCCATAGTTATGTCACTTTCTATGTTGTATGAGAAATTTCAGATAAACCTCTCTCGCTAGTTCGGTGCCATGTGAAGATAGACCCACGAGGTAAGTGAGTGAACCATTTTAAGGCTTGTCCCCTAGACTCTTTTTGAAAGAGTTGAATGAAATTTTTGCTATATGCCACTTCTTGCGAGCCATGTAAAAATCTTTCACATGATCTCACGGGTCACCTTTCCCTCTATACTTGTCAAATTTTGGCATGTCAAACTTCTTAGGAAAGGGTCAAGCGTAATAGATTTATTGAATGGATGGGGGCATAAATATTCGTATTGGTAATTTTTTCTATACCTAACATTATTGTCTTGAAGGATTTTAATCGTTTCCTTCATGGATTGTTTTGTCTTATGTAAGTAATTTCTCCTTAGTAGGAGAAGCAGGAAGATATACGTGATAGTATTTAATATTTTCTTCGCCTTGGTTTTCTATGTGAATTTCACTAGTTTTGACCGTAGGCTTCTTCTTATGCACACTTTTTGTTTGTTTCTTATGTACAAGATATGTTAGTAAAGCTAATGGTTGTCGACTAAGGTTTTGGATTTGTTGTTGAATAGTGACTTCTTCCTCGTGGATTTTCTTCTTCTTCTTCATTGTGTGGAGGTTATTCCATATTTTCATGTTCTAGTCTAATTCTCGCGTGGCATCTTGATGAAGGACATTTTTTAACCCACCATATTATCATTTCCTACGTTGAACATGGAAGCATACTTATGTATTAGGATGTCTTCCATATTAGTGAGAGGTTTTTCTTCCTCATTAACTTAATTTTTGGGTGGGATTGTCTCATGTTTTGTAGGCATTCTAGCTCCTAATTCCACCACTCTTGTTAGCACCCAATATTTGTTTCTAAAAAGGAATTCATCTAATAAGGTGGGGTAAAAATCAAACTCCGTGCGTGGTGACCCTAACTCATCACCACTATGATCTACCATCTCCTCCACTTATTTCTCTATGGAGAATAGAGGCCCAAGATCATGACCAATAAAGGGATTTGACCCTTGTTTGTTTGAGGTTTCCCAAGTTTTTTCTTGTTTCATTTCTGTAGACACCTAAAATATGCTTACACTTAGAATTTCCTCCAATTCAACTAATTGACGAAACTTTGTCAATTAGTTACTCTTCGCTCCATTCTCGGATGCCCATTCATGACACTCATTCGGTTGTATTCCTCCTATAATCAACTAATTGGGCTAATATCCCTCTTATTAGCTAAACATTCCTCCTTTCGACCATTCAAAACCTCCTTAGTTCTCTCTCGAACTACTTCGCAAGCTTCAGAGGATATATATTAGTCAAAAATGATTAACTAGACCCCTCCCAACTCTCAATGAGTCTCTAATCACTTGCTAATCAAGTTTAACTAGCCTCAACCTAGTTTATGTAGCCTAAAGCATGTTTATCAACTCCAAATCATAAAGTGCTTTTTGGCTTGCCTTTAGTCACACATCTACCCAAATTTCAAACACTTCCAAACCAAAAACTATAAATACAAGCCTAAGTTTTTCCTTTCAAATGGTCCTTCTCTCACATTTGAGATCTTGGCATTAGACATCATTTGCATTAGCCAAGCTAATAAGACATTTTATCTTGGCTATCCTCCATTTTTCAAGCTCCTCCATCCTCCATCCATAATTTCATGCTAGGTTAGTATGAGGGTATCTAAAATTGGACTTGTATCCATTTTAGAGAGACCTCTTCACCCCCATATCAAGAAAACAACAAATCTAATTTGATTTCTCATAGGTTTAACTAGGTTCAATTTATGTTTTAAGTAATCATAGAGTAGCTAGAGATAAAATGATACTTTTTAAGTTTAATTCATTATTATAGAAGTTATCTTGTTTAGCACTCATTTTTATGTTTATGATAGGTTTAGTTAGATCATGGAATTACTTAGTTTTTTATTTATCAACATAGCTAATCTTCTCATGCATACATTTGGCACGCCTAGTGGGACCCTTAGTCCATCCTCCATTAATGAAGTCTTTTTGAAGCTTTTATTTCAATTTCTAACCTTTTACATGTTTTTGTAGAGTTAAATGTTTTGCCTTGGGCTTTTAAGCTAGGCTTTATGCGCTTAACCTTCATTTTCATGCCAATTTGTTGGGTTTATGTTAGAAATTGCATTTAATGGATAATTTCTAACCTATTGACATTTTTAGAGTTTCATTTTCCGTGTTGTTTAGTGGTTTTTCCGCATGCATGTAGGTACCTAAATCGAGCGCATGCATACATAGCAAGTGCACATGCCTAGACTAGTAGGCACACATGTCTAAATCAACACATATACACCTTCTACGGACGTGCGTAGAACCTCTCGGAATTTTAACCCTCTCGTCAGAAATTTTACAGTGCGCACACACCCTAATCGCAGTGTGTACATATCTCTACCCACACAGCACTGATCGACTAAAATTTTTATCATATGCACGTATACACCATTACCCATGCACATACACCCTAAAAGGTGCGTATGCATCTCTGCTTTGATCCATATTTTTCTTGGTTTTCTAACTTTTCACGGGGTTCTAAATAAGGGGTTTACGGTGTTTCTTTTCATGTTTTCATACTATCGTAGTTAAAGTTCTTTCATTCTTGTGTATGAACGTTTGAAACACGTATCCTCTTCCCTCACACATTTCTAGGTGATCTTAGGAATCAAAACGTTTCACTAGCTTCTTCATACTTGCAAAAATGATTCAATGAGATTTCAAAGTTGGTTAAAAGAAACTTTCTTTTCACAATTTACTTAAGTATTTTCCATTTCTTACAAAATTTGAGTGAGATACCTTTTTTATGCTCTTTCCTTTCATCTTAGGACGATCTAGTAAATCAAAAACAACATCTTGTCTCCTTTATATAACATATTGGAAAATTACTAATCTTGGTGTATAGGACCAAAATCACATATCAAAGAATCAAAATTAAAACCACACTAACGTGATTGATGTAGATTGAAAACGGTGTGCAAAAATTCATTAAATCTAAAAATTAAAAAACACACCACATTCATCAAACTATATATGCAGGTTCGGAAAAGGGTACGTCCCTATCTCGCTTAACTAGAATGTAATCCCTTTCACATAACACCTTAAGCTATAACAATGGGGATCGTTCTAGGAACTCGAAAGTAGTCCACCACCGAACAACCCCGTGGACAAAAAAGGAAGTGCTCCAACTTACCCACTTGACTAATTTTTACATTTCCAGCTAGAGTCAAAGTTTTTTTGTATCGCGACTTAAAGGATGATACAAACCCGAATGCACTAGTTGCTCATTGTATCAAAAGGGGGTAAAGTAAAGTCGAGATACTCCCAAACTAGTCAGTGTGACTCTTTGGGTAAATCGAGCTCGCATTTAGACAACTTGTGACACCTAGTTGAGTGAACTATTTTAGGAAAGCCATATCTTCTTGGAGCCCACTTTTCTAGTCCATTATCATGTCTTGTCTAGCCTTCACGAAGTGATGACTTACTTGGACTCTAAACCTTGTTTTTAGAATAAGGAAAAGAATCTACCTAAGTTTGATCTAAGTTTCATTCATCACAAGATTTACAATGTATCACTTAAATTAGTTTCTTTCTCACCTTAGGACGAGGTGAAACTCTACCCAAGTGAGGCTTATTTTATCTTCACCTCATTTGGTCTATACCCTTGTGTTCTTGTTTCCCATTTGGGAAAAAAAGGAGGAATATTTTTTTATTTTTATCATAAACAATGTTCTCCACTTTTTTATCCGTGTACGCCATCCATGTTTGCGGATGGGTTGTTAAATGTCTAAAGTGTGTGAGTACCTTTTCACGTATTTGATAGTCCTTTGATCTTGATTTCAATATATTCTTCATAGTTAGGATTGGTTCATCATTTGATCCCCTTTGACATGTTACCTTGACTGTATTATCTCGACACAATTAAGAAACTTATGTCATGTTTCTCGTAAACATGAGCTAAGTGTCCACATTGTGGCGTTACATTCACATTTTAGCACATTCTTAGTATACTTTGACTTGGTTTAATTTTGAAAATTGTTCCAAATCCCGACGGGGTTTCGCTTACTTTATTTTGCATGGTTTCAATACCACTTTGAAATTAATATCTCGCTTCTCCGTGACGCTTTGATAGACATGTAAAATTGGTGTGGTTGTGTGGCTTATATTTGTAATCCTTTCCCTTTGACGTTTAGGCCTTGATTGACTCTAAAATAGTCATACTATCCTTTGAGTGAGACTCGCATTTACCCTTTGTTAATATTTACGCCTTGTTCATTTAGAGATTGATGTAAGTATTGACATTGTTTTGGTCATCTTTGCATCAAACTATCATTTTGCACACTTTATACATACGGAGTATTTCCTTATTGTTTGGTTTTGTGTTTCACGCTTGCATGATTGTTCCTTGTGATCATTCATCTAGAAAAAAATTCTAGGACAATAATTTTTTATCTCATCAAGATTACATCATCACAATGTCTATTTTCCTTATACCTTCTTTGGAAAATCATGCACACATCTCTGTACTAACGAAATGTTTAGTTGGTTACCATTATGCTACCCGAATCGACACGAGCCTTCTTCACTTTGAAGAAGTTTGATCACACTATCTAGGTATAGGCATTTCTACGTTAATGACGCCAACAATGACTAACTATCTCGTGGTTCCTCAGTCTACAATAATAGAGAACCTAGGTTTAGGTATTCACATCAAAATATACCCATCATGACTAAACCTAATTTGGTTCTTTTCGCACTAGAGGACTCAATTGGCCACCTACTGCTCTCACCATCAATCATATCATCATTGATGGTATGGTTTGAATGCTTCGATCCAAATTATTATTCAGGTTCCCCCCACTCTTCTTATGATTCATATCCAAACTACCATTTGGATTCCCACTCTTCTTCTGAAGATTTGAATCCCAACTATAATTCAGATACCCATAGATCAAATCTTGAATCATGATCCTTCCTTCCTTCATAGGAAATTTATTCCAAATCACCTCGATGTCTTCCTCTTTAAATACTTGTGTGACTCCAAGTTCCTTCGATCGAAGATCTGATTCGGTTCTTAAGTCGTGGTCCTCCCTTCCTTCGCAGGACCACCTTTTCGATTGCCTCAAAACCTCTTCCTACATTGAAGAGTTACATGACTCCAATTCCCTCTAGTCAATCATCCAATTTCACTCCTGCGCTGCAACTTAACAGATGGCTATAGGATCCTACTTTTCAACCTACATTACATCGTCTTCTATAAAAATGACCTAGGTCTCAATCCAAATCATCTGTTCGTGAGACGCCTAATTCCAAATCTATATTATCTCTTGATTCATATTCTACTATCAAACCAAATCCAATCCCCTTCAGCCCTTGAGCCCTTTCAACCATATCGTACCATTTCCTCATCCATCTTCTAAAGATCAATGTTTGTGACCATGTCGAACCATTAGAAAGAAGCCATGTGCTAAGATATATTTTTGAAGCACTATCAAACTTCTTTGTAGGATAAATAAGGTCAATACTTCCCTTGTTTGCTTCATCAAACACCTTGTTAGACCCTTTTCTTAAGTCAACCTCCTATGGTCGAAAAACAAAAACCTCTACTGATTGATTTCTCTCAAAATTAAGGAACAATCGGACTACACACGAATATATTCCTCTAGAGGATTGAAAACAAGGATTATTTCTCGGAACTCTTTACACTCATGTATTAGGGAGAATAATTTGATTCCTTTTTCAAAACATAAAGGAGGTTCTTAAGGTCATGGAACTTGATTCTTCTTCTAGCATTCCATCTTCACCTTCTTATAAACATAATGATATTTCGGGGTGTAGCATTGATCTGTGGCCTAAATTCTCATTAGAAAATCATTCCTTATATACCATCGTTCCTCAATCAAAATATTTCCTTGGGTCACCACCGAATAGCCCATCATCCCCTTCTATCCTCGGAGCCACCTTGGAGTAGCCCTCAAATTTCTACTTGTGGGTCACTTTGTATGTACCAAAATTGAAGGTAATCTTATCTTTGCAAACAACGTGACACATACCCCAATGATGATACAGTCTCCTCGCAAGGTGTTCGGGTTCCGAAAAGCTCTTCGAGTGTGCATTAACATCCCGCATGCCCCACTTAGCCCCCACGTGCTTTATTTTTCCTTTTTCCCCTCTTTTCTTGGCCTTTTTTTCTTGATGATGAAACCGCCACCCCCGAGGTGGCGGTCTCCAATTACGCCCGCTCATGGCGGCGGAGCTCCTTACGCGTTTTCTAGAAAGCTCTTTTAACACGACTCACGTAAATTCAAATTTTTACCAGCTTTCTTTCACCGCCATAAGCTTGCATTTATGATTCTAGTTCCCTGGAATAGTGTTTTGCCATTGTTTATAGTTTAAGAGTTCTATTTGGATTTTACCTTGGGTAAATGCAAATGCTATAAATAGTTGGCTTGTGCTCAAGCAAATGGCCCCTCAAAATTTGCCTCTAATTTCTCTTTGCAATAGATTTAGTTTTCCTTTTGCTTAGAATGCTTAGTTTCTTTCATTGCATGCTTAGTTAGCATTGTTTTACTGTTAGTAAGCCACATATCCATCTTGTGCAAGTACTGTTGTTATTTTATCCAATCCATTGGAATAGGATAGTCTATTTACCAATAAGAAGCCATTAAAGTTGTAGGTTTTTCTCCTCAAACAGATAGTTTCGTGGATCTCGCATACTTTATGTTGCATGACTCGCAATAGATCCCGCTAGGAATTACATAAGCCAAGCTCTGTACTCTTGCGCTATCCCTCTCCTACTCACATTGTATTCAGTCAGTGTTCTGAGCTGCCTTTATCCCAATATCTACTTCTGTTGATGCTAGCATTACACACTTTTCTGGATCCATGTGAACACAAAGGAACGAGGAGATCACACTGAGGGGACAAGATCACACACACCATCGGATTTGCCACTGTTCTGCAGAATCCAGGTTCTAGCTTTCAAAGTTCTAGTTAGAATCATATCAAATAGAGTAGTTAATTACTTTATTTCAGTTAATTCTACTCTCGATATTGCCAGGGAAGCTGTGGGGATTGATATTTTCTGAGAAACTATGATTCACTCCTCACTTCTGAGGTAGGATCGAGAGTCTTGCAAATAGATTAGATAAGCTATTTCATTATTTATAATAGATCTACAAATTGCACAGACAGATAGCTACACTTGGTTATTTTGTTTGTTTTAAATTGTTATTTTAGCTATCAATTCTAGATATTTTAAATAGTTGCTTTCTTAAATTCATAAAGCTCGTCAGAAAACAAAAAAATAGAGAAGTCATACATACTATAGATATACTTCACATAGTTAAATTTCATTTTACTGTAGTTTGTTTTACTTTGTTTCTTTTGTATCACAATCACGGGACCTAGAGAGCCTGTGGAATACGTATTCAAGCCAATCGTACCTTAGCCCAATCTCATCACAACGATAATTGATATAGGTCAAAATCTTAGGATCCAAGTCTTCCGAAAATGGTAAGTTGCAATAAATCAATTCCTAGTTGAGCGGACTAAACATAGAGGACAACCAAGCACACACGTTTTGGTCGAATCAACCGAACTACAGACACCTAGGCAACATTCATATGACTATAGAAGGGTTTGAAAGAGAACAAACCTTTGGTTGTGATCCTTTGGTACCACAACCCGGATGCAGAGACACTCTTCTAGATATAGATACCAGCCTAAGAATCCAGGTTGCACGAACGCCTGTAAGATATTCTGAGAAAATCACATAGTTATTGATCCTAAATATAGAAGCTAAGAAAGCATACGATTACTGGATATTAGGGATTAGGACTTGATTTCACACATGACCATAATAGGGCCACAACAACTAAGAATCTACGGTTGTGACCCACAAATCCCACAACCCAACGAATCCATAGGAGAATTAGACGCGTAGACACCGGCCTACGCACACGAGTATTCCGGTCTACCCCACTTCCACATATTATCATCGAACAATTATCCTGCTAGACATGGTAGGTAACAGTAGCTAGGGAATTCTCGGTGGGCAGGAATCATCCATAGAATTGACTATATTTACCACCCACCATATGACCCCCGTCCCACGTAAATACACGAAACTATCCTGGTCATTTTCCACGTATTCCACAACCTATAGATTGAATCACGCCAGAGCTCGATATTGATTGGAGCCTTTGAGCAGTCATCCTTGCTGACCGATCTATCACACCGGCCTGCTAGGAGGGCCTTCTTTGCCTTAGACTCACAAATTCCGCTAGTGCGTATTGAAGACATTAGATTTCCTAACTAGTTTGTCTGCATCTCACACATATTCCATACCCACCGGCTGTCTCGGCACGACCTCGGGAGGTCGGGTGCGAGGAAGAGTCACTTGTAGATTCCCATGCTCGCATGTCACTTTTCCGTCGTACAAAATTGGTGAACCCAACGTGAAACTTACAATTGTTTCACCTTCTATACCTCATCGGCCTTCACATCAGCTTCACCAAAATTGGTGAACCCAACGTGAACAAAACAACTTTTCACCTTCTCCATCTCATTAGTCATTTTCTACCTCATTAACCATCACCTTCGCTCCTTCCCATTATTCTGCGGGTGTTTATATACCCCCTGAATATTTCAGGATTCGATGCATATGGCAAGCCCCTCTTGGGCCTTGAGGCTTACTACGCCCAAAAAAATACACAATCATCACCCTCACTCTCAGTATGGGGTGACAACTACTCAACTAACTAGTTGTCAACACAAACTCTGAGAATCAGATCTAACTCATCATTTCAAACTAAGAGTTAGATCAGCTCGCTCAAACGCAACAAACAGAGCCTTCAGGCTCGAATAATATGACGTTCTCTGGAGAATCTGGTTCATCTCCTCAAATGCTACTTATACCACAAATTAGTAGACAATCAGAATCATACCGAGGTTTAGACGATGAATATTCGATGCGTTATGCCAGAACGACCAATGTTCTCGAAGTATGTATCCACCTGTAGGAGGTTTACAAAAACAACCCGAGGTCTCTTTTCAAGAAAATACCTCTATGCCACTGCATATAGGAAATACCCTCGGAGAAACTTGGCAAGATAGTGATCAGTTCATAGTGGGGTATCACGTGCCTATACAAAACCATGGTATACAACAAACACCACTATGGAAAAACACCGTGACTTCACCAAATGAAATCATTTCAACTCTAATAGAAAAGGTTAGAGGATTAGAACTTGCCCAAGCAAGTCAAAAATCACAATTCATGCAAACAGGAAGTTCTAATCCTCCACACCATCCTAGCCAAGTAGATCTCCTCACAGGAGTAGGCACGTTAGGCATGACTCCATAGTATTCACAACAAATGCCAACTAGACCCACCATCTCTAACACTGTTCCTCCCGGTCTAGTACAGAACAATCCATTCCTGGACAGTACCCCGTCATACTTAAACATATACTCCAAATCACCACAAGGGGATATGTTCTCCTCTCTGGCATGTTTTCTCAAACACAGGGGCTTCCTTATGCCCCTACCAATGCATACGTTGTGCCATATCAACAACCCATTCCACCACCGCTCCCTCAACAGGCACCATCAATGGTCGAAACATATGCGATAGGGACTTACTCAGAATATTTGAAAGAGCCCTTGGATTTCACCATACAAAGCGTCATGCTTCCAAGACCTCTCCCTGATTTTCCCAAATACAAAGGTGAGGGAGATCCAAACACACATATCAAAGCTTACGCTACAGACCATTCGAGAACTACTCCCATGGGATGGGGTTGTTGCTAAAATATTCCCAAAACCTAAAAGGCATCGCTCTCAATTGGTATTATAGAATACCCGAGGCTTCCATACATTTGTTCAAACAACTCATGTCGAGTTCATTAAGGCCTTCGACATGAACAAATTATTAAGAAACTGGGAATCGGGAGTTCTTACACATCAAACAAGAACACAATGAATCATCGCCCATTTCATCCAAAGGTGGCGTGACTCTTTATTCTTCGGCAAGTGCTCCAAACATGGATCAAATGGAACTATGTGATTTATTCCTTCATTCTCTTAGCAGAGAGGTGAAGGAAGAAGTCCAAAAGTTCCCATTAAGAACTTACGATGAAGTACTTGAGAGCGCTCTTCGAATAGATCAAGCAAGCATCGACAAAGGGTCACAAAACATATGGAGCAAACGGGAGGTTAATCACCCCAACCGAACACCACAACTTATCCTACTACCACAAATGTCAATCAAGGACCTAAAATCCTTAACAAAAATCGGGGTGTAACAACAGATGGAGTAACCGACCAGCCTAAAAAGGTAAATGTTGTCAATACTCCATAAATAAACAACCAACGAAATAACAAATTTACCCCGACAATCAATACAAAGGGATTTTAATCATCCACAACAACAACAAAAACAACGGAAAAATCCTACGGAGGTTCAAGCCAAAATTTAAATAGGTACCAAAACCGTAATTCGAACCAAAAACAACAAACGAAAAATTTTAATAGATAACGGTTTGATCAAAATCTTGGGCCACAATACACATCAAACCAACAAACTAGGAATTACAATCCTAATTCGTATTGTGGTTTCCACAAAATTTGGGGCCATGACACTAGAACGTGCCATGACTACAATAAATTCTTGCAACGCTTGCCGATGAACAAAGGCAACTTTTCATGGATATGTTCTTGGCAGATCCTACGCCACCAACATCAAATACTTTTTCAGCGCTTCCTCAAAACGCACCCTCAAGATCTTTAATGATCCACTCCCAAATCCCAATAACAACAAAGCAAATCTAACTAGGACGAACAAGGGTGTAATGACAGAAAAATGATCATGAAGCCTCGACCTCTCTAAATCCATTAGTTGCGCCACAACTAGAAGTCACCATGACCTAAGGTAGTCGGTTTAGTGGAGTTAGACGCCGAACTACCCATCGAAGATATAACAAGGACGCGAGAGTATTTCTCTCACCAATTCCAAGCCACCGCCGAGAGGTAGATGACATCCAACAAGTCATAGTAAAACTCGTGGATGCCTATGATTTGATTAACAACCTAACAAAACCTTCTCGCACATTTCATTCTTAGACTTACTAAAAACTCTCCCGCTCACAAAATGGCTGCTCTTTTAGAAGCATTAGGTTTAGGTCATTTAATTAACATCACTCCACCTCCCGAAACACAAAATCATGTGGACTTTGATGTTTATCCTCCAGGCGGTGGATAGGGACGCTCGAATTCATATTCGAGATAAAAAAATGCCGACAAATGCCGAGATCGCATGACGAGGTGATCTAGCCCTACATTTGCAAGTATGGGTTTATAACAACTATGTAAAGTGTGTAATGATAGATGATGGGGCGGCGGTTAACATAGTCCCCTTCTCTTTCCTTCAAAAGCTAGGGTATGGAGAAACCAATTGTTCCACAACCGAAAACACACTAAGGGGCTATGATAGCCTTAAAGCCACCTCGGTTGAACTATAATATTACCGGCCACCTTAGGACCCAAAACCATCTTGACTGAGTTTTATATTATAGATCGGGAAACTAACTATAATATGATCCTCGGTGACTATGGATACATCGCATGAAGGCAATCCCTTGTACACTATTTCAAGAAGTAAGGTTTTTACATTTAGGAAAGATATTTGTGGCCAAAGGTGATCCAAAACCATTCGATGTACACCTAGCCGACTTAAAGAAAAGACCAAGCATACACTCGTAGTTCAACTCCCAACAAACCAACTTAATAAACCTACCAATGTAAAAACAAAAGAAAAGTTGGTACCTACGATGATCTTGAAACTATGAGCCCGGCCAAAGAAACCCCAACCCCCAAAGATGAGGCTAACACTGTAGAAACAAGATCATTAGGAACTACTACAAAAATCATTGAATTGCTAGAAAAGGATCTACCAATATTCTTACCATTCGATTCAGTAGGCATAGGATATTCCCTAGGTGTTGGTTCTCTTCCAGCAGAGGATCTTTGCATGGTGGAAGTAGAATGCGCAAACACAACAAATGTCCCAACATCTATACTCCCAGCTAAATATTGGACACTCCATTTTGATGGAGCTAGATGCCGTTACGGAGTGGGGGCAGGTGTAATCTTTACTTCCCCTGAAGGAAAAGTCTTACCTTTTGCCTTTAAACTAAATTTCGAGTGCACAAACAATGGTGCTGAGTACGAAGCCCTCCTCCTTGGCCTCATCTTAGCTAAGAGAATTGGTGTTGATAACATCGTAGTCTTAGAGACTCAAATTAGTAGAAAACCAAGTCTCTGAGATATATGAAACCAAATCCGACCACTTACAGCTTTACAAAAAAGTTGTATTAGATTTAAGCAAGGACTTTGACTTCATATCAATTGAAGCAATCCCGCGAGAGAAAAATCTTCTCACCGATTCAATAAAGAACTTCAAAGATCACGTTTTACTCCAAGTAATGAGTTAGAGGATACCCGCTTTCATGGTATCCCTTCGTGATGAACCATTGATAAAAATAATGACAAATTCTCCTTTAAACGGAAATGAATATACTATCCTAGACCTTGTTAATAGTGATATGGCCACTTTGATTACTTAAATGCCTATACGGCACTACATCTCTCCTATCATAGGATAGATTTTTCCTTAATCCCACATTCGTCTTCCTACTTTGGAAATCCCATGATGGATCTTCCTCACAAATGGAACCTAGCATATGCACGGTAGAAAATGGGGATGATTTGGATTTACCTCCATCGCCACCTCGAGTTTGAAGAGGGTAACGCCTATTTGATCGAAGAAACCATTGATATTAACATCGGAACGGAAAATGAACCTAGGATATTGAAACTGGGATCCTCGTTAACCCCAGAGGAAGTAGAAATACACACTCGGATCCTCAAAGAACATCAAAAGGCGTTTGCATTTAATTATAAGGAAATGACAGGAGTTGCACCCTGCATATCATGCCTGCACAACCTCGCTCACTAAATCGATGCAAAACCAATTAAACAAAAATCAAGACCCATGAAACCCAAGGTAGCTCTCATGGTGAAAGAGGAGGTAATAAAACTCCTCCAAGTAGGATTCATCAAGCCAGTCGATTACTCCCAATGGGTATCTAATATCATTCCCATTCTCAAGAAGAATGGGAAGATACGCATCTGCATAGATTTCCGAGACATTAACAAAGTGTGTCCTAAAGACGACTTCCCATTGCCATCCATTGATGTCATTGTTGATGCAACAAATTTGGGTTTGAACTTTTGTCTCTCATGGATGGATTCTCGGATACAATAAAATCAAAATATATAAACAAGATCAAGCTAAAACCACATTTATAACTCCTTGGGAGCTTTATTGCACACGCCGTTATGCCATTCAGTCTCAAGAATGCCAGGTGCTATATATCAGTGAGCTATGACACATATATTCCACGATCTAATTCATAAAATCGTGGAATCCTACGTAGATGACTTGTTGGCTAAGGCCAAGAAGCGTTGCCAGACTAACCAGTAGTACTCCGCATCATTCTCTCATGTCTGATAGAATACGGAGTCACGCTAAATCCAGAAAAATACGTCTTTGGTGTAACAGGAGGGAAGCTCCTAGGTTACATCATATCGTCACGAGGGATAGATGTTGACCCAACCAAAATTTAGGTTGTCCTCGAAATGGCCCCACCTTCAGATGAATCTAGAATCAAGTCATTTCTCAAAAAGCTGGGTGCAATCTGAGATTCATCCCGAACTTAAGTTTCGCCATTCATCCAATCAACAATTTACTCAAGAAATATTATAGCATTGATTGGACTGAAGATTGCAATGAAGCTTTCAATGTAGTTAAGCGTTTCTTGTTGTCACCACCTACGCTAATGCCACCTAAGCTAGATCGCCCGTTAATTTTATACTCACGAGCTACCAATGTCTCGCTAGCCTGCATGCTGGCTCAAGAAGATGATGACAAGAGAGAATGTGTGATTTATTTCATTAGCCAAACGTTGCTCGACTATGAAACATGTTATACACAAGCAGAACGAGAATGCCTCGCCATAGTCTTTGCAACCAAACGCTTAAGACACTATATGCTGAATCAAGAAACAAGGGTCATGGTAAAAACAAACCATTTACGAACTTTTCTCACACAAGGGTCCTTATCTAAGAAAGTTGGATGTTTTATAACCCTAATGGGAGAATTCGAATTAACATTTGTAAACCAGAAATCAGTTAAGGGACAAATCATCGTGGATTGGTTAGCTGATAACCCATTAGATGGAGGCAATCTAGTAGATCTAGATTTTCCAGATGAGTGCGTATACTACATCGAAACCTGACCTTCTATCTCTGAGTGTCCCTAGTACACTGATATCATTAATTATATCATGAACCATACATATCCAGAAGGGGCTACACCGCAACAAAGAAGGCGGTTACGTATTATCATAGATAAATACGTCATTATAGAGCAAGTGCTCTACTGGAAAGCGTTCGATGGAATGCTTCTAAGATGTGTCAACACAGAAGAATCCAAGAAGATTCTCCATGAATCTCACAGTGGAATGTGTGGAGGCCACTTCGGTGGCCATGCCACCGCTCATAAGATACATCGAATGGGCTATTTTTGGCCCACTCTAGAACACGACGTGGTAGAATTTGTATGCAAGTGTCATAAGTGCCAAGAGTTCTCCCATGAGATCCACATGCCGGCACAATCTCTACAACCGATTGCTACTCCATGGCCCTTTTCTACGTGGGGCCTAGATTTGATAGGGAAATTATCTCCCTCGTCTACAAATGGCCATAATTTTATAATCACGGTCACCGAATATTTTACTAAGTGGGTAGAGGCTATGCCTCTTACTACTTTATGCTAGGTTCTCGTGATTGCCAAGTTCATTTTGAACCAAATCATTTGCAGGTATGGTATCCCACAAATCATTATCTCAGATAATGGAACTTCTTTCAAGAATGACGAAGTTCACGAATTATGCAATAAATTTAAAATAAGCCATCATATGGCTTCCTTGTATTACCCTCAAGCCAACAGACAGTCAAGCTTACGAATAAAACACTAAAATCCATTCTCCTTAAAACGGTGAAAGAAAACAAACGAGATTGGCACTTAAAGCTATATCCACCTTTTATGGGCCCATGGAACCTCGATAAGAACACCAATGGGAGCAACTCCTTTCTCACTAGTATTTGGGGCAGAGGCAGTTCTCCCACTTGAGGTTGAAATACCCAGTCTCCACATTTCATTACAAGGGATTCTAGATGAAGACGCTTACAGAGAAGCACATCTTTCCCAACTAGAAAGCCTAGATGAAGCTAGGTTAGATGTTGAGCAACGACATAGAGTCTATGCTAACTAGATGTGCCAGCAATATAATAAGAAAGTCTATGAACATGACATATATGAAGGTGATCTAGTTCTAAGGCTAGACAGCCGGATCGACAAGAAGACCGCGAAGGAAGGAAATTCCGGCCTAAATGGTTGGGCCCATACCGAGTCATGAAGGACTATGGAAACGGTGCATACCTCTTATGTACGCTAGAAGGTGAGGAATTTGGTGAAACGGTCAATTCCCTGCACCTCAAGCGGTTCTACGCGTAAGCAGCTAGCACTACTTATATATATATATATATATATATATATATATATCTACATTGCATCTTCATATAGATTAGGATCATATTGTCCGCTTGTTTCATACACAAATGGTGATCAAGGAATCTATTCTCAAAGCAATTCATTACAAACTCATGATGTTGTTGGCATAAACACTTTAATCATACTTCTCCATTTTCATGATATCATCAAATTATCTCGGAATCATTTTATCAAATAAAGCTAGACATGACAAAGTCTTAATGGTAACCATACCAAGATCTGCAAGTTTATTCTCACTTTTGGTTTCTTCTTAGGGTAGGTGTCTTGCCTATGGTCTATTCTAGAAGCTTCATGGTGTCACATCTATCCCATATGTATATCTCTTTGGAAATAAACACATACTGACATTTTACTCAAATAAACAAGTCAAACGTTGATCAAACAGAAAATTTTAATTTTACACATTTCCTTGCCCCACCAACCTTTGGTGATGAGCTTGCGTCTCTTACTAGTGATGTAGGGTTGGGAAAGGATGGAATTGCCCTTACTCGCCTATGCTTTGCCCACAAAGGATAAACCCACGCTTCTTACTAGTAGCATGGGGCAAAGTGTAGGGGGTCCTCTTGACAAATAAATGCAAAAGGTCATACACAAACAATTCAAACTTTGAAACTTTGAGTCAAAAACAAATGAATCAGATGTTCAAAATCCCAAGAGAGTTAAAATCCTAAAAACCCAGATTTTGTCTACTATGTGGCCATCTACGAGTCTAAGTCCGGATAAATCGCAAATCAAGTTGCATCCAAAACTATGAAGTCACTCGAGTGGAGTGGAATTGTGGTGTCCTAATTTGGTTCTACCAAAAAAATTATGTCTTCCATCACTATCATTTCACTACACCTCATAACTTGCGCCCTTCCCAACTCTTGGTGATAAGCCCTCGCATCTTACTAGTTGCGTGGAGTTGGGGGTAGGGGCAGGTTTATCTGTTCATCGTACCAGTTTATTTTCATCACTTTTGCCAAAACAAACATGAAGTATCCAAAATTGCTTACAGAAACTAAGATTCAAAATCACATTATATCTACATCATCATATATCAACATCATGAAATACAAAAAGGAAAGTAAAACACTTGCATCATTTGTTCACCATCGCATATATTCAAAAACATATAAACATACATCATAGTATACATAAGGAAACTGGAAATAGAAAGCGAGCCATGAATACCAAGAGTTTGATCCAACAAATATACATATATATAAATGATCAATGTTTATGTACAATGCCATCATGCACTAAGCATGGTCAAACGCTCAAAGAGCTCGGGATATACAAAAAAATGTATCATACAAAAATTACGAGAGCCAAGTGGCTTCTCAATCCCTACGAGACCCTCTCGAAGGCACATGCCCATGCCTAGGACTGCCAAGCCCGCCTCCGAGTGCACAGAGGGCTCTGATCCCGAGGGGTAGCCGCGGTCTCACCACGCGAATGTCTCCTCATCAGCGCTCGGCTATCCTATACCCCGCTAACTCGTGGCGGAGTGTCGATACCATCCCGCCACATGCCGATCGGGGCGAAGACATCGTATGTCTACACGGCCGCCAAGGATCCCAGCTGGCGCTCCACGGATAGCTCGCACGGGTCCTCTCCATGAGGATCATCTGTGGTATCATTGCATACCATACGAATCAAATCTCACCACTCATCAGGGGTCTCTCGAAAACAAAGGAGAAAACAAATTAGAACCAAACAAGAAATTAAAAGATACAAGATAGCAACTAAGGAGATCCTAACAAAGAAATGAACATTAAAAGGAGAGAGGGTAACTTTACTCGGATCACTGTGCCTCCAGGATGGATCTATAGGATCAAGAATGGCCACGGATGCCATCACGACCGAGGGGCTGCTCCCGTGGCCGGAGCAACATAACGCCCGCAAATGCACTCATCCTCCCCATGGCCCTGGGAGAGTGGCTCCTCTGAAACCAGAGTCACCCTCTCTACACTTTGCTCGGCCCTCTCCTCCTGTATGATATCCTAGGTGTCGTGCCACCTGTGATCACCGTCCTCGCCTCCTCCTCTGTCTCTCCCCTGTAAACTCCTCAGACTCAAAGTCTACCTCAATGGGGTCATCGCTGATATGGGCAGGACCCATGGCAATCTGAAGCAAAGATGCCTGAGGCGCACCGGCTCTCCCTCTGGCACGTACTATCCTCCTGGCTGCAATAGGAATGCCAAGAGTAACCACTGTCCAACCCCGGCCTCTGGCCCCCTCCGCCTCTCGACCGATCTCGTATACTAGTGCCACTCGGGAAGCATACCCATGTATGGTAGGCCAAACTACTGAGGAACTCGGCCAAAGGGGTGCATCTCCACTCACCCCACTCTATCAATAAGCTGCCCTGTGGTGGAGCAGGAGATCAAGGTAAGAGCCTCCTTACCCCATATACCTGCCATAGTCTGGTATGGTGTGGCCTCCATATCGGCAAAAGTCGGAGGCACTTGGGCTGATGAGGTGCTCTAAGCACCGACATGTTTGTCCATCTAGCTTCCTCACGCCTCCGGTCTGTCACCTCTACACCTCTCGTCATGGGGATGAAGTGCTCATGACCCAACTCATGACTAGGGTCGGGTGGCTAAAGGACCACCCTCGTAAATACCACCCCGTATAATTCGTGGTAAGTGGTCCCAAGAATGTCTCGCTCCCTGCATATATCTCGACCGTGTCCCTCTATCTCGTGCAAATAGGGGACCAGCAAGTATAATAATGTATCTCCTCCCTTGTCCCCGATCGCCTCGAGGCAAGGATCCCCATGATGGCCTCACAGCGAAGTAAGGGGATGGGTAAAGAAGGAATAGATCGAACTCTAACCCCCTTCTTCAACCCCGTGGAGATGACTCGCATCTCCCATATATGTAGCCCACCGTGCAATCTTTGCCTCGTGAACTCGTTGTCTCTAGGGTTAGTACTATTGTTGTTTTATCCAATCCATTGAATAGGATAGTCTGCTTACCAATAGGAAGCCATTAAAGTTGCAGGTTTTGCTCCTCAAACAGATAGTTTCGTGTTACGCACGCTTTATGTTGCATGACTCGCAATAGATCCCGCTAGGAATTGCATAAGCCAAGCTTTGTACTCTTGCGCTATCCCTCTCCTACTCGCATTGTATTCACCAATGTGTTCGAGCTGCCTTTATCCCAATATCTATTTCTGTTGATGCTAGCATTACACACTTTCCTGGATCCATGTGAACACAAAGGAACGATGAGATCACACTGAGGGGAAAAGATCACACACACCATCGGATTCGCCACTGTTCTACAGAATCTAGGTTCTAGCTTTCAAAGTTCTAGTTAGAATCGTATCAAATAGAGTAGTTAATTACTTTATTTCAGCTTAATTATACTCTCGATATTGCCAGTGAAGTCATGGGGGATTGATAGTTTCGAGAAACTATGATTCACTCCTCACTTCCGAGGTAGGATCGAGAGTCTTGCAAATATATTAGATAAGCTATTTCATTATATAGAATAGGTCTACAAATCACATATACGAGATAGCTACACTCGGTTATTTTGTTTGTTTTAAATTGTTATTTTAGCTGTCAATTCTAGATATTTTAAATAGTTGCTTTCTTAAATTCGTAAAGCTCGTCAGAAAACACAAAAAAATAGAGAAGTCATATATACTATAGATATACTTCACATAGTTAAATTTCATTTTACTATAGTTCGTTTTACTTTGTTGCTTTTGTATGACAATCACGGGACCTAGAGAGCCCAGGGAATACGTATTCAAGCCAATCGTACCTCAGCCCAATCTCATCACAGCGATAACTGATATAGATCAAAATCTTAGGATCCAAGTCTTCCGAACAATGGTAAGCTTGCAACAAATCAATTCCCAGTTGAGCGGACTAAACATAGAAGACGACCAAGCACACACGTTTTGGTCGAATCAACCGAACTACAGATTACCCTAGGCAACATTCATATGACTGTAGAAGGGTTTGAAAGAGAACAAACCTTTGGTTGTGATCCTTTGGTCCCACAGCCAGATGCAGGAGACACTCTTCTAGATATAGATACCAGCCTAAGAATCCAGGTTGCACGAATGCCTGTAAGATATTCTGAGAAAATCACACAGTTATTGATCCTAAATATAGAAGCTGAGAAAGCATACGATTACTGGATATTAGGGATTAGGACTTGATTTCACGCATGACCATAACAGGTCCACAACAACTAAGAATCTACGGTTGTGACCCACAAATCCCGCAGCCCAACGAATCCATAGGAGAATTAGACATAGACACTGGCCTACGCACACTAGTATTCCGGTCTACCCCACTTCCACCTATTATCATCGAACAATTATCCTTGCTAGACACAGCAGCTAACAGAGCTAGGGAATTCTAGACTAGGCCAGAGAATCGTCCATAGAATTGACTATATTTACCATCCACCATATGACCCTATCCGGAGAAATACACGAAACTATCCCGAGTCATTTTCCACGTATTCCACAACCTATAGATCGAATCATGCCAGAGCTCGATATTGATTGGAGCCTTCGAGCAGTCATCCTTGCTGACCGATCTATCACACCAGTTCAAGTTAGGAGGGCCTTCTTTGCCTTAGACTCACAAATTCCGCTAGTGCGTATTGAAGACATTAGATTGCCTAACTAGTTTTTCTGCATCTCACACATATTCCATACCCACCGGCTGTCTCGGCACGACCTCGGGAGGTTAGGTGCGAGGAAGAGTCACTTGTAGATTCCCATGCTCGCATGTCACTTTTCGTCATCATACCACCCGCTCATAGTTCACCACCTTCTATTCTTGGGCAACATCCTAGTATCCATTCATCCTCTTCTATCTAGGGACACCTCTAAGTAGTCCCTCCTCATCTATACATGGGTTGCACCCTAGTAGTCCCTTGCCATCTTCTTTTACTCTAAGGCTACATTCTAGTAGCCCTTCATTATTTTATATTTATTGTTCACCTTGGGGTAGCTCATCATCTTCTATTCTTGGGTCACGTCCTAACATCCCTTCATGCTCTTCCATCTATGGGAAACCATCATCTTCTATTCTTGGGCCATGTCCTCGTATCCCAACTTCTTCCATCTTAGGGCCATATTCTAGAAAACCTTTTTCATCTTCTATCATCGATCACCTCCTGGTATCCCATCCTCTTCAATTCTTGGACCATATCCTTTTCATCTATCATGTTCTTTTCTATCAATGATCGAGGCAAGCCTACCATCATCCATACTTTTCCTATCATGATTCATAAATGTCCACTTTCTTCTCCCACTTCTATGCAATCGACAAGTCATATATTCACTTATAAGAAACCCAAGCAAGTTTATTATCAAAATAAGATCAAAAATCCAAAGAGCTCCAAATATCCAAACAACTCAAATGATCTTAAAGTTAAAAATCAAATGCGATTCAAGATCACACACCACCACAACCATCAAGTATGGCGCATAGTGCATAAACCTCTAGATAGGGAACTCAATCTCCCACATATGAAATCCATGTTTCAAGATATTTCACAAGTATTTATTGAGTATGATCTCACCATGTTTATCGAGATTGGTGATCACATTACTCTTGATAAAAAATGCACCTAGTTTCCTTATCAAGTAAATTGTAAAATTTTTGTTGGATCTTACCACACGAGTGAATTTTTTGGTCCCACCTTTCAAAAAAACTATCAAAAACCTAAAAATCAAAAAAATCAAAAATGAGAAAATGAGAAAACACAAAAAGCGATACAAAGATCAAACATTGCAATCAAGTGATGTTCTTTCTTCCCTTGCATTACATTCCTCTACAATTCATCCACAATTTTCATCCCTTCAATGATATTTTGGTTTTTCTATTCACACACATTTTGTGAAATTTATCTCTATGGTATTTGTTTTACCCTAGTCTTTTATCACCTTGGAAAATTAAAGAATGACTGGCCTTTTAGAGATCCTATAACTATCAACATCTAATAAACTTGTTGCGAAGAAATTTTGAATATATATGTTAACACTATCCAATGTTTTCATTGCAATCACTTTCATCACCTTCCATCAAGCCATCTGTGGTTCTCAACCCCTTGTCAAACAAGAGAGCTGAAAAAGTTTTCAGAAGCAAAAGAATCAAAATCAATCAAAAAACAAAAGCTAAAAGCTACAAGGAAAAGGCAATTTGATATATTACTCTATCTTTGGGAATTTCCAATAATCTCTACACTCGGCTATAGATGCAGATTGAAGTATAACAATGTTACGATTAAAATCAAATACACCTTCGTCAGGGCTATGGATGCCTGGCTAGTAGTAGAGCAATGTATGGTTATCCTTCCACCCTCTATTCACAAATCACCTATCACCTATCAAAATAAATCATTCCTACACATTGGCTAGGTTGTTTTCATTTGTTTCCTATTAAATCTTCCCTTCAAGAGGTAATTAATTTCCATGTGCACACACTGTATCTCTATGAATAAACAACATTAGTATGTTACCAAGTGTCTTTTTGGACCTTGTTCATAATCTTACTCTAGTCTCGTATCATGTCTCATGATTTTTCCTTTTCCAATCACTTCTTCATCACGAGGCTTCTATGCTATATTCACATCATTATTCTTCTTCGTTTAAAACATCCATGTGTATAGGATTGTATTTTTGTCATGTTTGAGGGCCTTTATCCCATGTTTCAATGAAAAAATATTCCACTTCCTTTTTATCATGTGTTTCTTGTCCAGCTTACGCTGGTGGCATCCTTACTCCTTCCCAGCATTCCATGGGTTTGTGTTCATTGTCAAGTTGAACATATATATTTTAGACTTGATCCCCCATTCATCATCAGTACATGAAGCGTTTTCCTTTGAATACTCCCACCTAACACTAGGGAAATTTCACATCTTCACTTCCTTGCACATACACGTGGAAGTTTTTCCCTTGTACATACCATCTATCACTGGGGCATCCATGATTCTTTGTCTTCCTGTACATAGTTTCAGAAAACTTTTAAAATCACAATAAAAAACCTTCAAATATATTAGAAAAATCAAAAGCATTCAAATATGTTAGAAAAATCAAAACATTCAAATATGTTTCCAAAAACTTCTAAAAATCAAAAATCATCCTACAAAATGTCATTATTTGATTCTTGCTTGCTCTTGTCATAAATGAATCATGGATCATTTTTTATCTATCCCCATTAACAAAGCTAGTCTGCATGTTTTGTCTCCATACACTATGGGGCACAACGAGCTTCATGGTACAATTTCGTAACACATAAATCTTTTTCATAGGACCCAAGTGTCCTCCATTATTCCCTTGCATGTATCCTGGTTTGGGGGCACTTGTCATTAACCCTTGTCATTAATATGAGTAGGTTAGAACCAAGCTTGATAATAAATAATTACATTATGTTTCTCTATTAGTCTAGCTTGTTTACTTTCTTGTATAGCATTGCATTTTGTATGTTGCATGGAGTTGGTGCTTTCTAGGAATGAACATTTGTTCACATATGGATTTTCATGTCAAACTACACTTTTGTTCATTCTTTTTTTAATAAGGACCGATGATGAAGATCACTAGTAATATGATGAAAAATAAAATTATTTAAAATGCACTAGATGGATGTTAGCTCATCCCCCTTCCTCATACTCCTTTTCATCTATATCCCCTTTATTTTCTTCTTCTTCACACTATACTTTCTTTTGTTCTCTTTTTGTCATATTTTCAATCGTCAATCAAGTTTTTCCATCACCCCATCGATAATCGAGCGGGCATCCTTCATTCTACTCATTTTTCTTCTATGCTTTCAAAATTTTCTACTTTTTTATGCTTGTCTACTTTCTTTTAAGTGACATCACTTATGCCACCCCAAAGAGGGGAAAATGTAGACACCTAAAATATGCTTACACTTAGCATTTCCTCCAATTCAACCAATTGACAACACTTTGTCAATTAGCTACTCTTCACTCCATTCTCGGATGCCCATTCACGACACTCTTTTAGTCGTATTCCTCCTATAATCAGCTAATTACGCTAATATCTCTCTTATTAGCTAAACATTCCTCCTTTCGACCATTCAAAACCTCCCTAGTTCTCTCTTAACCACTTCTCATGAGCTTCGTAGGATATCTATTAGTCAAAATGATTAACTAGACCCCTCCCAACTCTCAATGAGTCTCTAATCACTTGCTAATCAAGTTTAACTAGCCTAAACCTAGTTTAACTATCCTAAAGCATGTTTATCACTCCTAATCATAAAGTTCTTTTTGGCTTGCCTTTAGTCCCACATGCACCCAAATTTCAAACTCTTCCAAACCAAAAACTATAAATACAAGCCTAAGTCTTTCCTTTCAAATGGTCCTTCTCTCTCACATTTGGAGATCTTGGCATTAGACCTCATTTGCATTAGCCAAGCTAATAAGACATTTTATCTTGGCTATCTTCCATTATTCAAGCTCCTCCATCTTCCATCCATAATTTCATGCTAGGTTAGTATGAGGGTATCTAAAATTGGACTTGTATCCATTTTAGAGAGACCTCTTCACCTCCATCAAGAAAACAACAAATCTAATTTGATTTCTCATAGGTTTAACTAGGTTCAATTTACGCTTTAAGTAGTCATACAATAGTTAGAGATAAAATGATAGTGTTTTAGTTTAATTCATTATTGTAGAAGTTATCTTGTTTATCACTCATCTTGATGTTTATGATGATAGGTTTAGTTAGATCATGGAACTACTTAGTTTCTTGTTTATTAAAATAGTTAATCTTCTCATGCATACAGTTTCAAATTATTGTTGTTTGGGTCCCAATCTTGTTTTGGGGGCTATGATGTATGTGCCAAAGTTCTTGTTATATAATCACACAATAAGTCAATAGTGATAAACAAGATACAATCACACAATGTTTAGTTATATATCAATCAATCAAATGATATACTTCCTAAGTTTTTTTCGATGGTAGTTGGTGTTTCAAGATGAATAAACAAATGTCACCACTTATGCTAAGTTCAAAGAAATGAACAAGGCATAAGTAATAACAACAAGTTAATGTAATCTCTAAACAAAGTATACTAAAAGAGAGGTTGAATCCAATCAAGACCTATATCCCAAAAAGTGGTAGTTACAATTGTGAATGACACAGCAATACCACCAAGATATGTTAACCAAACTTTGTGAAAAATTAGGGTATTAATATCAAGATGATATTGATATAACACGTACAAATGGTAACGCTCAACACTTTTCAAAATTGAGGTAGTACGTGAAATCAAAATAGGGCTAGATTATACCAAGGAATTGTTATATTTGTGTATAGTGTAACGCCGCAATATAGATATTTAGACCAATTTTATGAGAAACAAAACGTAAATATCAAAATTGGAGTGACGCGATATAAACAAAATAATATTTCAAAGGAGAATCAAGGTGATGAATCACACCTAACTATGATGACAATATTGACACGGGTATCAAGATCAAAAAGGCTACCAATGATATGAAAACGCCTCTCCACACACTTTAGATGTTTAACAACTCATCTGCAAACATGGATGAGCGTAAACCAACATTAACATGGTGAATACTATCAATTAGGAACACAAGGGTAGTCAATCTTATTTTGATCAAAAAAGTGTCAAAAGAAAGTGAAGGAAGTAGATCAATTGGTGTTGAAGAGAGTTTGGCGTTACTTTGGCGAGTTTTACCTCATCCTAGGCGAGTAAAACTAAGTAAAAGTAATGCTTTACAATCCTCGTGATGAATGGTGCAATGTTTGAACTTTGATGGACTCTCCCTTGTTTGAAAAATAAGGCTACAACTCTGAAACATTTCTCCTTTTGCATATCTCTCAACTCAAATTGGCTTTGAAATGGTCAAATTTCGATCTTGGTCAAAGATAGCTTCCTTGGTGGTTCGATCAACTAGTTGTCACAAGTTATCTAATGAAATATCGATTTACAAAGAAATTCACACCGAATAATCTTGGGTTGTCTCGAATTTACTTTACCCCTTCAAGCACAATGGATAATAAATGTGTCACTCATGTACTCTCATTGGGGTTACGATACGATAACCTTGACACTAAGTCTCACAAATGGTAACACTAGTCAAGTAGGTTGTGCAGATCACTTTCCTCTCATGTGGAATACTTTAGGATTCCTAGAACCACCCCTAGTGTTGTAGCTTAAGGCGTTATGCCAAAGGGGTTATGTTCTAGTTGAGCAGATAGGGACGTACCCTTTTCCAAAACCTATAAATATAGTGTGATGTTTTTGGTGTGTTTTTTATCTTGTTTAGCTTAATGTGGTTTTCTTGAACACCTTTTGGCAACCTGCACAAAAATTGTATTAGTATTTTTGTTTTGTCTCAATTTCCCTTTCTTTGACAAGCGTTTTAGGTCCTGCAAGCGGCATGCATTAGTAATTTTCCATACACACAAAGAGGACAAACATTGTTTCTGATTCTCAAGATTTCCCTAGATGCAAGAGAAGAGCATACATGATGCAAGATCCAACTAAGAAATCAACAAATGGAAAATACTTAATTCAAACATGACATATGTTCATTTTAACCAAATTTTACATTCCAAACATTTTTCAAAGCAAATGAAAGAGATAAGAATCATTTTTGATTCCCAAGATCACCTAAAAGGCACGAGGGAAGAGCATACATGACTTTACTCTTATGATTAAGCATGTAATGTTTATCCAATTTAATAAAAATTAAACAAAAGCATGTAGATACACCCCAAAATAGATATTAATCGAATAAACCTACAAGATGTTAGTATTTTAATGACACGAGATTTTTTAAATGTTAGACTGATATTCAAAATCGAATGTGGTACCTACACACGATCGGTGGTACATGCACGTACATCAAGGTGTATGCTTGCCATGTGTGATTCCCGAAAATAATAGGGCACTTTACGTGGCCAAACAGATGGGTTTGCATGCATCGATGCGCCCGCTAGTGAATGGATGTGTGTGC
Organism: Taxus wallichiana var. yunnanensis; assembly: GCA_018340775.1. Taxonomy (NCBI): domain Eukaryota; kingdom Viridiplantae; phylum Streptophyta; class Pinopsida; order Cupressales; family Taxaceae; genus Taxus; species Taxus wallichiana. Next base: position 231,157,227 of record CM031241.1, read on the forward strand.
GGGTCAAGAAAATAGAATGCCAAACAGATATGACGGTGCGTATGCACAGCCGAATGGTGTCCGAGCTAGAAGTGGGTGCATGCGCGACACTCAGGGTACCTACGCAGGTATGACATAATTTACAAAAAAGGGTATAATATTATAACAAAGTGTGTGTGCTTGACAGCAGGGCTTACGCACGCCAAAATGAATTCCTACACACCACTTTATGTTCCTTCGCACCTTTTTGTATGTGGAAATGACGTCAAAATATGGCACAATGACATAAACAAGCTCAAAATCGACAATAACCCATCAAAATTAAACCCCTAAACAAGACTCAACACATGCAAAGCTAGCAAAATCATAAGAATTTTAACATTATTTCACACATGTGCATATCAAGGGTTGGCCAAATATTGAAATAAAAACAAAAATTAAACTATGATTCTAAGGGACTAAGGACTCATCCTCTGGGAGTTCCAAATGTGTGCAAGAATTAGTTATCTATACAACTCAAATCAATACTAACACCTAATATCCTCAATATAATGCTAAACTAAAATCTAGGCATCATCATGCTAAGAGCTAAACAAGTAATAAACATCAACACTATGCATTAGAACCTTGAAAATAAACCTCAAGCTAACATGCTAACATTTATTACTCTACTCTTTAGAAAGCTAAATCAATGAAATGGACCTAGGTAGATCCTTTAGCTATCAAAGGGTTGATATTTGTTGCTTGATCCAAGAGGATTGAGGATGGAGGTTCATCAAGTCATGGCAACAAGGCCTTTCTTGATTAACTCCATTGATCTTCACAAAATAGCTTGGATGATTGAATGCAAATGGATGATGCTTAGCTCCACTCTAATGGAGAATTCTCTAAGATGATGAAATGGATATAGTATAGGCTCTATGCTCATTTAGGTGTAAGTAGAAAGGTAGGAGGAGGGCTCCTTATATATCCCAATGGATAAAATAATCTCTACATCCCTTTACATGTGGGATAATAGAGAGGTTGGGTTAATTGTGGATAAGGAAGGTTTAGGGAGGGTTGAGTCAACCTTAGGAGAGTTTAATTTGTCCTTTAGTGACCCATGGGAATTAGGGGTGCACATAATTAATCAAAGGTGATTAATTAATAAGGAGATGGGCCTATTAGGCTAGTTTAGAAGAGAATTAGCATGATTTAGGGGATAGGAAGGATTAAATTAGATAAATGAAGATTTATTTATCTAATAGAGGAGGAAACTTAATTAATTAGAATTAATTAATTAATATGGATAGAATGGGGTTTAATTAATGGAAGGTCATTAATTGTCATTTTTGCTAGATAAAGGAGTCAGTTAACTAGCATAATGTAGTTAATTGACGACGATAGAAGATAGAATGAATGTCATTTGATGATTTTTCGTCAAATTGTGAGGAAGAGTATAATTAGTGAAATTTAAGAATTTAAATTACTTGGGCTAGATTATAGGTGTCTACAACATAGTACCTTGATAGAATTTGAAAATGTTCCCTTGAATGTAATTGGTTCACCTAACTCATTGGATGTTCTTTTGGTAACGGTAATAAAGAAATGATATAAATGTAAGAAAAATTATCATATGTCATATTGAATTGAAAATTCATTGTTAGTTGTTGTCATTAAATAAATGTGGCCTTGTAAGCATGTAGAAAATGTAAAAAAGTTTTATCATGGTGAAAATTTTGTTAAATTTACAAACTATAATAAATTAAATTATCTCGTATGGGTTTTTGAAGAAAATTTTGAACAAAATTTAGATGTCCTAGAAAGAGAGTACACGCTATAACCAAACTAGAGAATCAATCCTAACTCATAGATGGGCTATATATATATATATATATATATATATATTTCACCCACAATTCATTGGTACTATTTCTTGTGAACGTTAAAAAATTAATCGTCAACTCAATTCATCCCCTTAATTATACTTGTTATTATGTGAATCTTCATCCTATACTCCCTAGTGAAGAATGCAGATATTAGAACCATACTTTGGATAGGATCGTGAACCATTTTCTTCCCAATATTAGAGTAATGACAAGCTAAGAGGTGAAAATACATGTAAACACGGAAAAATTTCACTCCCTCTCGTGATTTATTTCTAGTATCTTAAATGGTTTCCATAAGTAGGATCTTACACAACATGTATATATAGTGTGTTATCCTGTTTGAAATGACTAGTATATTCCTTTGGCTCACCCATCATTAGTTCCTTTAAATTTGGACCTTATGTTGTATATACACTTATGTGGACATTTATAGGAAGGTTAGACGATGAGGTAAATGTATTTTGTTTGGAAGCTATAATTTTTTTTTATTAATACTATCCTAAAAAAATTATATATACTCTTGACCTTGAACCATGATATATTTGACGAGACAAGTTATATATATATATATATATATATAAGTAACTCTTCCTTAAATTGACCTTAATGTGGGGCATACACTTCATGTGACCAAGATTGAATACATGGGACATGTTTATTGTAACCTCAAACCACATAATACCTCATGGGGTCATATCCCCACCTCTTCCAGTGACTTCCAAGAGGAAGTCAAGTATAAGGGAGGGGGATGAAGTGTCAACTCCTCTTCGACACCTATTCTTCTAAGATCGTGATTATTTGTTGCTTAGTGACATGGACATTGTTTTGAGATTTTGGATAGAATGTTGTGAGATTGCATGGACATTGTGAATATTATTATGTTTTAGGATCATATTATGGATTGTATGGACTCCTAGCATACTTTGATAGATATTGATATATATGATGATGATTAGTGATATTTTTTTATATGCTAACATCTTTGACTCTTGACAGTGGTGATTGTGTTAGACATTTTGGACTAACCTTGTGTGTGTACATTAATGTTATGGTTTATTAATCATGTGATGATATTAGTGGTCAGAAGTGTGTTGTCGAATGCATCTAAGTAGATATAAATTACAATAAGTATGTGAATTACATGGTTGTCGTAAAATTTGAATTGTGAGTATTGATAATTGTAAATAATTGGTTAGAGTAAAATTATGTAAACATGATAGGGATGCACTAATATTGTATGATGATGTTAATTGATAAATGTTATGTGTGTGTTTTTATTCCTTCACTTATCGATGTGGCATAGAGGAAAAAGGTGGTATTGTCTTGTTTTTTGCAGGAAATGAAATCACAATAAACAAGAAGGGACTAAGAGACTAACTGTGGAAGAATATCGGATGTTATAACATGGTCACCTCGCACTGTGTGTGTGGTTTTTTCTCTTATCATGATAGTTAGGAGGTCTCCATAGGGGATAAACTCATATGTGACCATGGGTTGAATGTTATTTATTTCTCTTTTATTTATTTTCTTTAGTTGTGCATGTGATTTTATTTAATTGTAATTTTTCCTCATTTTATTGTTCTTTATTAGTATAACCCTTGTTTAGGCTAATTAACCATGTGAGTAATGCTAATTAGAAGATGTGACAAAAGGGGCATTTAATGTGGTAGATAGTCCTTAGTTATTCATGATTTTGGATAGATTGTAATTGATTTTGAATTGTGTACTCAACCCCCATCTTTCAAATCTCGGATTTGGGCTTTGAGCCCACTTTTGGAGGCTTGTGGGACAAGTTATACTTGTCTCATGCCTCTTAAACTCACCCACCAACCTTACCTATGATGTGAGGGGTCAAAATTATCTCTCATTATGTGTTTTTGAAGGAAAAAGAGGTAATTAATTGCACTTTCTTACAAACCCTCTTAATTGTGTCCTTGAAAGTATGGAGTGGAGTATTGTGTGCAAGAATGAATTTGTCATATCCTCACCTTACCCATTTATGGAAATTTGGAGTATGTGTTTGACTTGTGAGGTGGATTGGAGGGAGATGATGTGGCATCCTACATGGAGCCACCTCACCACCCTCCCCACCATTTTCTATTTATTTGGGATTTTGGTTGTTTTGGGGGTTACTCACTTGGAACTTTGGTATCTTTCTTTGGGGATTAGCTTTGATTTGGAAGAAGGTTGAATTTTTGGCTTGAATATTTCAAGGTGATTGTAATGGTAAGCTAGGATCTTATACCTTGTATTTTATTTTACTTGGTTGTGTGTTGTGTAGTAATGTGAATGCATGTGTGTGGTTTTGTATGGGATTGGGTAGGTTTTTACCTTAAGGAAGGTTTGGGGAAAAGTAAAGTGGGGCCATTGTGGAGGTAAAAGGGAGTATGTGAGGTATTGTGGAGGGAGTGTGGGTAGGGTGCTCCACCAATGGGGAGGTAAAAGGAAAATATTACTACATTTTGTGTATTTTGAAATGTGGAGAGATAAGAGATTTTGAGTGTGTGTAATGTGCACTTGGAGGTTTTAGGTGGACCCCTATACCACTTGGGAGGTATAAGGAGGTGGTCACCATTGTTTCCTTCTCCTTTGGCTCTATATTTGAGCCTATGTGCTTGTTAATGGTTGTATATTTTATCTTGTTTGTCTATGTGTTGTCATCATTATATGTATATTTGTTATGTTGAAGCCATTGTTGGAAAGTTGTCATGGTTTTATCATTATTTATTGTTTCATAGTTGGGGCTCGGGGCCAATGAGAAGGTTGGCTTCACCTTCTCATTGGATTAATGTTGGGAGGTGAGTGTTTCCTATGATCCCTTCCTTGTTGTGTGAATATGGAGAAGAACTAATGGAGTTGCAATTTGCTTCCTTGTGATGAAGATACATGTGTATTTGAGACAAAGAAAGAGAGATTATTTGTAAAATGTAACATGTTGTCTCCACCTTTGAGTGGAGGGATTTTGACACTTGTGTTTCAAGTTTAAGATCTTCTAAAGGCATTATTTAAATATATTATGGATTATTCAAGTATGAAATGTATATGTTCAAAATGAGACATATAAGGTTGCATATTATTGATTGTTATACCTCTTTTAAATATGCAATTCGTTCATAAATTTTGTATTTAAACATAGTTTGGGTTGGAAATGTTCTTGTTGTTCTTCATGTTTAAATTTTTAAAAAAAAAGGAAAATACATTTTTTGTTGTTCACACTTGTTTTCCTCTTGAAATTGGTGTATAAGTGGAGAAATTTATTTTTTTGTCATACATTAATCAATATACAAAAGATGTATGCAAATAGTCTTTTTAGAATGAGGAAAGAAATTTTTTATTCACACTGCATCTCATCTCTTGTTATATGAATTAGACCAATTTTTTTATATATAAATACTTATATATACATATGTAATATATATGTACATACCTACAAAATCATATTTAACTAGATATATTGGTAGGAAACAAACTATATATATATAGTTATATTAATATAATATTGAAAAACAAAACACAAAAAAAAAAACTACACTAAGAAATATATAAATAGAATTTTATATATATATATATATATATATATATATATATATATATATATATATATATATATATATATATATATATATATATATATTATTGTATTAATAAAATAATTCACAACATATAAATGGACCGGTTCAAGTTTAATATGTAAAGAAATTTTAATAAAATATAAAGTGGGAGGGGGTGTTGCCACATAAAAATGAAATGCCAATTTTTAACCTGCACAAGATTATATATATATATATATATATATATATATATATATATTGTGTGTGTGTGTGTGTGTCTATACAAATACATATATTATATGAAAATACAAGCAGATTTTAAATGATGTGTGTGTGTGTGCGCGCGTGGCACGCGCTCATATCAAATGTATCTTTCAAAATAACAATGAGGGTAAAATACCCATAACCAAAGAAATCTTGTAGAAATGCTTGTAAAAAGAGAGAAATACATGTATATTTAGATATACAATGTATATACTTCCATATAGAAACCCTTGGTTTCTTATAAGAAAAAAATAATAATAATAACAATATTACAATGAAGGTGTTGGTATCAATGCTAAGATCTAACCGTACGCAAAAAAAAAGATATCATCATAGCTCTCCATATGCCTCCATCTTCCACCTTCAACTCGCAAAACAAAAATGTGCAAATGAAAATAAATTAGGGAAACAAAAGAATAAAAGGCAACCATAAGGATTTTTAGTCAAACCTAAAATTTAATGGCTCTAGTTGATCTAATCCAAGTGTGGAGATTAGATCCTACCCCTTTTAAGTTATGGGTATTTTGATGGGAATGGTGTTTTTAAAAATGAATGGGGCTTTTAATTAATGGGGTCACCTAGGGTATTCCAAATAGTTGGTTAAGTTATTTGTGACTTTACCTTTTGTACCAATAAATAATTAAATGGTATTTTGATCAGGGTTGCTTAAATAAGTATTGTGTATGTGTTTCTAAATAAAATAATTAAACGGGTTAAATGATTAAAGGTGGATGTGTGGTTTAATTTAGTTATAATTTAGTATGGGCATTATTTATCCTAGAGCTATAAATAAATTTAACTTAGGAAATTTTTATAAATTCTAATAGGGACTTGAGTGAATGAAAATGATTAGTAGCAAATTGGGAATTAATCAAATAAACTCAATATGGATATAGGAAGGGTTTTTAACCCACAATAAATTTTGAAAAATAAATCTATGTTAAATGGAGGATTAATGTATTAGATGGCTAGGCAATATTTTTCAAACGTGATAAATGTATTGAAAAAAAAATTGGCCAAAATTTTATAGTTGTGTGGCGAATTTTAGTTGGTTTGGTGCATCAAATTTTGGTCAACAGTAAAATCTAGAGTCATGTGTGATGAAAATAGCGTAGTATATAGAGTGTATATGAGGTAAGTATGCGGATATAATGTATGTAATGTGTATGAAAATGAGGTATAATGATATGCATGTATAATAATAGTAGAATGTAAATGAATTGTAACATGTATGATTGTATAACGCTCTAGTATGTATGATGAAATGTAATGTGAAAAGCCTAAAGTGCAGTGTGTGAGTTTAAGTGTGGTAATCCCTCAACGCCTAGTGTGAATCAAGCATAAAATTGTGTCATCAGTAATGACGATGCTAAAAATATACAACAGATGATGAAAATGCAAAGATGATAAATGTGATGATGTCATAAGATGAAGGGGGAAGTAATTAGGTGTTATGCCCCCAAGTATGCAAAGAGTGATTGATCTAACTGATGATAGTGAAGGAAAAGGTCCTCCACCTGATCTCTGGGGATGAAGTCGTAGAGCCGTGATCGAAAAGCAATGGTAAAGTAGATGAATATTGCGTTAGTGAATAAAGTCTATATGCATTTAAGGGATGAATGTATTATGAAGATTGTGGTGTGGTAAAATGCATGGAGGATGGAGATCGAGATGATGCCATACGCGAAGAGGAAGGGGATCCACATGGAATAAAGTGAGGCAGCAATTGATGTCGCGACGTGGTGATTTTCTTAGGGATAAGCTTATGTCAATGAGTAGGACTAGTTGAATGACTGATTTGGGTAGATAGTACGTGAGTAGGTGAACTAGGAGTAGACTGTGCTTTGAGAAACATAGAGTGAGGGTCAATGCATGGTGTTATGTCCCACTTATTGTCCCGAAAATGTGAGTGAGGAAAGTGGTGGGGTGTAAAATTAGGGGGTTTGCGTGAACCCACCTCGTGCGAAGTTCCACGTAGGGTATGATTTTACCATGTATGGAATTGAATGGGGTTCACGCGAAGACCGCTCGAGTGAAACCCCTTCACACGAAGACCGTTCACATGAACCCCCTGTTTATATATTGGAGGCGTTATGGAGGAATTCACTTTTCCTCTTCCTGTCTCCTTCATGGGAAGACTCCACAGAGCAGAGCGATCCCAGGCGTGCGCAAGATCCATCCCACCAGCCGAGTCCATTGATGACCAACTTGTACCGGTATGGAATAAGTTGTTTTTTTGGTGAAAATAGAGGATCCCATGTTGTTGGGCTTAAAATAATTGAAACCCTAGCTTGTTTTTTAAAAACTACCTACGTATTACTTAAATATTTACTTAAATATCTTGTATCATGACCAGTGCTTCAAAATTTTCAGTGTTTAGTGTGCATCATGAGTATGTTGTGGGCTTCTTGCAATGCGCTTATTAAGTAGGCAATTAATAGTTTTAGGAACCTAGCAAAGCAGTCCTATCTATTATAGTTTAATAGTGTTCATTTTCCATAGAAATAAATTCAATTAAGCAACTAATCGCCGAATGTTACAAGGAATGAACAATCTTGATTGATTCCAATCGTACAACTAAGAATAACTTTTAACTAACAAATTTTAAAAATTGGTTACAAATTTGACTTCAATCCCCATCAACTGTAATTACCCCTTTACTTAAATCTCTTGTATCATGACCAGGCTTCACAAATTTTGGTGTTCAGTGTGCATCACGAGTATGTTGTGGGCTTCTTGCAATGCACTTATTAAGTTGGAAATTACTAGTTTTAGGAACCTAGTAGAGCAGTCCTACCTATTATAGTTGAACAGTGTTCATTTTCCATTGAAAGAAATGCAGTTAAGCAACCAATTTCTGACTGGTACAAGGAACAGAACAATCTTGATTCAAGTTAATATATATACCCACAACAGTCTGAAGTCACATAAGAGTTCAATCCTACAACTAAGAAGAACTTTTAACTAAAAAATTTAAAAACTGGTTACAAATTTGACTTCAATCCCCATCTACTGTAATTACCCCTTTACTTAAATCTCTTGTATCATGACCAGGCTTCATAAATTTTGGTGTTCATTGTGCATCACGAGTATGTTGTGTTCTTGCAATGTGCTTATTAAGTTGGCAATTACTAGTTTTAGGAACCTAGCAGAGCAGTCCTACCTATTATAGTTGAACAAAGTGTTCATTTTCCATTGAAAGAAATGTAATTAAGCAACCAACTGCCAAATGTTACAAGGATACATTAAAATGAATTGTATGTATAGGAAATATTTGATGCACCAGATGGCCACGAACCAGTAGGATTGGATTTCACCACCATGGGAAAATGTTCAAATTTTATAGATGATTGATTTTTCAAAGTTTTAGGATATTTGTCATAAGCTACAACCTCGTTGGTCATTATTAGAAATCTGAAAAATGAATCCCATAAAAACTCCATTAACTCCAACAAAGATGGATCATAATTTGGAATTTGAGGGAAACATACAACCAAAGAGTTGAAGTGAAACCGAGATATGCATTCTCTCTTAGTATAACTATTAAATCCCATATTAGGCCAATGAACCCGATTCACATGAACTACTCACTTGACCACTTTCACCCTCTTAGTATGTAGCGCTTACGAATCTCTCCAAATAGACATATTCCTTCCCACTATATATTGATTCCATTCATAATCAAAGAGAAAAGGGATTAGGTCCTCCAACTCTTGGATTTCTCAAATTGAATTTTTACAAAGATCACTTAATAAAACCCACGTATGTTGAGAATTGGTGGGACTATCGAAAATCTCAAATACGATGCCATTAACAATTTTTAGTAGATGATTGGAAAGAATACTAACAATAATGACCAAATATTTTCCTTATATATAGAAATCCAAATTGCCATTAACAAGGTTATGAACAATCTAAAAATTAAGAGAAATTATGAAGTTGTTATCAAGATTTCAATAAAAGAGAAGAAAAATGGTTGTCACACGTCACTCAACTTCTTCTAGAAATTGAAAACTAAAACATATCATCAACAAGTTCGTTTCTATTCTAGAGGAAATGAAAATGTTTGTACTACACATGCAACCCAAAACCATAATAATGTTGTGGATACCCTAACAAAGCAAGTAGTCCAAGTGAACCCACTCAAAGATTTAAGACTATTTGGAAGGGTGAAAATCAACTTACATAACAGTTTAGACAATGGCCAACATTACGAAAACCAATGACTAAAATTAGTGAAAATTATTTTAAAACCTCTTATGAAAATACGTCCACAAATCAAAAACAAAGAAGATAAGGGTGGGATCCTTATCACAAGCTCATGAAATCCTCTAATGTTAACCGTGCACTACTCTACCTTTGTATTTCTCATCAAATTACTATATTTAACATCATTCACATGCTTTATAGACCCTTTCCCATTAATCCTAACTTGGCTAGGACTTTTAATTCACATTCATTGACATCTTTCAGTGTATGCCCAAATCTTGTCACCTCATGTCAACCTTGCCATTTCATCTCCATTGATGCCATTCCTAGGGAGAAAAATCAACTAGAAGATTCAATGGTTTCCTTTTGTTCACATTTTGGCTTGATGTAGAATTGCTAGAAATCAAGTTTATCGTATCCATAAGGTTGGAGCCTTTGATAAAAATAACACTAAGCATAGTGATCCCAATATATGTAGAAAATAAGGATGAAGCTATTATCATGGAATTTATCAAGAATGATATATTAATTCTAGAGTTCTTTCGAGAATATGAATTTGGTTTAGATTTCACAAAACAAATGCACTTGTTTATTTTAATTATTTTAGGATAATTTTACATAAATAGAGAAAACATTTTATAAGTGTTTGTACTTCTAGTCATGTTGAAAAACTTCATCTTATCTCCTAACATGATCTTTCATTGATTTTTGATGCATGGTAATAAATTTTTTCCCTTAGCACTGACTTTAGCAATGACTTATAAAATGTATTTTTTGTGATGTATCTCTTTCATGTACTTTGTCTTGAACTATGCCATTTGAGGTTGATTTACTATGTGATCTATTTATAATGGAATAACTTAGATTTTACATTATTCCATTTTTGAATGGTAATTCTATGTTAGTGATTTTTATTACAAATGACAATAAGATATATGTAATTTCTTATTTTCTAAATTATTTGCATTCAAGCTTGAAAATCATATTTATATTTTCATTAAAATAGGAGAATATCTTAGGAGAATTTTTTCATTAAAAGTATTGTAAATTGAATTTTACTTTCATTTTTTTTATAGTCATGGCTTCTTCCGCTCCTAATTTGTTTGAGAGGACCGATTTAGAGATTGCAAAATTGCAATCTATTCTTTAGAATCCAAATACAGTTGGGAAATATAAATTCCATTGTGAAAAATATTGGTTAGTCTTCTTAGAATAGAGACAATTTTGAAAACATATAACCCATTTGATTTTGAGTCGATAAAAAAATTTATGGATTCATTAAAATAAAGTGTCTCAGGAGATTTAGGATATAATGAGATTACGTTACGAATTTCCATAATGAATTCGTTAGGAGATATTGATGGAGTTTTTATGTAGACAAATGGAAAGTAAGGGCATATTATGTAAACAAATGTTCATGTCCCCTATGTGCACCTTTGATTTATCCTAGATTTGTGGCCTCTCAAGGCCAATTTCTGAATAATGACCAATTACCATTATACTTCATAATGATGCTACATGTTGAGGTTCACCTAAACCTAAAGGTGAACTATTTAGACATCCCTAGTTATTTTTGGGCGAGGGGCGTGGCCATATTAGTCATAGGGGGCATATATAAAGGAGGGAAATCTTGTAGTTATTGATGTGCAACATCTTGTACTGAGGACATAACCATTCTTATCAGGCTTTTAGGATGTCGCATCACCTATCGTTATGACTACACATGATGTTTCTATCGAGGGTCTTGTTGGTATTTCTCATGAGACCCAATTGATCTCTTCTGACCATGTGGTTCAGTACCTTAAAATATATGATACTAGAAGTGGAGGTGCTAGTAGCAAAAGTGATGCACACAACAAGGTATACACTAATGCATCTTTGATTTCCCCATATGAATTTGAGGTGGTTACAGATCCTACTCAGACACATCGGCTAGGACATCATGGCTTCCGACTTGTTGTGTGCATATGAGGTGATTTCACAAAGATTATTACATTCCACTATCGGGGTTTTAGATTTTATAGAGAAGAGTGGCAGTGTATCTTCTAGTCAGGGTACTACTACACTTCTACATTTGGACCTCCTATGTTGGTGGGATCGTCACACCTAATGTTCAACACATTTATGTTCCGGTGTGTGAAAATTAAACCTTAATATAATTAAAATTTATTTTATTTCATAATTACTTTACAATTTATTAATATTAAAATTAAATATGTACTTGTGTGTTTAGTCTTCTTATCTAGTGTGTGGTACTTCAAAGCCCACACCATTTACCTACATGAAATACACACAGATCTTGACCGACTTAGACAACATGGATCTTGATGTTCCAGGTCCTGAGTCAGCTCTTTGGCTCACTTGGTGAAATATTTAATGGGTGTTGAGGTCATGTGGTGGCAGCAGTCCCATAGATTTGGAGAATCATTCCGCAGAGGTGTGTATACATGTGTTTTTAATAGAATTAATATTTAACCTAAATTGAAATGTTAGAAATTAATAACTTTATTCAAAAAACTTATTTATCAACTTCTTACATTTAATTTATTTTATTTCACAGGGATCTACGGGATAAATATCTACACATAGTGTAGATACTCCCAACATCCGCCTAGGGACAGATACTAAGGTAATCAATTGTACATATTTGTTATATGATGTATTTAATTAATCAAGAAATTGTTGTAGAATTTTGCTTATAAATTTTAATATATGGTACATGTTATATATAGTTTCTGACATGTGTATATTTCTTTTTTTTAACATGCAGGGTGTAGCAGAGCCTAGTGAGGGGTCTGGCACTCGCCCTACTTCACATAGGAGACTTCAGTGATATTTTAGAGATTTTAGACATGTATATATACTCATACTCATTCTAGACATGATTATTATATTTTGATATATGTTTTGAGACATGTGTGTGTGTGTGTGTGTGTGTGTATTCATTTGACATGAATTTCATATATTTATATGTAAGACCGTATAATTTTATATTTTTGTGAGTTGGTGTATATTTACAATTATGGATGTGAATATAAGACACCCCCTTATCTTTAAGTTGTGTCTCTTGATGAAATCATAATAGGTATAATGATAGATAACATATTAAATACCCTTCATTTTTGTGATATAACATTGTAAACTTCTTTAAAATTCTATATTGAATCATTTGATGCTTAGGTAATTTAGTAATAATTTATGTTACAATAACCATTACAGGGCTTAGTGATTGCTTCTTTGTTTATGCACTTGTCAAATATTTTCAAAGGTCATTTCCTATCCACCTTAGTTTTTTTATTCATATCACTACTAAGTCTTATAACTCAAAATTTGACTCTAGGTAAATCTTGCCAAATTCAATATTCATTGTTCTAGGAAAGTGTTGTTAGTATTAAAATATCTCTCTGAAAATCTATAGAAACTTAAAATCTTGTGAAAATAATATATTCCCTCTCTTTATCTATCCTCTCTCTAAAACTCGAGAAATATAAAGGCAATAAGAAATTGTGCGTAACTAGTAGGGAAAAGGGTGAATCCATGCCAACTTTGTGTAGACTCGTGTTGCAGGTGTGCGAAATGGTGGAAAAGGAAGTAAATGTAATGCAATACATTTCCATGATTTACTATTTTAATGTAATTTTAAATTTGACTTTATTTGGAGATGGGAAGAAAGGAATTTATAAAGATTGATTAAAGAATGTATTCAATATATATTGGGTAGTGAACATGTTTAAGTGATGATTAATTATTAATGCATGGGATAACGTAAGTAACACAAATCTAGTTGAAATTATCCCACACTTTGAGTCATGAACATGAAATATAAAACAATCTAAACACTCCTAAATCGACCTAACGTAAAAATCCTCTCTGTAAACCAAAGTCTTTGGAGATAAAACCCGTGGCAACCTACCTCATAAAGAGTAATATGTTACTCAATCTAAGAACTAATTTGTAGATTATACCCCAATTTTGTAATGTAATGTGTTATCCTCTTCAATTTCAATTTATCTACCAATTCCTAAGAAATATTGTTATATTCACTTCTATGGAATATTATCTTCATCATGAGTGCTTCACTAGTTTCAGGTTCATGGTGTGATGCATTGATGCAAACCTTTCTTCATGTGCATTTGTAATATGTGCACTCGCATTTCTACCACCATCGGTATGTTTTTAAGACACTCAAATGGTAACCATTAGGTGGTAGTCAATGGGGCTAGATATCCTAGAAATAAATTTTTGGATCCTTTGGTCCTTGTTTGAGGGTCATGAAGTAAGATAATGATCAATAGTCATGAAGTAAGATAATGATAAGTCATGAAGTAAGATAATGATAAGTCACGTAGGTTTTGAATGTTCTTACAAGTCATTCTTAATCTCAAAACCCAATATTTTTCCCATGAACCTTTAAATTTAAATAATTTTCTATATGTTTTTCTAATCTCCCTAATATCTTTCAATACCTTGAGTCATGTAGTTCTTAATTGTCTATATCAAAATTTAATTGTCTATCAAAAAAAATTCTATAATCTGCTAGAAATTTCCCCCAAAATGGAAATTTCAATAAGGGGCCATAATGTCTATCATTTTGCTCACATGAAATTTTAAATGATTCAAGTTAGATTTATTGACACTAAGAACTTGTTTCAAATTGTTATAAAAGATGTCGGAAAAGAGAAACTAAAATGAGGAAAAAATAATATATAAATTAATATCCATTGTTTTTTTATGAACTTAAAATGATGCATGTTAGTTACATCCATCCATGAGAAAAGAAATCATCAACTCAATTTTTGAAAAATGGTGATTAATGTCATTTTACATGTACACAATATCTAAAAACACCATCAATATAAGACATGTTAGGTATACCTAACACCATTTTTTTTAACTCATTTTTTTTGTGTGTGTGTGTGTGTGTGTGTGTGTGTGTGTGTGTGTGTGTGTGTGTGTGTATGTATACGTATGTATGTACGTATGTACGTATGTATGTAGTTCAAGTATCTAAATCCTTCATGATAAAAACATTGATATATGAAAAGAATATTATTGGAGATAGTAGGGAACAAAATTACATCATTAATGAACCCATCCTTAATATCATAGCAAGAAATTTGTCAAATATGTATGCCAAATGAAAAATAAAATAGATAAAATATTTTATTCCTAGAAGAATTGAATATATAATATTCTAGGTCCTTCTATATAATACCAAGTGGCTCAACTCGTTGTTCAATGACCTATAAAAATTATTCATGGTCTTCTACATCTAGTCTCCATTTTTTGCATTGACCACTTTTAGTCTTCACCTAATGCAATTATAACCCTGTAGTAATTATGTGATGGGTGTAATGATACACTTTTTTTTCTGGTTTACAATCAATAATCCCACTTTGGAGTGCTTTAACTTGTTGTAAATATGTTCCCTGCACTACAACCAAGCCAATATAAAATGTTTTCTCCTCACTTGTTATTTCACATGTTAGCTTTGTTCTCTCTTTTGTGCAATGCAACAAGTATTATTCCACTTTATCAATATTTTCTTCTTCGTAAATGACTAAAATACATCACCTACAACAAAATTCAAGGAAATATTCAATGATCCATATACTATAAATATATTCAATGATAAAATTATACAATCCTTTTAAATAAAACATACCTTGTTTAACCAGGTCTAGATACGTGGTCATAATCAAGTGAAATTAATAGCACATATTCAAAACTATCATCATGATCTGATCTATATGTGTCATCCAAAACTAAAGGAACTTGCTTCCACTCACCTACATACCCATGTTTTTAACTATTGCACTCTTAATATGATTTGTCCTTGCATTCATAAAAAAAACAAGAATAATATCTTGTATAGATTATCCAGTTATTACTATCCATAGTCATCACAGAGTGCAAAGACCTAGAATTAGGAATCCTTTCACATCCATACTTTTTCCTTCAATCAATACCTTCAATTAATCATGCTCAAAATCAATATAGTTTAAAATAAACATCAAAATTAAGAATAATTTTTTTGAAAGTTTTTAACTTGTAGTTAATAAATCACATCAAGATACATATATGGTTTAAATGTGCATGTACATGTTATATCCCAAAACACTCTGTGTGGGTTTGAATCGTATGGGGTTGAAGTTTGTGAGGTTGAAGCTCGTGATGGTGAAGCATGTGAGGTTGAATCCTGAACTGCAAAATGTTTCTTACACCATTCAACAATGGTGTGGGGATTAATCGATCTCCTCGTAATCAAATCTTTTTTTCTTTAGAGCATGTTTGATGTATGCACTGTACCATCGTGTTATCCCTTCCATGACCACTCTAAAAAAACTCCATAAATGAGGTATTTTGTGATGACGATGATAGCGATGAGTGCAAATAAAGGGCGAGAGAATTTGAATTGTGATGTGAAACCATCTGACCAAACAAAATGTTGATTTATTTGTACTCCTTGTTGATGAATATATTAAAAAAAAAAAAAAAACAAAACAATGTTGCACAAAGTGGGTGTCATGTTCTTTATCATCACTTATATAGAAGTGATACTCCTCCTTGATCATTCGCTTTCACATCCGTACTTTCAACCCCATCCAAATCCAATTGTGTATGTCTTTAAAATACTTGAACAATGATAAGTAACCTAGTCGATGATAATATTGTGTCGAATTTATTTTTGATGAGAAAATGAGTAATTCTCAATAAAATCAACCACGAACAATATGGAACCAATAGGGAATGTGTCTCTATTAGTCTTGAATTGTGTAGCATGCCACTTTCAATAGTGAAAATGTTTGATGTACTGAACTAATTAAACTTAAACTTCACATGAATGTAGCAATGGGGATTTCCTCTTCTACCAAATCCAACTTGGTTGCATCTTTTCCAAGCCATGTTGAATATTTTATGTATTTGAACCTATAAAATCAATACATAATGGACAAATTGTCATATTCATTTGCAGTAAACATAAAAATCAAAATAAAATATGTACATCCAAATTTAAACACACACACACACACACACACACACATTTATTAATCACCTCTTGCAAGCCACCATTTGAACTGTGTCCAAATCTTCATTTGTTTCTGGCAATAATTTCAATTCCCCACACTTGTCACATACACCTTTGATGCAAGTCATACGATCGTCGACATGATCATCGGATATTGTGCAAATAATAGAAGCTATGAATTCACTAACATGTGTAGGGGGCATTTTCAGACCATTTGATGCTTCCCGTAACTTTCTATACACCTAAAAAAACATAGATTTTGAAATACATTAATTTTAAATCACATCTCAAAAAATGAAATTTAATCAAATTTCAAATATATAGATATAAATGAAATCGTAGCTCAATGTATATATGTAATATAATTTTTTTTTTGTACACTGATAGTGATAATAAAACTCAACGTGATTACAAAAACAACATGTGTGAAGGACTTTAACAGCTCACACATACCAAGGCTTCAAATTTTTAAACATTTGTTTTCCAATCTTAACATTTGGATGTTCTTCTATAAACTTTATGTACATATATCATGTTGAGTTATTTCAAGCAAATGTTTTATATGTTCATCATAGTTATTGCGAGTTATCATGTGTTTTAAAACATCCCTCACATTTGGAGAAGGATGAGTCCTCTCGAGTCCAAAAATTAGAAACTATCTTCACAATATTATCATCTATTTTATCATAACATGGATTTCTACACTTTAGTGCCCAATTTCCTTCCACAAGAGAGTCATCCAATTTATTCCTCCTCTTTGCATACCTGCTTGACCGTCTTTCTAGATAAACCTTTTCCTTGGCAACGATGGTAACATGACGATTTTTTATCGTATCTTCACTTACAAATGAAGTTAATATTGATCTAGAGAAATACTCTTATCGAGACCTAGTTTTTGTACCCAAGGAACTTATTCCTTTAGAAACATTCCCAACAAATTATTCTTCCATACGTTTTGAATTTTCCCATCCAAAATCAACACCCAACAATTATAATGTTTCCTTCATATCAACATGATTCAAGAATGTAACCAACAAATGTGCTCTAGTAACTGTAGTCAAATTAAAAAATTCACCATATATTCTCTCTACACATTTTGTTGTTTTCTTTCGTGATAGTGGTTCTTGTTGGGAAAATTATTTTAATTTTTGTAAATCCATCTTCACCAAGTTTTTCACATTTTTCTTGGGAATTAATTCCATAACTTTTGTTATCACTTCAGCATAATTTTGTGCATCATGATCTCGTGTCCATAAACATGCACATGTGGTTACACCAAAATTTACAAAAAGATTAACATACACATGTGATTACACCATTCATGAATGATTTAATATATATTGAACAACTTATTTAGGAACATGAATATATTAAAATATTTTAAGTTGATAAATAACTTACTATCTAGTAAACAATAATATTAAGTTGACTAAGCTAATTGTATTTAGATACCACTTCATGAGGTCCTTCTTGAAATCTACTAAACAATAATATACTTTTGCATTTGTATTCGGGACCTTTTCAACTAAGTGTTTGAGTGTGACATAATGATCTATTATTGATTACTTTGGTCTAAAACCTACTTTCCCCTTTTCCCACTTTCCTTTTTATTTTATTTTCTTACAAAATACCACATAACACATTTATTATGTGGAGTAAATTTTCACCATGTCATCGAACGTATATAAACTTAGTAATCAACTTAATTTCCATGTTGGATGACTACTGGATACCAAATGCATATTTGGATGCCTTAGTGTGAATCTCAAAAGGTTTAGGAAATTTCATGCATTTTGACATAAAATAGTATGTAGAGGAATAGTCTTACTAATTCAAAATAATTTTACCATGCATTGGTCCAATCAACCTTAGATTTTACGTGCATTATGTAGTTTATGGGATAAGACATATAAAATAAATCAAGGATGAAACTATTATCTAAATTTACATACATTGTCTAAGACAACTAAGAAACTATTTAAGGTAGTATGGAGTAATCAAATATTAAATCACTATTATATTTTTAATATGCATATGTATAGCTATAATTTTAATGTTGATGTAGCATGTGTAATGAATCTTTGTTACTCCAAATGAACAATTACCAAATTTTTCGTATAAATATTATTTTTTCAAAGGTTGTAAGATGCATAGGATGTTATTAACATGCTAATATCAATCCTTACTAATATTTGATTTGGGAGATCAAAATTTCCAACTAATATTTTATTTAGGAGATCAAAATTTCCTTACAGTAGATATTGGCTCTTCATCATTTGATCTTTCAATTATTTTTTTCATTTCATATATATATATATAGTGCTTTAGAGCTATCTAATTTATGAAATATGACATCGTGCAAGCCTAATATTTCATTTGGATATGATCTCTTGTGCTATGTATCATACTTAATCATTCTCACAAAATGATCTATGATATATGAGATGTTTCAAAGAGGGAATCAAGGAAAAAAATAATGTGGATCTTTCTTTGCATAGTATTTTGGAAAACCATTTTATCTCCATGAATACTATGTGGATAAAGAAAGAGTGTTAAGAAATAAAAGTATGTTGAGAGGATCATGTTTGTATCTAGACGAAGACAACCTTTTCGCAACTGAAAGAGAGAAACGATAAGTGGGAAAAGGTGAGGTTAGAAAGGAGAAAACGATAGAAGCATACCTAAATAATGGGAAAACATATATTACATCTAGATAAACAATAATTTAAAAGGGAATATGACCCATTTTGGAGCTCATCTTATTATGGTGAGCTAGAATTTAGAGGCTACCCTTGATAAAGAGGAATTGGGTTAAGGTCTATTGAGAAACCCTAATTTCACACCTCTTCCAAATCCATTAATTCCCTTACCTCATTTCCCACAAAATAAACTTTGAATTAATCAAATATAATTTGATTAATTATCCTCGCAAATCTAAAAATTACCTAATCCTTACCACATGTCATTATTCTCCATGTTTTTCTACTATTGGATTAAAAATTCAAAATAAAATCCCTCACCCACTCTTCGTGGTCCCCACTCACCTAAATCCTCAACTTATGAATTAAAAATCCAATTCATATCCTCACCCACTTTGTTGGTCCCCACTCACCTAATCATGCCCACATTTTCAAACTGCGATTACTTAAAATCCCCTAAGTTAATTCAATTCCTAGGCTATAAATATAGCCTTACCCCCTCTAAAACACACGTAGAATAAGCTCTAATGTCATGTCGAGTTCTTACATCCTTTGAGAAAAGAACATCCCTCCACCTCATCCTAATTTCCAAATAGATTCATCTTGAAGCTTCTCAAATCCATAACCCCTTTTATCCATTTGGTGCAAAGTAAGTAGATCTTGTTGCATAGAAGGCCTTTCTCTGGTTCGAGGAAAGCACCTAAATTTCACATAATCAGGGCTCATCCATGTTTCATTTCCCATTCTAAGGTTTGCTAAGGAATCGCGAAGGAGGAGGTATCTGGCTAGTTGCTTTACTTTCTTGATTATCAGTGTATTTTCCTAGCTTACATTCTCGGAAAATAATGGCAAATCATTTAAAACCATGATGTAAAATACCTTACCAAATGTTTCCACATAAAACTTAAGTGGTCCACTCCATACTACCCCTAGGGTAATGGCCAAGCGGAAGCAACCAACAAGACTTTAAAATCCATCATGGAAAAAATTGTCAACACCCATGGATGTAATTGGCATACTCAAATTTACCCCGCTCTTTGGGCTTACCATACATCTTACCGCACACCTATAGAAGCCACCTCATTTTCCCTCATTTATGGTTGTAAATCCATTTTACCTATTGAGGTTGAACTCCCATCCTTGAGAATCTCTCTTAAAGATATAATTAATGAGGATGAATATCGACAATCACGGCTTCACGAGCTTGAGCTTCTCAATGAAAAATGACTTAATGCCCTCAATCATCTTCAAGTCTATCAAAATTGACTACAACATACAGCTTATCATAAAAAGGTAAGACCCAGAGAGTTCGAGGTTGGTGACCTTGTTCTAAAATAAAATCAAAAGAATACCACTAAAGAGCAAGAAAAACAAGGAAAATTTGAACCTAATTGGTTAGGACCCTATGTAATTATAGCTAAATTTGGCTCTGGAGCCTATAAATTGGCCATTGAAGATGGTCAGGAACTTGATGAACCAATGAATGCAATCCATTTAAAGAAATTATATTCTTGAGGCACTTCCTATTCCAAGAGACAACGACTTGTACATTGTTCCTTTTGTCTTACTTATCTTCGAATAATTTAACATTATTCATTCCATTGGTAGATATTTTCATTATCACAATCATATCTTCATATTCATCATCATGAGACAAGTGCTAACATAGATCCTATTAAGTCTTGTGAGTATCATACTTCTTATAATATCTCCCATTTTCAGCCGCTTTCACCTATGGTCATACCTATAAGCTTACTGATGGTAATATATTCCCTTCAAATAAATTATCTCTTTCATAACAAAGCTCTAAAATTATTTACCTGGTTTTTTTATTGTCCATCTCAGTCTTTGGTGTTGAACCCTTGTGTCTTACTAGTCGTGTGGGGCTGAGATTGGGGGAAAACGTTCCTTCCCAAATAAAAATCACTATTGTAAAATTCAATCAATTAAATAAATTATGAATAATTAATTGTCACACCTTTCGTCCTTCACAATCTTTGGTGTTGAGCCCACACTTCTTACTAGTAGTGTGAGACTGGGAATAGAGGAAGGTTCCCTTACTCATCTACGTCTTTCTTCTAGTGATAAAATCTTGCCTCTTACTGGTGGCATGGGGAAAAGCATAGAGGGTCATTCACAAAAGCATAAAAATATTACAAAAATTCAAAAATTCAAAAAAATCAAAATAAAAGGAATTTAATCCCATATGTTTTTCCTTCGATTATAAGCTTTTACTTCTTATACTTTAGCATGGGGAAAGGAATAGGGAGTCATTTTAAGAATACAAAATCTTATGAATCTAGTTCTCATAATTATATAATCCCCAAAGAAGTAATTTAGATGCCTAAGTGAAGAGATAATTATCCCTTCACTTCATATCTTACCAATCAATAGGCCACATAACTGTCTAAGTCTAGCAAGTGACCCATAAAGTGAAAGTCATTTTGAAACTAGTTCATTTACCTTAAGAAGAATTGAGTCACAATTTCCCAAAGGGATTGTTATTATCACTTGTCTCTATCTGCATCTTGTGTCCTTCTTGATTCTCGCTAATGAGCCATTACATCTTACTAGTTGTGTGGAGTCAAGAATGGAGTTGGACTTCTTTTCATCATATCATCACCAACATATCCTGCCAATGGAATGAGAATTTTTGTGTTATTCAGAGCATAAGTTACCATGAGGAACACGGTACATACAGACAATATCCTAGTTTATCACCTCTCAAAATAAGTTTGCACTCTAGTCCATAAATTGCCAACTCCAAATCTCTAAAAATAGTAAAAAAATCAAAAATCCCCAAAAACATTAAAAAATCAAAAACCCCAAAAACATAAAAAAAACCAAAAATCCCCAAAAATATTAGAAAATCAAAAATTCCCAAAAACATTCGACAATCCACAAATGCAACAAAAGATATTATAAAATCTCAAAATCTCCAAAAACAATAAAATCCAAAAATGTTAGAAAATATCAAAAACCCAAGAATATCTCCAAAAAAAATCAAAATCAAAATCAATAATCCCCAAAACATTAGAAAATATCCAAAATACAAAAACATTTGAAAACTCTTCAAAATTCCAAAAACATACAAAAAATCACAAAATTCTAAAAAATTGTAAAACCATCAAAAACCCCAAAAACTTAATAATCAACACAATTCATCCTTTGAACTATTATCCCCAACAAATGTTCCAACCATCTTATGACTATCAAATTCAAACCACTTCCCCTCACACGAATCCTCGTTTGGGCCAAATTCGGCTCTCATTATTTCCTTGTTTGAGGACAATGACCCAATCCATTCTACATCCTTATACCCCTGCTTGGGGCCAAATCCAATCAATCATCATTGTGGAACATGTTAGGGACATGTTTACTAGTTCTTGTGTTACATTATTAGTTACAAGTTATTAATTTCTTTCTTGTATCTTGATATATTACAGGGGGCATCTTGATTTTATGTATCCTAGTGTTCTCTCTAATATACTTATGTTATCTAATTGCATATCATACTAGGGCATCATACTTTCTTGATGGCCTCTGTTTATGCTATCTTCCACTTGCATATTGTACTGGGGCATCAAACCTTTTTTATGGCCCATGTCTATGTTATCATGCATATTACAGTCTATTCATCCTAATATTTTATATCACGATGCATCTTGTTATGTGCTATATTAAAATTAAGATGTCTTTCGTCATGTGAGTATCTTCCTACATGATCAAAATATTACTTTGCACCCCATCCATTCACTCATAATAATACATTCCCTAGTTTGGAAATCCTACTTGATCACCATTTCATTTTGTGAATCCTATTTGAAGATCTTTCTAAAGTAGCATTCACTATCCAAAGCTCCTCCTCCCCCACCATGGTCACCATGTATTTGATCCATTCATCCTCACTCCTTATTTCTACTCATCCGTGACTTATCCCCACATTACCCTTCTCATCATTTTTGTCCCCTCTCACCCATTTATATTCTTTCCTTTCACTCTTCTACTTCTCGCTTGACAATCTTACTTAATAACCCCTTCTATGTGGGACCCTCGGTGGAGGTATACCCTCTCCCTAAGATCTTCCCATTGTAGAAGCTTCTCCACCATCTCCCCTCTCATCAAACAACAATCACCACCACACACATCTTTCCACTCTGCCTCTTCTGATTCTCATTCTTGCATCATTACTCTCACCATGCGGGCATCCCAATTAAGGATTCCCCTCACACTCTTTGCCCTCCACCACATATATTCCTCCATCCATTCATGTTACACTCCTTTGTTTCCTTTCTTCCTTGTTATCACCTCCTCTCACCTCCTCTTCCACTCTGGCATACATCACTCACTCTTTTCTCATCCTTCCCCGAATCTATCTTCTTCCTAGTCATCCTACTTACATGCTCTCATAGTATGGAAAATTCACTTGAGGGTTCCCCTTCAGTCCATTTTTTCATACCCTCTTCCCACCAACTCTATCATCATTATTCTTCTTCTTCAGCTTGGCGATCCTACTTAACCATCCCTGCCGCATGGCAATATTACTTAAGAGTCCCTCTTAAGGTTGATCTGCCCTATGGCCTTCCCCATCCCATCATATTTCCCCCATATTATTTCTCTCGCCTCTCTTCACAATCATCTTCTTCACCAACCATTCCACCCTTGTACCCAATACAATTTTTTTCTTTCTCCTTGCATATCATCACTTTCGGTTTGGCGATCTTACTTAACCACTCCTACGGCATGACGATCTTACTTAAGAGTCCCTCTTAAGGATGACCTATCATCTTGCACTCGCCCATCACTCCACATTCTCACCATCCACATTTTCTCTTCATTCCCCATCACCACATCCTCTTACCACCGCTATCACCATCCTCTACTTGGCAATCTTACTTAACCACTCGCGTGGCATGGCGATCTCACTTAAGAGTCCCTCTTAAGGATGATCTATCTTCTTGCCTTTCCCCATCACTACACATCCTCACCCTTCACTTTTTCTCAGCATTCCCCATTATCACATCCTCTCACCTCCTCTTCCATTCTCACAAACACCACTTCTTACTTTCCCACTTTTCATCTCCATCATCCCTCGCTTGGTAATCTTACTTAACCACTTCTGTCGCATGACAGTCTTACTTCAGGGTCCTCCCTAAGTTGAACTCGTCATTCTGAACTTCTCCCTCACCTCATTCTTCATTCACTCTATTGATCACTTCTTCCACTGGTCTCTCCTACCAACCACATTTTCCTCCTACCATTATCCTTTCTCAACCTATCATCTCACAAAGATACGTCTACTATCTTTTGCCTATAACCATGTTCCTTCCCCCATTTTCTCCTTCTTAATCCATCATCCTTCATACCATTTCTTCCCATTATTTACATGTCTTGTTTCTTCATCCTCACCTCGCTTTCACCTTCATCCTTTGCATCCTCTCCTCACCTTCACCTTATCACAACTCATCACTCACCTTTTCTTTACTCTTTCCACCTCATCTTCTCGAATTCTCCCACATATATACCCATGCCTACTCACATTTTTTTTTTTGACATTCCCTAACATTATTTCATCATCATCTTTTGTTTCACGCTAATAATTATCGGTGGACTTTCCCTAAAATTCACTCATCCTCATTCTACATGGCCTTGTTCACTCTCATTGACCTTCTCCATTTTTCTTCATTCCTTTCTTCCTCTGGGCCCACCGCTCATTATGGGTGGACTTTCCCTAACATCCCTTCATTGGCATTACCCTTTCCATTCCTCATTTACTTTCTCCCTTTCTTCATTTTTTCTCTCATCCTTCCCCACCGCTCATTATGAGTGGACTTTCCCTAATGTCCCCTCATTGGCATTACCTCTTCTATCCCCCATTCCCTCTTCCCTCACATCCCTTTTCTCCACTCCCACCCTTTCTTGTCACTTCTTACCCACCTCTCCATCTTCCCTTTGCCCCCTTCAATATCTTTATTGTCTTCATCATACACCCTTTGTCTATTGTCTCGTAATCCTTGTATCCTCATTTCATGCATCTCCGCATCTTTTCCAATCTGTGTCATTCCTCCCCTCTTTCTTCTCTTTACATTCCTTATACTGTTCACTCTACACTTATTATCCTCATTCTTGATTTCTTTCCTTCTGCATCATTTTCTCTGTTATCCTCTTCTCCCTCCCACTCCTCATCTTATTTCACTTCCTCTATATCATATTCTTCCCCTTTTACCTCACGTTTCCTTCTTACTTCCCCATTGATAACCTGGATCTTCAGCATTGTCCTATCTTTTTATCATCCCACCCTCCACATGCATCTCCATGCGGTCTGTTCCATATTCTTTACCTTGGTCTTCCTCGCGAGGACCAGGTTCCTTCAATCTTCTCCCTATATTTGCTCTATCCTCCCTTCCTCCCCATAATTTTCAAGTTCCTTCTTACCTCCCCTCCTTTTCTCTATAATCCATAACTTTTCACTTTTTGTACTTGTTTCTCTTATTTTCTCTTATCTTTTCACACTTTTCTCGGTCCCTCATAGTTTCTTTTTTCTCCGTTCTACCTCCTCTTTCATCTTCTTTAAATTCTTCGTCTATTTTACCCCTACTCCCACCTCGTCTTCTTATTCTTATTTATATTTCCCCATTCACCATACCCTTGTCTTCTTCATCTTCTACTTCTACAGTTTCTTGCTTTTCTCATCTCTTTCATTTTTCTCGCATTCCTCTTTATTATCTATGTTGCTTCCTTCATATGGCACATCTCTCTCCATTTCATAATTTCACCCTTTTCTCTTTCATTTCCTTGTCTTCTTCTTGTTTGTCCTTCATCATTTCATTCTTCCCATTTCTTATTCTCTTTTACCTCTTTCATTTCCTTTTTCCTCCTCTCTGTCTCCATACCCTCTCTCTCCCCTAGCATTACCTCTTCTTGCTCTTCTCATAATCAACCACCACTCCAGTCCATTCCCTTTTCTCTTTCCCATTGCATTCTTCCACACATCCTCACACCTAGCATTCAAGGCTAATTGAATCATTTCTCCATTTGTGTCGTGTGGTTATTCCTTTGCCTACACCCCATTCTCATCCTCCTCTCCATAGAATTAACCTCTCCTCTTTTTGAGAGCTTTGTCGTATATTCCATCCTTTCATCCCTCTCGAGGGGGCATCATCACATATATCAATAATCACACATTCTCATGACATTTTCATCTTTGAGGATACCATGACATCCATCACCTACCACCTTCTACTCTCCCCAACAAACATTTTCTCTACTTTTTGCTTCACAAAAGTAGATTGAATTCTTCCCTCATTCTCACAAGCAAAAGTTTGTTCTACTTCTTTCTTAGAGAATGCTTTCTCTTTTCTTCCTCTAATAACTTCTTATCGAAGGAACACCTTCTTTAAGAAGAATCTCTTCAAAATCTTCAATCCCGCCACCTAGGGCATATTCACTCCATCTCGTCTACTTTCTTTGAAAGGACACTACTTTCATAGTACCCTTCTAAAGAGGGGAAAATGTAAACACCCTAATTTCACACCTCTTCCAAATCCATTAATTCCCCCACCTCATTTCCCACAAAAATACACTTCAATTAATCAAATATAATTTGATTAATTATCCCTTCCAAATCTAAAAATGACCTAATCCTTACCACATGTCATTATTCTCCATGTTTTTTTACTATTGAATTAAAAATTCAAAATCAAATCCTCACCCACTCTTCGTGGTCCCCACTCACCTAAATCCTCCACTTATGAATTAAAAATCCAATTGAAATCCTCACCCACTCTTTTTGGTCCCCACTCACCCAATCATGCCCACATTTTCAAATTGCGATTACTTAAAATTCTCTAAGTTAATCCAATTCCCAGGCTATAAATATAGTCTTACCCCCTAAAACACACGAAGAATAAGCTTGAATGCCTTGTCAAAGTTCTTACATTCATTGAGAAAATAACATCCTTCCACTTCATCATAATGCCCAAATAGCCTCATCTTGAAGCATCCCAAATCCATAACCCATTTTATCCATTTGGTGCAAAGTAAGTAGATCTTGCTGCATGAAGGCCTTGCTCCGGTTTGAGGAAAGCACCTACATTTCAAACAATCGAGCTCATCCATATTTCCTTTCCCATTGTGAGAGGTTTTCCTACGTAATCGTGAAGGAGGAGGTGTCATTTGGCTAGTTGCTTTACTTTCTTGATTATCGTGTATTTTCCTAGCTTACACCTATATCCAGAGATAGAAAATTATTTTAAATGGAACACAAAAGCATGATGGGTGAAAAATGCCAAATTTTGAAGGATGTATGAGAAGGTAAAATCTAGAATAAAGAACAAAATTTCGAGGGGTTAACTATAGAGATATAGATGGGAGGAATACAAAGGTTCTTGTTTTTTTGGGAATAACCCAATTATGAGGATTAAGTTAGAAAGGTGTTGGTGGGTACTGAAATAGAGTCTCTCTAAGAGGTGAGAGAGGATGTTGAAGAATGGAAATTGATGTTAAATAGAAACCCTAGATTTAACTAAGAGACAAATACAACCATGTCTCCTAGAAAGTAACAAGCAATACAAAACCAAAGTAGATGGCTAGATCAAGATCCAAATTATAATATTGAGTGGTTGAAATATTTTTTACCATGTTTTATATTTAGGGAGATTAGTTGATGTTTTGTTGATATTTCAACAATTAGTGTTTTGTTGAATGATTTTTCTGTGTGGATCCTTTTTCGGTAAGGTTGGTTCTTACGTTGTTTTTGTTAGAGCCTTTTATTTTCACATATTGTTTCTATTGTTTTAGGTTATGGGATCCTATCAAAACCCTTACCTTTACCTAATCTAAAAACATATTATCATATTTACCCTAGAACGAAAAATAAAATTACGATCTATCAAGGGTTTTTATGTATGTACCAATTTTTGTAGCCTTGTCTTTCACTTTTTGTGCCTTCTCTCTTTGTTTGTACCTTCCTACGAACAGATCTTCTAACATACTTTTTTTCTCTCTTCCTCAAGTATATTTTTTGTTTCTCATTCTTTGCATTTCCCATTATTCATCCACTTCAATGATTTTCACCTGCACACATAAATTGAGATAGATCTGAATTTCTAAGAGTAAACTCAATAGAAAACAATACACATGCAACTCTTATTATATACAAATCTCAATAGAAATTAGGTTATTTTAATTTTAGATTTTTATAACTTTAAAACAACTTTTCTAATTTTAATACAATTTAAATTTAATATACAATTATTTAGTTTTGTAATATATTTTTAAATAAAATAACTATATGCTTTAAAGTCAATTCTATTATATATAAATAATAAAAATTATTTTTTTAAAAATATAATAACATATTATATATTTTTGGTCAAAAACAATTTTAAAAAACTACACTTGCTTTAAAACTCTAGTTTTAAAAATTAAATTTGTAAAAACTAAATTTAAAACATAAAAATTGAACAATATTATTTTAAAACTATAGTTTTAAAAAATATTGCAAAACATTAAATTTACAAGGGAAGCGTACGGGCGGCACTTTGGTGGCATAGAGGGGTTCGTGCGAACAAGTGTTCGCGTGAACCCTTCACATGAACAGGGTTCACACGAACCCTCATTCGTGCGAACCCCCTACGTGGCACCTATGTGGCACATTTTGGTGCCAAATCCATTTGGAGGATTATTGTAAGCCAAAATCTGCCACTTATGTGCCACGTAATTAGGGTTAACGAACTAGTAAAATTACAAATTTTTAACACAAAATTCATATTTTTATTAGCTTTCTAAAAATATAATTTTCATTTTTTCAAAAATACATTTTACTACTTATTTTTTATTTTTTTCTAACATATGGTATTTGAGGACAATAAATAGTTCACAATCAACCAAATTTGAAAAATAGTAAAATATATCAAAAAAATTTAAAAATAAACTTATTATTTGTTGAAGTCTTCTTCTTACTCGTGAAAAAAATTCAATTTTGATATAAATCTTAAAATTTATTGGCATAGACATATGTACGACATTTATTTGAAAATATTTTTACTAAATAATTAATTAAAAAAAATATAAGTCAAAAAAATACAAAAATTTAGCAGGACCTTAAAAGTTAAATCTTGGGTAAGTGCACCAAGTTGGTGGACAATTAAGTGGACATAAAAACCTGAAATTGAGTACTACGATCGCATTTTTAAACCCGCGATCGTTGTTTCTAACCCGTGATCGCGGACTATTTTTTTAGGTTTGGAAATTTCCGAACCTAAAACCACGATCGTGGTGCTCGAGACAAAATAAATGACCGCGACCCCTCATTTTCCCCATTTGCCCCTATTAACCGGGATTTCTCCTCGAATGTTGGCACTCAAGCTTAGAATCCCCCTACAAATTACTTTTCAGCTTCTAGATCACAAAATTTTAAACAATGCCGCTTGAAGACGAAGATGTAAGCCCTCGATTTTGATCAAATTTCTTTCATTATAGGTTTTTTTGTGATTTTCATGGGTTTTTCAATTTTTGTTTATGTATACAATTTTTTTGTTTTTTCAGCTTGCTCGAAAGCTCGTAATCCCGTAAACCATCCGAATATTCCTCAAAACCCTCCAAACATTCCTTAAAACCCTCCTCCAAACATAGATCTTCCTCCTGTGGCTCCTTATATCCCCATGGAATCAACAAGAACACAAAATGATATCATTGGAAGAATCTGAAAAAATAAAATTTCTATTCGTAACCTTATTCGAATAATAAGACAAATTCATGCCACAAATCCATCTCACATGACTTTAGCCAACACATTGCAAAATTGATTGGTGAAGTCAACTCGCAACCAACCAAATACACAAATGGAATACCTTTAGAGTGATTGTAGGCGGTTGTATGTAGATAAATTATCCCATACGGCCGTAAAGACAAAAAAAAATTCAAAAGACCACATTTGTGCATTATTTACTAACCCAAGAACCAATGCCCCCTACTGCAACTACTTGCAAATGGTTCCCAATCCATTGGTGCCGTGATTACCAAACCAAAAACAATTTTTGGACCAATGGTGGATGGTTTTTGATTATCCACCATGCAACAACAATGAGGTTCCTCTCTATTTTTCAAGAAATTATATTGCAAGTTCGTGCTTAATGAGGTCCCAAATTATTTTGACTTTTCTAATTTTTATTGGCGAAGAGGTGGCTCTACACAAAAGTAGACCTGGTGCACGCGCTGGTCAACTAAAGATCCCCATGGCCTAAAACCCCCACTCGCCTTTAGTTATCCCTCCTACAAAGTGAAGGAGGTCATAGAGATTGACACACTACATGCATTAAGGGAGCTCACCGACACTCGACCCAAAGATAGTGACTAGATTGTATCATCGGTGATGTTGGTGGAGGCGCGATTCTAGCCCACCACACCACTATGGATCATGTGGTTCCGTATGCACTGCAGGTGAGACATCATTTGCTGGATCACATGATTTATTTTCTCTAGATGAGATGATGGCGGATGTTTTTGGAACTGGTGCAAATGATCTTGGTCTTTCACAAGTAAATTTCAAATAAATATTATATATATATATATATATATATATATATATATATATATATATACAATAGTTTAATTCATTTGAGATTTTAATATATATGTATTTGATTACGTCATGTACATACATGTAAAAACTAATATTTTTTTATTTTAAACAACAAGAGTGGTGAAGGACACATCCGGTGTCGACATACTAGCTACTGCAATTGGGCGTGTTACAGACGTAAGTTTCAAGTTACTTACATTTCAAATTTCATTTGATTGCACTTTTATTATTATAATGTTTCACATGTACATGTACATATTAATATGTTTGTCTTTTATACATAGGAGCCTGGTGGGTCATCATCTGCTCTGGGCACTGAGGCTACTGGCACGCCTCACGTGAATTTTACATAGGTTAGTTTCTCTATACATATTGGTCTTTTATGTGTCGATTATGCTTTGGGTCTATTAAGTGGTAGTCATGTAGATTAATATTGATCTATACATGTTTTTTGTATAGCTTATGACTGCCAGAGAGACTCCTCCCTATATGCAGACTGTGGAGGCTACTATAGATACTGCCATAGCATCGTAGATCCACTAACTCGTGTACAATTTTTAAGTTTTTTAAATTTTGGAGGAATTTATTCTTATTACTTATCTACAATATCAAATTTTTTACATGAAATATTTAATTTGAACTATTTATTTGTATGTATCCTACCCCTCGTGAGTCTACCGTTGACCATGCAATGTGTCAACGACAAATTGATAAGGATCATGAGATTGCAGTAAGATTTCACATGCATTATAAATTCTATGTTTCTAAATTTTGAATGTATTTTAAAAATTTGGGTGTTAAAAACTTGTTGTTTATGAATGTGCGGGATAGGTTGCAGGCCTTCTTAGAGACACCTAGGACCACACGGATGTAGTGGAATCTCCTCCACTACATCCACAAGTCATGGACATGCTTCTTCTAACAGGTGAAGAAAGGGAAGATGTTTCATGATTAGATTCATAGGACTGGATGTACATGATTCTTCATATAGTCCATGTATATAGCCTTATATGACCACATGTGGTCCTATATGTATGACACACTTAGTTTGATACATGTTGTGAACTTATATTTTTAGATACGCGTGGCACACTTAGTTTGATACACTATATCATGGATGTTGGTTTTCATAACGATACTACTTCTATGTTTGATTTGATTTCATTTGCACATGATATCTTTCTATGTATGATTTCATAACCATATTAAGATATCTGTTTAATTTGATTTGATTTGATGGCCTTGATTATGTGACCATTATGGATATGAAATATGATGTTATGTTATTGTTAAATGATATATGATATGTGATGGTACATGTTATATAATGGTTTAACATATTGTTTAGAGGATAAGTATATATTCGAGAGAAGGGCCAATTTATATGAAAAATTGTTCATCATTGCTACTATCATAATCCCAATCATTAGCATAACTATTATCTGGGTTAAAACTAATCTTAACCAAGAAACTTGGAATTTTGGTATTTGGCTACAAGTTGCAGTGACGGAGTAGAGATATATATACAAAACCCATTTGTGTGTCTTTCCTTGATTGGATGTTTTCATATGTTAGATGTTCTAATGTGGTATGCAATTGTGCATTCTTGATTGGTAGTAATTCCATCGTAGGTTGCACAATAGTAGTATGTAATTCTTCTACTAAGATTGGTGTTTCCAAATGAGGTATTCCATTCTTATCCTTTTTTGAGTAGGTGTATATTTTAGTATTGCGGAAGTTATCATGATGTCTATTCTTCATTGTAAACCATAAAGCAACCATTGTCATGATGTCTATTAATTCCATGATAATTACGAAATGCTTGACATTTTATTAGGTAACAAAGTGAGTAAGCGTTTATCTAGTAGCTCAAATAGTATATCATCTTTTCTAGCATTCTTATCAAACTAGATTCATTCCTTTTGTTGTGATTGCCTTAGTAATCAAGATTGATCTTGTGGAACACACAAATTGTTTCCTCTATGTAGGAATTTCACTTCACTTGTATGAGCACATGTATTATGTAAAGAAGTGGTATGACATGGCTTATTGAAGGATTATTTAGATGTGATATCACATATTTAAGAGATTAGAATCCAACATTCATGGATTGACATTGGGTTTGAAAAGCAAGTTGTAATGATGTAATGGACTTTATGAGCGTGTTTTAAAAGCTAACATCATTATGAGTGAAGGATTTGAAATAGCATGGGCCACGATGGAAAAAATGATAGATGAAACTCCAATCGGATAATAAATAATAATAATAATCAATTTTCATACTTTGTTATCCTTCAATTTTCAAAGTTGAAATGCAATTTCAATATACTATTAAAGTGAAATTGTTTATATATGGGCATTGATACTATTAAAGCGAAATTATTTCTATATGGGAATTGACTACACTCTATATTACAAGTTTTCACATTTGGGATCTTGCAGCCACCTCAAGCATCTTAAGAAATCAAGCAAACAATCGAGTACAAAATGTTTATTCATGCTCATGTTATTAATCACACCTAATTTTGCCAATTAATCACTAGATAATGTCACTATTGGCATAATTCATAAATCATGACTTATGCATCTATTTTAAGCACTCCACAAGAAAATATCATTTAGAGGGAATTAAAATTTCTCCTAAAATTCCCTAAAGAAACAACATACATTAAGAACAACCCATACACAAGTATGAAGCACTCTAAACTAGGTTCTAGAGTCAAGATTCCCAAGCCAAATACTATCAAATCCAAGTCAAGAACTAAGAAAGTAAGCCATTGCAAACATTATCAATTGATTGAATTCTCAAATATAATTACATACATACATATATCACGTCTCTAAATGAAGAACTACATGTGATTGAGGGATCTTCAAAGTAGTGTTAACATAGGTGGTGCACGAATTGCACTTCAACCTAAACACTAATCATTTTATAGGGGTTTACCCATGGGTAGGGTTTTGGATCATTTCGCTTGATTATATTGTGTTTCACCCATTTACGAGACCTAATATCTTCCAAAGAGGCATATTATAGTCAATTATTATGGCGGATGAAGTTTCATATTGTCACAAGACCTTCTTAGATAGAACCACCAATTAGGGATGGAAGTGCCAAATAAAGTTTAACACTTTACTCTAAATTTGACATTTTTGGTCTCATTACACCATATGGATATAATATATTCATGGTAAAACCATTAATTAAAAAAAAAGGCCTCCAAAACCATTCGCATCTCTATTCATTCGCTTTTGGTGATTGATCAAACCTCTGATTTTGAGGCATTCCTCTATTGTTTAGGCTATACTTTGCAAATGGTGAGTCGTGGCACCAAATCGACTACGCCAACATGTCCGAGTGGCCGGTGGATGCTATAGGAGGTGTCTTTTTGGTGTGGGAAAATTTCGTTGCCTGGCTACTTCTGGCTGGGCATTGTCCCTTACAGTCCCGAGACCAAAAACCCATTCAACTTAGATGGGTGACTACTTGAGACTCTCAGGCACCTAGAGACATGTCGTTGGAACCTAAAGCTCAACATAAGGACCCTATACAATATTAAATCTTGGTTTTTTCTGTCTCCAATCGGTGCTCTCGCTGCCCTATTGTTTGTAAATGCTTGAAATAGTGCGGTCTGAGCCGGTGTAAGATCAGAAACGCTACACTTTACAAACAAAGGGTCGTGGCACCGAACCAAATGCACAAACATGTCTGGTGACCAGGTGAACACTACAAGAGGCATCATTTTGGTGTGGTACAACATCGCTTCTTTCTTTCGCTACTTCGTTCGGGCATTATCCCTTAAGAGCCTTGAGACCAAAAAACCGTTCAACTTCGACGGTGACTACTTAGACTCATGGCACCTAGAGATGTCTCATTGGAACCTAAACCTTGGCATAGGGACCCTCTACAATATTCTATCTCAGTTTTTTTCATCTCCAATCAGTACTCTCGCTTCCCTATTGTTTGCAAACACACAAAATAGTGCAATTTGAGCCAGTGTAAGGTTGTAAAACGCTACACTCTGCAAACAATGGGTAATGGCACCAAACCGAATGCACCAACACATCCGGGTGGCTAGGTGAACACTAAAGGAGGCATCGTTTTGGTATGGTACAACTTCATTTCTTCCGGCTACTTCGTTTGGGCATAGTCCCTTAAGAGCCACGAGACCAAAAACCCTTTAACTTCTACGGGTGACTACTTGGACTCTATGGCACCTAGAGACGTCTCGTTAGATCCTACACCTCAGTTTAGGGGCCCTATACAATATCCTATCTCAGTTTTTTTGTCTCCAATCAGTGCTCTTGCCCCTATTGTTTACAAATGCATGAAATAGTGCAATTTGAGCCAGTGTAAGGTTGTCAAACGCTATATTTTGCAAACGGTGGGTCATGTGCATACACGTAGGGATGGCCTTGTAAACACTCTGGGAGGCGTTGTTTCGGTTCTCTATTCTCCCAGTGCTTCCTGGGATACCTCCTCCAGAGCCAAGAACCCCCTCCACAGGTACATAAATTGTTGTTAGTTATTTCTCTTTTCTTGTAAAACAATGAAAGCTTCTCTTAGCTTCGAGAATATAAAATTCTCTACTAACAGTGCTAACCATGTGAAGGTGGAAGCTTTTATGGCACCACTAACCTGCATAAAAGTGTTAGTAAAAGAAATTTAAGTTGAATCAAAACCATACTAGATATATACAAAATACACAAATTTAGTAAAAAAATGAACTTGAATTTAGAACTAAAAATTTAAACAATTCAAAGAAATTATATATACTAGACGAGCTCAGGTAAATTCATTCCAATGTTCACCATCAGGATGTGAAAGTGGAAGCTTTTCTGGCATCACTAACCTGCATAAAAGTGTTAGTCAAAAAAATTTAAGTTGAATTAAAACCATATACTAGATATATACAAAATACACAAATTTAATCAAATATATTAACTTGAATGATCCGGTTGTCAAACACTTCAAATAAATTATATATATCATACGTGAGCATGTAAATTCATTCCAATGAACCATCAGGATCGGATCTACTCTGAATGGCAGACAAGATTGCTTCATGAACTGAATCTCGAACCTTCCAAAGAATCTTGTTATTAGACCTTCCTCGATATCTATACGTGGATATTTTTCGCTACAACTAGATGCAAATATAAGAGTATTTTCCTGTGTCTCAAATTCTTCAAACACCCAAACAAAGGAGTTTTTTAATGGATACCGTCGAAGCCAATTTCTAGTAACTACCACTGACCCTAAAGGGTACTCAATATCTTCGCCATCTATAACAAGAGAAGTCAACTTCTTTCTTTCCTCGATGTAACGACATAAGAAATAGTTTGTTCCTTCTCCATTGTCTTCATTGCTTGAATAACTACAAACACATGTCCTACAAAAAATAAAGGTTTCAAATCAAATTTAAATTACATATTAATTTTAATCTAGACATAACTCAATACAAAAATTATAAATAACCATTTACCTTGTTGCACCAAAATCAAAATTTCAAAGTCCTTAGATGTTGCAGACTTGATCGGATAAACAAGCCGTAATGCCCGTGGAGGTTTATAACCTGAGAAGCGGAGTTAGAGGCCTACAAATCCATCGATCCGCCCATTCTTGTGAATTGCACTCAACAATGAAAATTTCAATACAAGATGCACAAAAACATGCCAAATTTCTTGTCCATGTGGCCCATGAAGTAGCATCTGAGCTAAAAATGAGTGCATATCACTTGACCCTCTAAGTTTCATACAATCCTTGCAATCAATAATTTTTTGTTCCTCTATCAACCAAAAATATCTATGAACTGTGGAATTTTATTGAGAACCTTGGGCTATGTTGTTAATACACCATTCCACTGTGCCCTTTGCATCTTTCAATTTATCACCATCTCGCATACTTCAACTCTTCTCTTGCAAGATCTATTTTTACACATGCCCCCGCACCGTCATGATCTCCTTTTCCATGTACAACTCGGTGAAACTCAAAATATGTTACACACCCATATTGATGTGCATCCTTCTCATCCAATAAAACATTTTTGCATTCTTAAACTGAGATGTGCAATTATCGACCATATATAATGTCGATTGAAGCGGATGTCCCTATCGAGACAAGTTTCCATAAAATAACTAGAAACACCTTTGCACAAATTCATTAGAATGAGTACGATCATCAACGATATAAAAGTGGTACTCTCTTAAAAAAATTGATCATCCTTTAGATCTTAATCGAGAATGTATAAATGATATATTCCCAAAAATGGCAACTTGTATGACGAGTTGTAATATGGCACCATTAATCTTCATAAAAGTATTAGTAGAAGAAATTTAAGTTGAATCAAAACCATACCGTATATATACAAAATACACAAATTTAGTAAAAAAATGAACTTGAATTTAGAACTAAAAATTTAAACAATTCAAAGAAATTATATATACGACGAGCTCGAGTGTAAATTCATTCCAATGTTCACCATCGATGTGAAAGTGGAAGCTTTTTGGCATCACTAACTCGTAAAAGTGTTAGTCAAAAAAATTTAAGTTGAATTAAAACCATATACTAGATATATACAAAATACACAAATTTAATCAAATATATTAACTTGAATGATCCGTTGTCAAACACTTCAAATAAATTATATATATCATACGTGAGCATGTAAATTCATTCCAATGAACCATCGAGGATCGGATCTACTCGAATGGCGAGATAAGATTGCTTCATGAATCAATCTCGAACCTTCCAAAGAATCTTGTTATTAGACCTTCCTCGATATCTATACAATGGATATTTTTCGCTACAACTAGATGCAAATATAAGAGTATTTTCTGTGTGTCTCAAATTCTTCAAACACCCAAACAAAGGAGTTTTTTTAATGGATACAAATCAAGCCAATTTCTAAGAATTACCCACTGACCCTAAAAAGGCTACTCAATATCTTCGCCATCTATAACAAGAGAAGTAAACTTCTTTCTTTCCTCAATGTAACGACATAAGAAATAGTTTGTTCCTTCTCCATTGTCTTCAATAATAGCTGCAAACACGTGTCCTACAAAAACAAAGGTTTCAAATCAAATTTAAATTACATATTAATTTTAATCTAGAAATAACTCAATACAAAAATTATAAATAACCATTTACCTTGTTGCACCAAAATCAAAATTTCACAAAGTCCTTAGATGTTGCAACTTGATCTGGATAAACAAGCCGTAATGCCTGTGGAGGTTTATAACCGAGAAGCGAAGTTAGAGGCCTACAAATCCATCGATCCGCCCATTCTTGTGAATTGCACTCAACAATGAAAATTTCAATACAAGATGCACAAAAACATGCCAAATTTCTTGTCCATGTGGCCCACGAAGTAGCATCTCGAGCTAAAAATGAGTGCATATCACTTGACCCTCTAAGTTTCATACAATCTTATACGAGTCCAATAATTTTTTGTTCCTCTATCAACCAAAAATATCTCGTGAACTCGTGGGAATTTTATTGAGAACCTTGGGCTATGTTGTTAATACACCATTCCACTGTGCCCTTTGCATCTTTCAATTTATCACCATCTGCATACTTCAACTCTTCTCTTAGCAAGATCTATTTTTACACATGCCCCCGCACCGTCATGATCTCCTTTTCCATGTACAACCTCGGTGAAACTCAAAATATGTTACACACCCATATTGATGTGCATCCTTCTCATCGAATAAAACATTTTTGCATTCTTAAACTGAGATGTGCAATTATCGACCATATATAATGTCGATTGAAGCGGATGTCCCTATCGACAAGTTTCCATAAAATAACTAGAAACACCTTTGCACAAATTCATTAGAATGAGTACGATCATCACCGATATAAAAGTGGTACTCTCTTAAAAAAATTGATCATCCTTTGATCTTGTCGGAGAATGTATAAATGATATATTCCCAAAATGGCAACTTGTACCGAGTTGTAATATTGTGATTGAACCTCCATTTTTGGTTGTAATGTGTAATTCTCTACAAAATCGACCTCGAAACAATAGTACCAATAGGAAATGTGTCCTTGCATATATTGAACTATTCATCCAACCATCAAGCTCAGTGTGTATTCCTAAGCATACTCATAAACAATTTCATCCTAAAATTTTCTCATAAATTGAAAAATAGGCATATGTTCTCACGTAACTAGCTCACACCGATTAGACTCCTTTCCATCTTTCAACTAGGATGTTACTAATTTATATTTATCACACTCAACTAAATTATGTCCTATTTCACCTTCAATTTTCTCATGGATGCAACTTTCCAATTTAGGTAGTCCGCCGCATGTACCACAACTTCCATCTAAACAATCCTGACTATAAAACAATTGTCTAACTTCTCTTTCACAAAATATCGTAGGAATGAAATCCCTAGAAGATATTGGTGGAACTTGAACACCACATTCTGATAACATAGTTTCAAAATAAATATTAGAATGAATACATAAAAATTTAGCATAATGCATTACAAATTCAACATGTTACCTACAACAACAAGTGGTGCGAGCGTGGTTGATTTTCACATAGAATGGTTTCAACATTTCAAACAAACACTTGACTAATTTTCATTCCTAGATGCTCCTATTCAAACTCACAAAAATTTGAGTTTGAGTCATATCTAAGAAATGCTTTAGATATGGTTCGTGATTAGTAGAACCAACTCTCCATTTTACAACATCTCTTGTATTAAGTGAAACTCTAGTGTTATCACGCCAAAATTGAATAAAACTTCTCTTATAGCATTGGATATATATTTTCCTTACGCGGTGCTCTAGCACAAAATGCCCAAAAATCGGTCTTATTGAGTGATTAAAGAATATTATGTCTTTCAATTGCTTTCATTAGATTTTTTCGATTAACTTTCAAAGATTCAATTGTTTGCGTAATCAAACGTTATTTTTTTATTGATTCACTTACAACACTAGTAGCAAGTACACGACGCACAATATTACTATCCCTAGTGTGTCTCTTGACACCAATAGTGTGATATGCATCATGGAGGTTTTCAACAATTGTAGAGGTTTTACCACGTATATTAGATGTTTTCAATCCTAAGGTGTTTAATGTAGGTCTCATTTTAATCAATTTCATCAAACTAACCAACAACTGACATCTTTGGGAATCATTTAAAATTTCAAAATGATTATCCCAAATTTCAGTGGATTTTCTTTTGATTTTCCATTCAGAAATTTTGTCAGACATTGGTTTCAAAATGTTCTCATCAATTTCAATAAAATAATTAGGTCTCTTACGTAAAATCCTAGGAGGTTTTTTGTCAATTTTTCTTGTCTACAATTTCAACTGAATTTCCAAATTCACATTTTCATTGTCTCCTTCAATTTCAACATCAGCTACATCACGAGTATTTAATTCTTTTTCAACATTGACAATAAAAACATCTTTATCACTATTATTTAATTCATCTTCAAGATTGATAGTAGAAACATTGCCTAGTTCCTCTTAGCTTACAATAGTAGGGGTTGAAGATGAACCTCTTCTTGATTCAAGAAGAATCCGCATTCGCTCAAAGATTTTAAAATCTATTTTCTTCTAATTCATCCGTGTTTTTTTACTTATTGACTTCCTTTTTTGACTTCGTTTCTTGTCTCCCATGATGTTTTGCTTCACGCCTGATGAGAAAAATGTGCGTAAAGTGATATAATTTTGTAGTAATTCATATAGTAAGGTCAAACAAGAAAATCACATGGTAATTCAAACATTGGGATGCATGCAAAAAGATTTATAAACCGTGATCGTACTTTTATAGAAAATACCATGATCACATTTTATAAACAAATGATCATGGTTATATTTGTATCATCATATCTCACCCTAAGGCTCGGAATGCTTTTATTTTCCCAACCAAAGCTATGTGAAGTCATTATGACTGTGTAAAAGGTCAAAAACTTCAAGTTTTCTCTTCCACAAACTTGAACCATGCTAAAAAAATGAAAACATCTCAAAAAAATGGTGCCATCGTGTAGGGAAGATGTTAGATTCGTAGAAATATTGATTTTAAAGTGAATAGAATAAAATAAATATCATTTTATAATTTTTACTAACAATAGGTCTTTAAGACATTTTTCCCACGAATGTTCATGTCTAAGTTTAAGACTGCAATTTTTGTTTCGCTTATCAAAATGTAATAAAACCTATACCATCCCAAACATGGAAAAATTTATACACGTTAAAAATATATATATTTGATTTTGATATTTTTTGATGTAGTTATGGCGAGGCAAACGGAAAGTGCTCCATTTTCTAAAAAAATTCACCACTTTCACGGAAAAAATCATAAAAAAAAATATTGCTCAAAAAAATACAAAATAAAATCCATCCCAAGATAGAAAACGACATCTAACTTTTCACCAAAGGAAAAAAATAACAAGATTTGGTCATCCAAATCGCAAAAACGGACTACAATCTTATAGGTTTTTTCAAAAATAAAACCAAGTCATATAATTTTGAGTGTTTAATATAGCTAAACTTGTCCGTTTTTTAAAAATAAGTATTTTAGAAACTAGATTCCAGATGCTATGATTCATATTTATATTTTTTTCTAATTTTGAGTGCGCGTATTGCTAATAATCCCTACAAGTTGAGATTTCACTATTTTTTGCAATATGACGTCCACTTATGACCCCTTTTTTGTCCACCAACTTGCTGCACTTACCCTCTCAACATATATCTAAAATTTCATGGTGAAAAAATAAATTTTCATTTAAAAACACCACCGGGGGACAATCGATCCTCTTTTATAACATAAGAAACAACGTATGAATAAAATTAAGAAAATACCATATTTTTTTCCAAAAAAATTAAAAATATACATGTATTCTACACTCTAAACACAACATTTCGTTAGTTTGTGGAATTTCATGAATATGTACATTTTTGTGGCTATTACCTTTAGAAAATCAATGAAACTAAAAATTCATGTTTATAAAGGTAAGAAACATACAAAAAAGTGGTACATTTGACCCGTAGATGACACATGAGCAAGTAAACACATAGATGACGAAAATGGAGGAGACGGAGAGACACCGTTAATAGAAACAACATGCACTTTATAAATGAGTTTGATTCACAAGTGGTTCATAGAGATGATGGATTGAGAGAGACAAATCCAATTAAGTCCTAGAAGCATATCACATCCCTCGCTTATGTTTCCAATGAGGAAGGGGACAAGCATAGTAAGAGGACCGCTGTAACATGCAAATGGACAACACCAAAGGGTTTGTTAAATGGATACTCTATTTGTGATAGAGGATAACTAATAGCCCGAAGGAGGGAAATAAAAATGCATTAATCGGACATGACGGGTCAACCTTAGTGTTTTTGATGGAGGTCGAGACAACATATGCATGAATGTGTAAATGGTTAGATGTAAATGTAGTGTGATAATCGGTGTTGGGAAAAGAAATAACGGGGAGAAAAGCTTCAATGTTAGTAACCAAAGAAGTCGAGAACACTGGAGTCTCGAGGGAGAAGGTACCACGTGATATACATGGTTAGCAGAGGATTCAGCTTGGTTTGGTATCATGGTCGGGCAAAGGGTTACTAAAAATTTTAAGTTTGTGGTTTTCATGAGTTGGTGTGGATGATGCAGACTTTGACAACTCGATGTGACCATTTTCAAGCAAATATTGAATGAGATGCCTTCAATTTAAACATTGA
Source organism: Taxus wallichiana var. yunnanensis (assembly GCA_018340775.1). Lineage (NCBI taxonomy): Eukaryota > Viridiplantae > Streptophyta > Pinopsida > Cupressales > Taxaceae > Taxus > Taxus wallichiana. Next base: position 231,200,116 of record CM031241.1, read on the forward strand.
TCGAGCTGGAATGTCCTACACATTGGTGATAATAGCAATAAGATTTATCTTCAAAATTACGCCCTTTGGGGTGAGATGGATAAAGTTGAGAGGTGATGGAAAGGTGATAAGATTTCTATCGGTGAGTCAGGAAGAAAAACATTCGAAATGGGGTACTAAACTTAGTGAAGGTACACCTATATGGTTGTGATCAAAGCTCCTTAAGTTCGGATATTACATTTACATTGGTTTATTTATCCATGGGTTTAGTTGTAGGTGGTTTGAACAAAGGTGGTTTATTGTGAAGACGAGCAGAGGATGGGGTTTGTTCTTGATATTTAAGTTTCCCTATAGACAAGAGTTTAGTCTCATGAAGATTGAAGGTATGGTAAATTTAGTCGAATGAAGGAGAAGAGTCGAGGAGCATACTCTCATGCAAAGGTAGAAATAGACCGGGAATAAACAAGTCCTGTAATTCAGATTCGGTTAGAACATTGGTCATCTTTGCTAAATTATTTTTGTACTGCAACACATAATCAGAAAAATGTTCATTAGGAACTTGTTTGAGTTGTGCCAATTGAACATAGGAAATATTAGAGCCAATGTTGATAGAAAAGTGGGTGAGGAAGGTGTCACGAGATGCGTGAATGAGATGACCAAATGGAAAGGTAGTTCATACAACCAAAGATATCGTATAGTCTTACGGACTTCGAGGAAATAACTAAGCAAGGATAGTATGGTCATATGCATAATTGAGACATGTTACGTGAAAAGCATGGAGATGTTATTGTGGATCACCGTGGCCTTTAAAGATAGGTAATTTGGGAGAGATGAAGTTTTGTGGGAACGAGTAAATAGATATGTTTGGTGCGAAAGGAGTATGCGTAATAAGGATGTGGAATCAATATATGGCTCGGTCTCTGAAGTGGAAAATTGAAGTTGCAATTTTGATTTTACAGATCCCGATATAAAGAGGTTAAATCAGGATTGTTGGAGGAAGACCCTATATGCATATGAGGAGTGCCAGGGTGGGTAATGGTAGCGCTAGTGGAAATAATAGGAGAAGAAACATAAATAGGTGGATTGCACTATAAGAGTTGAAGAAGCAAACAACAAAGCATAAAGTATCGCAAACATGCTTAGCAGAGAGATTAAAGCATGCAATACATGAGGAAGATGGGTAGGGTTTTCATGTAAATCTTTTCAAAAGTCAATAATAGTGTTAAGTTTCTCTTATTCAAAGTTAAGTGTCTAGATCATAGGATTTTTCACTATCACAAGCTTTGATTTCGTGAAGGGTAATGTAGTTGGAATTATCTAGAAGATTTTAAGTCGTGGAAGTAGTTGTATCATCCATGGACCTAAAAGTATGATGGGTATATATAAGGAGCTCACAATATTGAAGAGAACCAAAATGACAATGCCACGGTAATCGGCATAAAAAGGAAAAAAGGAATATAAATTCACAAGTTAGGTTCACTAAAATGATTAACTAAAATTGGGGAACTAGGGCTATCCTAGTGTGGATTTATTTAACCTAATAGGAGGAATAAAATGTTGTAAATGACTAAGCTAAGAGATTATGTAAAGTAACTAAACAACTAAAATGATTAAGCTAAATACAAATAAATCCTATATGTGTAAGAAGAAAAAAAAGAAAAGGGCTTAGTTGGTTGTAGGTAGTGTGATGGTCACAACCGTGTCACAAATTTGGTCGAAAATCGGGAGGAGGAATGGTTGTGCCCGGGTCTCATGGATGAAAATCTAGACTCGTGACTAGACTAGGGCGTTTAGGAAGGTATCTTGGGGCATTTGGAAAGGTACTAGGCACCAAAAAGAACTCTATTCTCTTTGTATAGATGTCATGGTCTCTCAGTAAATGCTCTATGACCGAGTTTCACAGGGTTTGAAGTTGATTTTGAACCCTCGTTGTCTATCACACTTAGGTTTCTGAGCTGCATTGTATGCCCCGACTTGGAAGAGAGATGTGAAGACATGCAAGAGAGGAAGAAGTATCAAAACCCTAAAAATAAATATGTAGAATGAATGGGTCGGGCCCGACCTCATCTCGCCACAATAGTGGTCTTACTACTTTGAGCGATGCACTCCATATCGGACCCAAATGTAGTTCTAGTGTGTATGTGCATAAACTTCCCCACTTGCTCTCGTTTCAGTCACACTTCTTAAGTGGCGAGCAATAACTAAATGTAAAATATACTAGCATGTACGCGCCCTAATAGAATAGAAAATAATCCATCCTCCTATGTAGTGTGTGTGATGCAGTTCCTAGCATGTCAGAACGACCCAAATAATCACACACGAACAACCCAAGAAATACAGGATTTTTTTTTTTTGACTTGCTTGAAGATAATACGACACTACACAAGTTCTCTAGGGAATACAACCAACTAAAAACATGCTTTCCACAACACGGACCCACACCGGTTCTGAGATAAACATGAGGCACACACTAAGGACACAATGATTCATCTAAAGTATGCGCTTTACAACAAGGTCTTCCCACGTGTAGGTTTCTTTAGATCCATGTTTTGGGTCATAAGTGTTTTTACATTCTTTACTTTTCCCGGAGGAATCATGATAGGAGAATCTGAAGTTCATGTCTCCTTTGAAGAATTTTCCCCTACCTTGTTAATGTTAATATACAGTGTAAACCAATTATTGGATGGTAAGAGGTTGCTTCATTTACTTGATTTACTTATTCATTGGTTAGGAGGCAGTTAGTTTCTCAAGGCTCTTAACTTCATCAAACTATTTTCAACGTTGTGCTTTTAAACATATATGTTTTATCTTTTCAAGCGGTCATTTTTATTTTATTTTATTTTATTTCAGTACATGACTGTCTAAATCTTGGATTCATCATTAAGATCTTATTAGTTGTTAATAAAGATTTCATTGGGGTCAAGAGTCTAACCAGAAATATTAAAGGTTTCACCTGGGCTTCACTTAAAGAGATAGACATAAATATACTGTTTACATTTTCAATGGGTAAGATAGATCGAAGAGTTTCTTAATCAAGTTCCTTCTATTTAGTATAATTTTATTATCTTCCAAGATTTAATCATTGATTTCACCTTAAGACCGTTCTAAGGATTCACCACAATAAGAGATTGTTGATTAGTTTACGTGGGATCACAAGGTATATTTGTTTCTCTTGTTTTCTTTTTTTGCTAGGTTCAAAACATAGTCCTCTACCAAACGACACATGACCAAAGGTAACCAAAGTGATGTAAGTTGATTCAAGGTTAGATAATTATAATTAGGTTTGACAACTCAAGGATAAATCATATTCTGAAAAGTGAAAATTCAACGAAGGACACGCATGTCAAAACAAGTTCATTTAATCTTATTGACAATAATATTTCTCAAATTGACTTTCAAACGATAACAACCTACATGAGAACAATACAAAATTATAACACAATGCCTTCAATATAGTCTTCACAATTTCCATACCAATGTTTTAAAGAAAAGGAAAACATTTGTACAACAGTAGTTCCTAAGAAGGCTGGAAACCACTCTCTACACGTGTTTCTTTTTCTCTCTCTTTTTTCTTTTCTACTCAGGAAATCCTCCTGCACATTTGTTAGCACATGTCAGTTCGCAAGAACTGAGCATGATAAAAGCTATAACATTAAGACAATATGTTGTTATCTAACTGTTTCGAGAAAGAAAATCACCGTTGATTATGAAAAATAATCCAAGAGTCTAAACAAGAGCAATTAAAGAGTTGTCCAAAAGCATAAAGCGTCAGAATAAAAAAAAGAGGCACTACCCTATTTAATTATCATTTTCTCATAGGAGTTAACAACCAGCATTGGTGAATTCTACCCATATCACAATAATGACCACCATTTTAACAAGATAACATTTCGAAACAAAAACAATTACAAGAAGAGAATTAATTTCAAACGTGATCTGTCCCTATTTGTTTAAGTTAGTTCACCAAGCCAAGGATTCACTATGCCATTGGAAGACCCCAAACAATCAATCGACATGAGAATATCTAAACCAACATGACTTATTAATATTAAGATGATGTGCCTATAATGATTAATTTTATGTCGATCACGAATAAATAAATTGGAAAGAAAAGGAATGAAACGCACAAATGACCTTGTATGGGTCACATCCTATCCTAACAATCCTTCTATTAAACTTTCTTCTAATCAAGAGAATGTCTTAAGAAAAAGGAAAACTTGGCAAGACCAAACATAACCATTATAAATCTTACAGGAGGGTTACTCAATCCTTCACAAGAACACAACACAGGATACATAGTTTCCAAAGGATCTGTCGTCAACAACAAGTTGACTTAAACCTTTCTGGTCAATACATAACCATTCTACTACAATGACAGCAAGGAGGTCGCATCACAACGATCATCACAAAAACCAGTCAACCAAGGAGTTTCCAAACACACCAATCTCTAAGTCACAGGAGAATGAAATTTAAGCATCTTTACGGAGCAAAATGTAGAGTAATTTCTTACGCATAAAACCAACATCCCAATTTTAAGATTTGAAAACTTCCTCACTAATGATCAAGTAGATCTCGTATCCTCCAACATGTGTGAAACAAAATCAAGGTAAGAAAGAGTATTTCCTCTGACATTTTAAGCTATCCAAAAGAAATGTGAGTATCGTCAAAAGAAAACATTCCATAGGTTCAGCTACATTCCTCAAAACATACAACAGTCACCAAGGGAGAGAAGGTGATTCCAAAGACAACAATCTCCAAACGGTGAACATGAATTGATATCAATTATGAAAATCAAACATGACACTCGAAGAATAAAAGTATTTCTTCGAGCGATTCAAAACAAAATAACAAAAGCAACTAACCTAGTTGAAAGTAAATATCAACTTGGCTCAATTCAAAAGTCAGTCAAGCTAAGCACACACCAAGCCAACCGGGAAGGGTTACTAGAACCTAAAACAACTGAAAGAAAAGGATAGAGACAGAATAGCATCATTCACCTATACACGATGCACTCGCAGTACTCAATCACCAATTTGCAAATACCCAACATAGACCAGAACTACAGATCTCGAACCGAAACAAGAATAAGAACATAACAGGAACTATAAAGTTGAGTCCAACGACAATGTTTGGTAAAACATTCAAATCGTGAGACCAACACATAGAACTCGAGAATTTTCATTACAAGACCCCCGCCTCTTTTGTTTTATTAGTCTTAAGAACAAAGTTCACCCAACTAATATTTATTAAAACCCAGAAAACAATATAAAGGCTTCAACCAACGCAATCATTTCTAACGCCAAAACAAATACAAACGAGCCAGGAAAGTGGAAACCAAACAGTATACCATCACACGAGACATTAATATGAAGAGTAGAGTTATTTAGTGATTCAATTAAATAACAGCATAAGAATTAATGGTATAGAGAATATCGTGCCTGATTAAGCTCCCGCAGTCGATAACAAGATGGACAGGCTCGCAACAATGAATGAACCCAACCAAATAAGAATGACTTCTCTTCCTCGGCTTCTTTGAAGGTCGAAACTCGTTAACGGCCATGTTCTTGTCCTTGTCGGTGAACAAACTGGGTGCCACATCTATTACATACAACAGGATGAACCATACTAGTAACCATTACCATGAGCTATACTCTCTAAAAGAGGCCCTTGCCAAGTGCGGTCCGCTCTTGTGGTACGAGTGCAATGAACTCGTCACACGGCCTATAAGCATCGGCCAAGCACCGGATTTGCCTCTTAATGCCTTGAATCTATATCGCAACCAAATACCTGTCATAAGGGTAGGCCCTAGTAGTACTCAAGCACATAAGTTAGGCAAGGCTTGCAGTAAGGATGTGTGCATTGGGTTTGCATAGCCTCATTAGGGTAAACACGCTGCCTACCAACTGGACAGAAATATTCTCCAGGGAGTGATTGTATATTTATGATAATCTCGTTGTCAAACCCATGACCTCCCCGAGAAAGCAAACCAAATGTATTTTCACCTGTGAAGAAGCTGCCACAAAATATCAAGTGTGTTGCTTGTGCAGCAAAACATTTCAGCTGTAGCTTGCAAGGTGCGACAAAACCAACAGAGACCTTTATGCCTGCCAACTTGGTGACTCGTTGAAGCAGCTCATATGATTGCAAAGCAAATTATGTTTCATGAATATTCTGATATGAAACAGATCCACCTCTATGAGATCCTCTTCCATGAGTTACATCGTAGAACAAGCAAGGTCTCAGTAGAGAATCTCTGTAATAAATTTCATCGGGTCTCCTGGTAATACTCTCATTGTCACTTAATCGATTTTGAAGAAACAACCTCTGTACATGCTCTGGATCTGAAAGATATCCTGCTACCTTCATCTCCCAAGACATTTTCTCCAACATTGCGTAGATCTCCTATGCCTGAGGGTGTGATCTGTCACCTACACAAAAAGCATGCACCTTTTTATTGCCTTTAATCCAACTACACCCAAGTTTCTTTTTAAATCCTCTATCCTTCATCGATCTCCTAAGAAGATGCGAGTATCACCTTTAACATTCTTAAAGAGGAACCATTCAGTTCTCCTCGTGCTGCAGAGGATGGTGAGATGCTGTCATTTTGTTTCAGTAGCCTCTTGTGTATGGGTTCAGTGCGGGGACTGCCATCAGGACAATTTCTGTAAAGTTTCACTTTCTTTTCTTTACTTGAGCCATCAGTCACATACTCATCCCTGTGATGCTTCTTCTTTGTATCATTTGATATCAAAGGTGTATTGGAATGCAAACATCCTTGCTTGGAATTCAAACTGCGACTGGAACCTATGCCAACAATAATGGACTCTAGAAGGTAGTACTGAACCACAAATATGTATGGAAAAACAATCTGCAACCCGAGTTTAGATCCACTAAAAAAAATCCACAATCAACCCTCTCCACAGACATTTAAGGGAAGCTTAGATCAATCGTTAAAAGGAACTACCGGTCTATTTTTTTTCCAATCTAAACAGGCTATAAGATGGGTAAAAGAACGAGGAAAATGATAAAGAAGAGTCAGAGTTATTAGAACTCGAAGCAAGGCAACTGCGGTTGAACAACTCCCTCGCACCAACAACCTTCCACTAGTCAAATAACTAATTCCTACTGCAGGCGTTGCTGTGGATCCCCGACAGAACACACCTCGCAGCAAGGAGAATAAAACAGAGTGGAAAGAATAAATTCAACCCAACAGGTGAGGGCAAGATAGCAGGGAAGGGAAAGCGCAGCCAAGCAAAGTCCCTTCACCACATAACTCACGCGGCCAGCAACAAAGACAGAGCAGGTAACAAACAAACACAGGGAATATAAAAAAAACAAAATCCGATTTGAAAGCTAAGCGCGGCACGTCAGAGAAAAATAATTGCAGGCTGTAGCAGGTAAAAAGGAGTCCAAAAAGTCTTGCGCACTCACCAAAAGTCCATGCAGCAACAACAAGAAATCCGGGAAAGATTTGCAAATCAGGAACATCGGTGGGTGCGGCCATCAGCAAGGATTCCATCACGTCTAGAAAATTAATGTCGCCATCCTCCACGCAGTCCGGAGATAATACTAACCGAGACAGGTAGGTTGGGGCATTACATGTGCCTTAATTATGGAGTTATATGGATGCAAGATGAATTGATAAATGCACTCCTAGGTGGCATGATAATAGTAGATGTTTCTAGGTCCCTCATTGTGGTCCCATAACTTTATATTTATAGGGTTCTCTTGCTCTAATTTCGTAATTAACCTCAAAATGGCTAAGCTGTGAAATAGATAAGTACAAAAACCATCGAAGAATCCCAAAAAATGTGGGAAATCTCAGAAGTATCGGGCACCCCAAGGCTAAAATCACGAGAAGGTGCCATAATGACTGGGCATGTGGATGTAAAATGGCAGGAATTACGACGTAAAATAAAATAATATGGCCGTGGGACATGGGTTAATTAGTACTTTATTCACTTGAGAAGCTTCTAAATAGGAGTATGAGACAGGATAAATATTTTTCTAAAGTGCTTAATTTTGTAACTACAATTGAACTACTTGGACACATGCATTTACTTGTGTACCTAGGTGGTTGCATTGTCATTTTTATGTTGGTTCATTTGGGTTTTGAAATTTATTTTGTAGGAGACTAAGTTCATTTGTTTAGAGGAACAACTAATTTATAACACTTGTTCGCCTTTAATCTTACCGAGATGATTGTTGTTCCATATTCTATGTATTTCCCTCATTGCATCTATTCTTGGCATTGACCATCAACTAGAATTTCTAGAACTATATAGAAGGATTCATTTTGTAAAAAACCATATGACATAACAATTTTATTCTCTACTTAATGAAATTTGATCTTTGCGTGATCTATTTCAACTAACTAGCTATTTCGGATATTTTAGTTGCATCAACATAAATAAAATGATAGTATTTACTTGATATGTTCCAAAATTTAGCGGGGCTCTTCATATGGATTCCCTTTTCCATATAGATTTAACTACAAAATTCTATTGATTATGGTGTCATTGTTCCAAGGGTCCTAGTTATTAAATATTCTAATCAATCATATCCATTTTCCATTACTTGTGCTTCGATTTGAATGGTCACCATATGGTGGAAAAAACATAAACATGGAACATCACTAAATTTTGTTGATTATTTATTTAAGAAATACGTAGACACTAGCATACCTATCTCGAGATAAATCTATGTAAAAGACATCGAGAGATATCATTCTTGGCACATTTTCCTCTTATGTCTCAAATCTAATATAAGCATCTATAGGATGATACCTCTTGGCATCTTTCACAAAGAGTTATCTAAGGTAGGTATTCTAGTTATATTATTATTTCCATGTTCTAAATTAAATATTGAATTAATCTATTTCTTATACACATAACAACTTGTTTTAATATATGCACACACATCTTAAATATATATTACATATATTTATATATTATATAAATATAAATAGGTGACCTTTGTTCAAATTTTACTAATATTTAGTCAATTTGAACTTCACCTCTGGGTCATATTATTTTGGACATATTTTACATACTATGTTTTGATTTATGTTTCTATATGTATGTAAAATATGTAATATATGAGAGGTGAAGTTCATACGAAAATATTATGACACCTATATATTTATATAATATATAAATATATGTAATATATACCTCTCGGCATATATATTACATATATTTATATAATATAGGTATGCTTAAATGCTAAAGAACGTGGGAGCCGCATTATTCATAAAACAATACCTAACTTATTTACCTCATGATCACGATATGATGATGATTGTAATATTTAATTTATTTACAAATTCACATAATAATATCAATATTCACATAATAATAAAAAAATATTCACGATGATGATGATGCAAAGATGTTGATGGTGGTGGTGTTAATGGTGGTGATAATGATGATGAGGATAATGATGACAACAACGACAATGATAGTGGTGACGATGAAAAAGATGACAACTATGTCACAATTTGTAAACCTTAAATCCTAAATATGCACTATAACAATGGTGATGATAATGACGATGATGGAAGATGAAAATGACCATGAATGTGAAGATGACAATCATGATCATGATCTAACGATGATTATATCGACGATGATAATCATGATGATGACTATGATGATGGTGAAATGAATACCTAAACATGTATGATAACGATGGTCACAATAATAATAATGATGACAAATGACAATGACCATGATCGTGATAATCAAGATCACGATATGATGATGATTGCAATATTTAATTTATTTACAAATTCACATATTAATACCAATAATACTAATAATATTAATACTCACGATGATGATGATGATGAAGATGTTTATGGTGGTGATGTTAATGGTGGCGATAATGATTCTGAGGATAATGATGACAACGACGTGGTATGATAGTGATGAAAATGAAAAAGATGACAACTATTCCACAATATGTAAACCTTAAACCCTAAATATGCACGATAATGATGGTGTCAATAACGATGATGATGGCAGATGAAAATGAGCATGAATGTGAAGATGATAATCATGATCATGATCTAACGATGATTATATCAACGATGATAATCATGATGATAATATCATGGTCAATATCATCTTAATCACCATCATTGTCACCATCATCATTGTCTTCGGTGTTTTCATTTTCATCATCATCATAATCATTGTCATTATTTTCATCATCATCATCACAATTTTATTAACAATATTATTAATATCATGGTTATCATCATCTTAATTGTTGTCATCATCACAATCATCATCATCTTTGGTGTTGTCTTTTTCATCATCATCATAATCATTGTTTTCAATGTCATCATCGTTTTCTTTTTCATCATCAAGATCATCCCTACTCACCGTCATTAACACAATCATCATCATCATTGTTGTGATTGTCACAATCATCATTGTCTTCAGTGTTATTTTTATTTTCATTGACATCATCATCATTTTCATGATTGATACAATCATTTTCATCTTAGTTGTCATCATCATCATCCTCATCATTATTATCACCACTATCGCTACCACCACCATCAATGTCATCATCGTAATCGTCTTCGGTGTTGTCTTTTTCATCATCATAATAATCATTGTCATCATTTTCACGATCGATATAATCATTTTCACTATCTCTTCATTTTCCTCATTATCATCCTCATTATTATTTCCACTATCACTACCACCACCATCATTTTCGTCATCATCATCATCATTATTATCATCATCATCATATCATTGTCATTATTGTTAATAAAACATTATTATTATTATTTTATTAATATTATTAGTAATATCATCATTATCGTCATCTTAATCATCGTCATTTTCATAATCGTCATCATCTTTAGTGTTTTTTTTTCATTTTCATTGCCATCATAATCATTGTCATCATTTTCACGATCGATATAATCATTTTCATCACCATTGTCATCTTCATTGTCATCATCATCATCATCCCCATCATTATTATCACCACTATCATTTCCACCATCATCATTGTTTTCGTCCTCATCGTCATCATCATCTTCGTGTTGTTTTTGTTTTTGTTACATCATTGTCATCATTTTTTACGATCGATATAATCATTGTCATCATCATTATCATCTTTATCATCATCATCATCCTCGTCATTATTATCACCACTATCACTACCACCACCATCATTGTCATTACCATCACCGTCGTCATCGTCATCATGTCATCATTATCATCAATATTAATCTTACTACTAAAATTGATATTATTATTATGATTTATAAAAATAAAAACTCTTATTATTAACACTATATTATTATTATATTAATAGTAATAGTAATAGACATCATAAATGCCATCCTTATCATCGTGGTTATCCCCATCTTAACCGTGGTCATTGTCATTGTTCACCTCATCCTTGTCATAATGATCATCACCATCTTCGACGTGGTTGTCATTTCATCATAATCTTAGTCTTTTTCGACATTTTCATGATTGATTTAAGTTTCTTGACCACTATCATCATCATTATGATCACCATCTTCATGATCATATATAATATAAATGATAATATATAGTATAAATTTTAATGTATATTATAAATTAAAATAATAATATCTATTATATAATTTTTCAGAAGTGAGGGCCTAAAAATATACTATTTTAACTTTTTTTGGTTTTTCCTTATATAATTATTGTAAACTTGCTCTCTATTGACTATAAACTTGTAATTTGTTCCACGCCGATCTCTCCTCCGAACAATAATCATCGACAAATCTTTCAATCTATATGGCAAAAGATTAGTGATTTCTTTTACTTCTTGAGGAAAACTTATCGTGTGACCTTTATATTTATATTGACCTCCTGTCGCATGTGTCACTTATAGGATTGGGTTGACACGGGCTATCAACATTTCCTCAACTTGAGTTAAGTTTGCAATTTCTGGTGGTTATGGCTCAGATCCATATTGTTTGATGCTGAAAATCGATGATGACCTTTCTCTTGTTGGCATCTAGTACACACTTGGGTCCTTCAGGTGTTCGAGAAACTTTTATTCCAAGGTAGCATTCTTGACTAATATAACACATGATCGATGAAGCAAGGTTATCAAGACCATTTGAAAATCATTTGGATGGTATTCAAATCTCTCCCAACCATTCCATTGGGATCAAATATATTTTGTTCTATCTCAATATGCAAGTTTTGCATTCTTCTTCTTCTAGGTTTGTTTGTTGATGCCTCCTGTAAATGATTATTCTACATTCTTCTTCTTCTCATTGCTCGTGTTTTTGTAATGTTGTCTCCTCTTGCACACCATTATTATCTACATTATCTCTAACATCGACATCCATTGTATCTTGGCCCAAGTTTTCAGGTGTTTGGAGCACGTGATCCAATGATGTTGAATTTCCTCCCCATAATCATTGTCATTATTGTTAATAAAACATTATTATTATAATTTTATTAATATTATTAGTAATATCGTCGTTATCGTCATCTTAATCGTCATCATTTTCACAATCGTCATTGTCTTTAGTGTTTTTTTCATTTTCATTGTCATCATTTATATAATTTTTGTTAATTATTTAAAAGCGATATTATATTATATATATTATTATATTATATTATTTATTTAAAACTGAGGCCCCTATAAATATAATATTTTAGGTTTTTCTATATATAATTTTTAATGTAATTATTTGAAAGCGATATTCTATTATATAATTTATTATATTATAGTATATTATATTATTTATTTAAAAGTGAGGTCCCTATAAATATAATATTTTAGTTTTTCCCTATATAATATTCTTATGTAATTATTTAAAAGTTAGGGCCCTTATAAATATAATATTTTAGATTTTCCCCTATATAGTTTTCCTATTTAATTATTTTAACCCATTTCTTTTTCTATTTAATTTATATGTATTTCCAGTAATTAATTTTTCTTAGACTCCTCCACTCAATATATATAAGGTAATTAATTTTTCTTATGCAATATTTATTATATTTACTTAATATAAGGTACTTGTATATATACTATAAATTTTAATATATATTATAAATTATAATTATAATATATATAATATAATTTAAAATCCAGACCATATTCTTATGTAATTATTTAAAAGCAAGACCCCTATTCTTATGTAATTATTTAAAAGTGAGGGCGTGAATTAGATTTGATATATAATATTATATAAAATACCTTTAATATCTTATGTAATTTTTTAGAGTGTATCCACTTATAATATATAATATACATTTTAATATATATTATATTTTATTATTTTAATTATTAATGATTAGTATTAATTTTGTTTAATTAATATTATGAAATTAAAAATATATATATAATATAAATGATAATATATACTATAAATTTTAGTATATATTATAAATTATAATTATAATATATATAGTCTAATTTAAAAGCTATATTCTTATAAATTACTAAAGTATTTTTACATATTCTTATGTAATTTTTTTATGTATCCATTATAATATATAATATACATTTTAATATATAATATTTTATTATTTTAATTATTAATTAAGTAGTATTAATTTTGTTTAATTAATATTATGAAATTAGAAAACGTATATAATATAAATGATAATTATACTATAAATTTTAATATACATTATAAATTAAAAATATAATATAGATAATCCATATTCTTGAGTGTTTTTAAGCAAGACCCTATTCTTATGTAATTATTTAAAAGTGAGGCTAATATTTAAATTTTTCACTATATAGTTTTTAAATTATTTACTTTAATTACTTAAGTGATTTTACATATTCTTACTAATCCCCACACCCTATTCTTAAAAATTAATTTAAAAGTAAAGTATTTTTTACCTTTAAATTATTTACTTCCCACACCCTAAATTTAACTTCCATGTTTACTTTAATTTAAATGTAATTCCTTCCCCAATTAAATTAAAAATTAAATTACTAAAGTGTTTATTACTTCCTAAATTAATTTTAAATTATTTACTTCCCCACACCCGAAAATTAAATTAGTAAAGTGCTTTTTAAAAAATATCACCTTGTTTCAAATTTCAAATTTCACTTCCCCGCTTTTAGAATTTAACTTCCACAACATGACTCCCTCTCGGCATAATAAAAAAATTAAATTACTACATGTTTTTTACCTTTTTATTCACTTCCCCACAAATTAAAATTAAATTAGTAAAGTGCTTTTTAAAAATATCACTTCCCCACAAATTTCAAATTTCATGGGCACGACATCAGACTCCTCCACTCAATATATATATGTGAGGATGCCTCTCGGCATAAAAATTTCATGGGCACAACATCATACTCCTCCACTCTATATATATATATATATATATAAGTGAGAATGCCTCTAGGCATAGATATTGGTGATGATATATAATTTTTTAATTTATCATTCAAATTAAAAGAAAACGTTAAAAATGCCAAGTCAAATTGTTAGACCTCCTAAATTATTAACCACGTAAACATTGAATTTTAATTATATTTGGACAAAGTGGTGGCGATGTAAATTAAACATTTTTAATATTTAAGCTCAAATTTCTCTACTCATAAAGCAATCATTTAAGCTATCGCTTTGAAAGACCCAAAGTTAAATGAATCCTTTGTAGTAGAAACAAGGCCATGATATGGCAAATACTACCGAAGGTGATACTTTGTGGATGTAAAAACAAATGACAGTGCTAAAGTTTTTAGTTGCAAAGAAAATATTTTACATACAGTAAAACATAAACGAAAAAAGACAAGAGTTCCACTTACATCGCAAATATTTAGACAACTACAAAACCTATAACGCCTATTGTGAATAAAACCGTGGTATGTGTTATATTTTATGTAATTTTTTCAAAGATGCTTTGCTCAAATATATTGTTCATTTCTTCAGCATGGGGTACGCAAGTGAGAACATGAAACTGGGTGTATGAAATTGATTAATTTGATATTGCCCCTTCTAAGTAAATATCTTCGAATTTTGGATTAAAATAACAAATCCAAACATAAAATCCATGTGACACGCTTAAGCAGTTGCAGGAAACACTTTGCCTGCCATGAAATCAGCAAGACATATTTACAATAAAACAATCCCAACATAGGAAAAGCTAGAAATACATATCCACTTATAGAAATCAATGGCTCAGTGACACAAAAATAGGAAATACATATCCACTTATAGAAATCAATGGCTCAGTGACACCCCCATATAGAAATCAATGGCACAGGCATACTCACTAATAAAATTCAAAGACTCAAGCGCACCCACTTATAGAATTCAAAGCTTGAGACACAACGATTTATACAAATCATTGACTCAGAAGCATCCACTAATAGAAATAAATACTTCAGGCACACCCACTTATAGAATTCAAAGGTTGAGGCACACCCACTTGTACAAATCAATAGCTAGAGTGCATCCACTTATAAAAATTAATGGATCATACACACCCACTTATAAAATGTAAAGCTACAGGCATACCCACTTACTTATAAAATCAATGGCTCAGGAACACCCATTTAGAGAATACAAAGGCTCATGCACACCCACTTATGGAATACAAAGGCTGAGACGCACCGGTGTACAGAAATCAATAGTTCAGAAATCAAAAGGCTCATTCACACCCACTTATGGAATACAAGAGAAACACCGGCTTACAAAAATCAATTGCTCAGGTAAACCGCCTTACAGAAATCAATTGCTCAGGTAAACTGGCTTACAGAATTCAAAGATGCAGGGCCACTCATTAATAATGCAAGCAGGACTGAATTCATTATGCCGTGCAAATTTTATATTCTACTGACCTACACTAGAAAATCCATACAATAAAACTTTTTAGAGACTAACAAACATATCTTAACTACTTACAGCAGCCTTCTTTTGTCCATGAAGCTCGCAGGCCTTGTTGAATAGCCACAAGATATGAACTCCAAAGATTCACCAATTAAGGGCCATCCCAATGTGCCCAGAGGCAAACCAGTTCTCTTCCCCCTGAACTCTCCAACCTTGCTCCATACCAAGAACATCAAGAATTGCATAAGCGAGAAAAAAAAACATTGCGACAAAAACCCACTCAGAAACACAATAGGAGGCATGGATCAAATCAATTATTTTATAATCTTCGGTTAAAAGTCGATTGCCATATCAGCATGTTTTAGTTTATAAAATGCGGCGTGCACCTAGAAAAAAATCTTAGTAAAAAACATAATGAAGAGCACAAACATTACATAAATTGGTTATATTTGTGGAATTATTTTTTGGGCTTTGCAATCTAATTGAAATCATCCAAAGGTTTTCTTCCACTACCTGTACTTGAAGCCCAAGCAAAACCTTGTGAGATCAAAATTTTCTAAAACTGGTTCAACAATTAAAGTCTGTTACATTCTTGTCAGTTTAGGGTATGCATACTTTTAAATGTGGCATTTGGTATTGAGTATTTTCTGTGCAGATAAGGATTGGATCCAGCATATGAAGCTTTATCATTTTGGAAATCTTCCTGATTTTTTTGTTTAGATTGCATACACTTCCAAATGTAGTATTTGATATCTAATTTTCTGTTTTGATAAGGCTTGTATCAAGTATATGAGGTTTATCACTTGGAAAACCTTCATAGTTTTTTGTTTCACTGTGTGTTTTTCCAATTTGAATGTAGTTATTTGGTATCTAGGATTTGTAAAGTGATGATCACTCCAATAAGGAGTTCCTTGGACAATTTGCTCGGAAACTACAATTGAAACTATTAACAGCGACAAATATCCATGAATTCACTTAGTTTATTGAGCTTGAAACCATATGAACCAACACTGTGGTTACTTACCTCCTTTGCAAATTCATCGGCAATATGGATTGTAATCTCAGTACTGCCCATGGCAAAACAATGGCCCTGTTGAATAGAGTCGGTGTTTCAGTGGTAGCTGATACTTAGGCTGAGACTGATTGCTGAGAAAGGCAACATGGAAGTCCCTGAGATTTTGACATTGAACGATTCTTGCTGCCTACTGGTATGGGGCAGGGGTCGTTGAGCAGATCCAAACACAAAATGTTGAGAGAATAGCCTCCTCATCAGTGGAGGAAGAATAGCTGTTTCCAGCCTCTCCAATCCTTTCGTAAGTAAGCAAAGCTCTCGTACAGTCGTTATTTTGTTTCTTTCTTCTTGGGCCTTGGCAGATATTAGATCAGCTGTAGATTCTATAAGATGGAAAGGGAATAAGGCATTTCTGTTTGGGTGGGAGATATATTGCAGCACTCAGACTCGGATTGTAGCCTCACTAAATTTAAGAAACATGTCTTCCTTCTTGTACAGTCTGTTTATACTTAAATATTATAGTGGTTTCTAGTTAAAATTTTGAATTTCAGAATGAGAAAAGGAATCAGTGGTTGTGGTTGGAAAACAGCTTTTACCAGTTTGGTATGTGAAGTGGTCCTTCAGAAAGTACCCTCCTGGAAGCGTGGTGTTGCTAATAGAGAGTGCTTTGAAACAAATGGGAACAACCCCAAATCTGCTATCCCTGTTCTGATCTATTCAATATTCAGGATTCACTTACCACTGAATTTGCTAAATGAATTTGTAACTGACTCCATTGTTGTTCTATACAAATCTTAACAGCTTTGAAAACAGAGTAATTTGTATTGGGTTCTTCTTCCTCCATAACCAAACGGGGAAAGACACTACTTACGCAAGCTTTGCATTGACAAGATCCAGCGGCGAGCTTGCAGAAGAGCCGAGAGAAACCAAAAACAAAAAGAAAACCCTGGCCACAGGCAAATGGAGCTCATGCGTGCAGCCAACTGTCCAGAGCACAGAGGAAACACACTCGGGAAACGGCCGTTTTCCAACATTCTTAGTTCATATTAAAGCTTTAAAAAAATGTAACAGCACCGACAACTACAATTTTTTCCATACGCCTTCTGAAGCGTTAATCTGTGTATGCAATGGGAGGGTTCCGTATAGCAGCAGCTCATTAACAATTACAAAATTTATATCACAGCTTTTAACCTTACGAACATGCAACTTTTCAAACTTAAAATGAGGCCGCCTCTTTTTCCAACACTGCGCAGCCCATCTATCAAATCCACGTTTAGTATTGTCTTTTTCAGTTAAATTTCTGGATCAAAATTATAGAAAGCAAAATATAATGGCATATTCTTCAATAAAGGGAAACAGAATATTCTTGTAAATATTTTATCTAAAACTTTAGACAAGAAAAAAAATCTGACACATGGCATAGTATTATTGGTTTCTGCAAAAAAATTAATAGTTAAGGTGAAGACAATATACTTGCCTTCGGCAGTTTTATAAAGCTAAATTAAAATCATAGGAAGCCTTTTTGCAATGTTATAATATGCCTTCGCGTCGGGCCTGGGAATAATTCAAAATTCAAAGTACGGTCCTACTCAATTGAATTGAGCGAAGAAATTACAATTGTGATCTCGAAAGCCTTCTGAATCATGTCCTGGGAGTATTTCTTCAAATCTTTCACCTGCCTTCTATTGTCATCATCTACCGACACATTTGCACTTGCAAGGAAAGTATGAAAATCTGTCCAATAGCCTAACAAGTGCCTGGACATAGCATGGCAAAATACTTGGCCTATTTTGCTGCTCGCGGGCATCCAAGCATGAGTGCCCTCTGGTAAATGGACTAGAATTCGATGTAGGCGTTCTTCACTTTTCGGCAATGATTTTTCCATCTCCACGTAGATAATGTGAAAACCTTGAGAATAAAGCTCCTTACATTTTTCCTTTACCTTTCTAAAGCCATGTTATGTGCAGGGGAGGAGAGATCGCACATTGTCACCAGAAAAGCTAGCTTTTCTTGCGGAGCTGTAAAGTAAGATGTCGACTGGATCACCAATTGCATTGAGATGAAAATGTACTCCCACCGTGGAATAATGCATTGGGGATTTCTTTCTCCAAGTCTTCATTATATGAATTGTTTATACCCTGCATCAATCGGCGAGCGAATAACTGAAATAAAAGTCGCCATATAAAATAAACAAGAGTTCATGTGAATTACTATTCTTACATGAATTCCATGGACGGCTAAATATAATGGTGAGTATTACCAGAACGATTAACGGATGTTGCTCCCTCACTTGTTTCCACCGCTCAATCAACATTGGGCTTTCTCGGATATCTAGGAACATTAAACTTTCCTTCTCCACCAACAAGTCCATTGTGTTTCCATCCAATAGAGAGCAACCACGTGCATCCAGTATGGTGAGCGAAGACAAGCATCCGAAATCAGAAGAAAGTTTCTCGAGCCCTTTGCAGTTCTCTATGTCGAGAAACACCAATGACTCGAGCTGTCCAAATCGATTAGGAAGAGTTGATAGCTTCTTGCAACCAGAGATTGTCAACTGTTCCAAACGGTTCAATTGTCCAAAAGATAGTGGAAGGCTCACTAACATGAGCAATCACTTACATATAGATCTTTCAGATCATGCAGATTACCAAAACTTTCAGGAAGTTTTGTGATACTAGAGCACCTGTCCAACGTCATTGAAATTAGAGACTTGAGTTTGCCAATGCTGGCGGGAAGGCTAGACAGTTTGGAACATCTATCTAAATCGAGTGTATCCAAAGAAACTAGATTGGCAAAGCTTTCGGGAAGGCTCTCCAGTTGAGAACATCCTGACAACTTCAGCTCTTTCAAAGATAATAAACTGCCAAAGCTTTCGGGAAGGCTAGACAGTTGAGAACATTCTGACAACGTCAGCTCTTTCAAAGATAATAAACTGCCAAAGTTTTCGGGAAGGCTAGACAATTGAGAACATTCTGACAACGTCAGCTCTTTCAAATATAATAAACTGCCAAAGCTATCCGGAATTGTTCTGAGATATTATAACTCAAGTCTAAAAACAATAAAGAGGTGAGCTGGCCGAAGGTGGGAGGAAGGGTAGATAAGTTATGGGCACTACCCAATTCAAGCTGCCGTTAAAAAGATAGACTTGCAAAGCTATCGGGCAATGTTACTAGCTTCCTGCACCTTGTCATGTCTAGCAACATCAAGGCCTTAAGCTGACCGAAGCTGGATGGAAGATTCACCAATTGATCACAGTTTCGCAAAGACAAACCTTCTAAGGCAGATAGGTCACCAAAGTTTTGTGGTAGTGCATTCAAATTAATGCATTTTGACAAGTCTAAAAAACGTAGGGACTTGAGTTGGCTGAAACTTTGTGGACAGACTCGTATCTGCAATTCTTCCAATGACGAAAGATTTGTAAGGTTTTTGCCCAAATCTCGCAGAATTGAAGTCCCGGTTTTCAAAAGACGCAAGGAAACCGGCAACTGCACAAATAGCCAGTTTTTCAAATGAATAGCCCCATATGTATATAAAACAAATCAAATTCAAATAAAGCAGAAAATTGTGAAAGTACTTGCCTCGCTGACATTTTCCTCGATGTTCGAACATAAAATTGACACTTGCTTCAGTTTGTTCGGATCCGTGGGTAGAACCTCATGAAGATGAGAAAGAAGATCAACATATCTTAGATTATCAAAGCTTTGAGTACATCTTCCATCTATTCGAACCTTATCCTTAGCTTCAAGAATTCTCAACGAACTACTCATCATGTCCAAATGCTTTGCTTCCATTGAAATATTCGTTGACTCGTAGAAGGGAGCACAAATCGCTTTTATTTTATGCAGCTTCTGCAAAAGCAAATGCGTGGTTGTGATCGTATTGTGGGGTTAAATTTGACAGTCATCTGTCAAATAATTTTTTATTGGTGATGGCCCTTCAAAAATACAAAATAATATTTTTCTTTTAATTTTTCTTTATTTATTATATTTTTGAATATATATTTACACATATTTTTATAATAGTTATACAAATCTATTTAAAAATTGACAGTCAAGTTTTAAATATGTATTTCACCGTTAGGTCATTTAGATCACATATTTATAAATATTTTACATCCAAAATCACAAAAAGTCTAAACATCCTTCAAATTTAACTCTTGAATTCATATTGATACATATAATTCCCGATTTGTTAAAAACTGAAATGTATTAGATCTGATGTAACCCTACGTCACAAAATAAATTACCATTATAAAATCCACATTGATAACTGTCAATCACAACATTTATAAAGAATATACCTGAGAATCTCCGAGAGCATCTTTTAGCGATTTATTATCGATGATCCTGTCGGATTGGGACAGTCTTATCCTCTTGCTCTCACTACATCCTGCACTTTCAAAATACCTTCCTTCCTATCCACATAATCAACAAACCCATCCAGAGAATTATATTTCTTATACACCTTATCTTGAGGAAACACCTTTACAAGTGCAGCATCTTCAAGAGTTCGAGTCGAACTTTTCCAACGACATAACCGGCAATGCGTCGTGGTTTGTTATGAAAGAAGCAGGCAATATCGAGAAAGGCCTCTTTGCAATCCTCATCTAAGCTATTATATACAACATCTACTACACGATCACTCTTTTCTTTTTCTCCTTCCATCAGTTTTTTCTTCAATGATTCGACGAATTCTTTACATTCTGACACATCCCTAACCCATTTTCTCAACCTTGAACCCACTATCTCCAAAACTAGAGGAATTCCACCACAGATATTCACCAGCCCATCGATATCAACACTTTCGTGGAAATTTGCGTTGACACCATAATGATCACACAAAAGTTGTTTCGCCTCTTCTGAAGATAGAAAATCGACTCCATGTTCATACCTTTGGATTTCATTGGTATCCTTAAACATATCAGTTTCAGCTACATTCCTTGTGGTGACTAGAATCCTCGTGTTCATTGGAAAGCTTGACAACTCATCTACGGGTAGGAGGTTTTCTAAATCATTCCGTTTGAGAGCATTGTCTATGAACATGAATACGGGGTGAGTCGCCCTCTAAAAGCCTTTCGGAACTTGATTCCTACCTTCCACATGACTCCTCAACTTTATGTTTTGGTCAAACAAGTCCAGCAACATTTGCTCCTGCAACTGCTTAAGATGATCATTACTAAAAAATTCCTCCATGTCCAGTCTGCAAAATTTGTAGCCTTCAAGTTTGAGCCTGCTGAACACAGCAGTTGCGAGGGTTGTTTTGCCAATCCCTCCCACTCCGTATATTACCACGGCTCTCCTTGATTTATCATTTATGTCAATGTTCAAAAGATCAATAACCTTATCTTGTTGTTTTACAGTGCCAACTGCAACATCAAAACAGGCTTGAAATAAGCAACAAAGCAATTATGGATGTTTTCGACAGGGAAAAAAACAGATGTTATTAAGGGGACTTGTGCAAATAAGTTAAGCACTACCTGCTCTTGGATCTTCTCCTTGTGAGGGAGGAAGAACAACAGGCATCCTTTCCAAAATACTAATTATAGCTCCCAAAGTCAGATCCGGGTATAAGTTTTGTATCTGGGATTCAATGTTCTGCAAATCGGCAACTTCTACGGAAGCTGAGAAAAACCTATACCATCACAACTTTTTAATCCATCTGCGCAACAACGTTTCACTACAAAGATGCTCGATGAAAGTGTTCCCTTAATTTTCAATTTCGAAAAAAAAAAGGTTATAAAGAAAGGTGTTTCCTCAGTCTTACCTTGAAAGGTAGTGGGAAGTCATATGACCAACACACATAATTGATCCCTCAACAATGATCTTAATGGCTTCATTAAGCTTCTCTTTCTCCTCGGGCAGATGCTCATTTAGTTGCTTGACGCGCTTGGCGAGGGCGCACATATACACCAGAAGCTGCACGCATTCTTTCTTATTGCTAGAAACCTGCTCGATTTGATCCAGCACATACGCGACCACGGAAAGCCCTGCTGCGAGCAAAGAACCTTTGCTAGCTCTTTCGTCACATCACTAACAACCTTCCGCGTGACACGATCGACCTTTGAGATTAACTGCTTCTGTGCAGATGAGAACAACAACATACCCATTTTTAAAACATGATACAGTAACATTTACAAGATTAAATACAGACACGGTGAGAAAAATAAAGTCATGGACTACAACGTAAACGCGTTGATTACCTTGCCGCCATGCCCATGAACACTCATCAACACCTTCTCTAACAAATCCTTCCCAACCTTGATGAAACGAAGGAGTCGAGACCAAGTGGCAGTTTCTTGTACAGAAACTGTGCTGCTACTCCCTTGTGCCTGCAAATTATAATGATTTGTAGATTATTATTGATGTCCAAAAATAATAATAAAGTAATGGAGGTGAATGGTGATTACCGTGTTCATGGCAATGACTGTGGCGTTTAGGCGTGTCTCGATCAAAGAGATTAAGTCATCGATCTGGCTCATATCGCGGATCTCCAACAGAGGGCTTACATCCATCTCATTCTCATTCTCATTCTCGGAAGATGAACATGTCAAACAGCTCCATGCGTTTCCCATTTTCAAAGAAAGTTAGGAAGAAAATAGGAGTGTAAACAGCCGGAAATCAAAAGGAAGCGAGTCAAGTTTGTTTCAAAATAAGAAGAGTTGCATATCTATATTACTATTAGCATTGGAGTGGGAATTCAATATTAATGTAGATATTACTGCAAACAAATGTGAATGCAAATTTACAGATCTAAAATTGGGATTTTACTTTTGGAAAATGTTGAGAAAATATTCGGTTCACTAGTTACTTTGTAATCCGGTTAGCTATTTTTTCTGATGCTTTTATCCAACAAATTTGGTTCACGTATTCGCGGGACGTGTCTCTTGCAATAATTTTTGCACGTACATGGCCCCACTCTTTTGATTTTTCTTTCATTTCCGTAGAATTTCAGAAGCCATAAATTTATCATACGTTAAGCAACGTCAATAAAAGTATGGTGCGGTGACGCAATCAAAATATTTTTGAACGACATTAAGTAATGATAAAAACAGATAAAGAAACACATGAGCTGTATGCAAGTGGTCATTAATGGTGGGACCCTGCTAATACGGTCAAGTAACATCACGAGGATTCATGACCACTCAACTATTCATTTTGTGAATTTAAGATGATAAAATACGAGGCCATGGAATGACATATCCTGCTGAAGGGAGCTTGTGGACAAAGTTTATGTCAAATCGGAGGAAACCAAACCCGAAAACCATTGGCAATTGCAATGTATTCTGTGAGCTCAAGTCCGCGAGAGCCCATCGATGAAATGTGCCACGTAATCCGCCACATGTCCATGCTTTGGACAGCTTGATCACCAGTGCACAGATCGCCTTGACCAAGCCTCGGACTCAAGGGAATATACAATGCGCCTTGTTCCACGTGACTCAGATCTACCAAAGTGGAGATCTACTTAGGGAAGTGGCAGTAGCCGACACGCATTTGCTCCTCCCGCATCGGATCCTTATTATGTAGTTGCACATACCCGATAACTTACCAACTACGGTTTATTCTAAACTCTTCACGTCCACTAGAGACCTCGCGCTTGGGAGATCGACGGAATCCCGCCACGTGGCTTTGTGCTTTAGCATGGAAAGTTGAAATTGTTTAAACAACCAAAATAAAAGTAAAATGCATGTCAATTATACGCACTAATATTTGTGATAATGTTGGCTTTCTAAAATGTACTTTTAAAGAAAACCACAGTCAAGGAACAGAAGTCCCTCCTCTTTAATGGGAGAGGTTCCCTTATTGAAAACAAGCGGAAAAACCTATGTACATATGTACAATTTACATCAAGATGTGGATTTCTGATATCATGAAATGCATTTTATACCAGGAAGGTTATCAATACAAGAACAGAGGAATTAAGGAGATGGGAGAGAAGGAAGAAAACAATACTTTCAGGGAAAATAGTTAGCAGAGAAAACCCTTATGCGTATTGAGCAAATGAGATAAAGAATGGAATCATTCGCGTTTATAACAGAGATATGATTTCACAGACACAAAGTTCCCGAAATCAAAATAACAAGAACACAAAGTTTCTTAGCATGCAAAGATGAATGATTCACGAATTCGAACAAGGAAAGAAAGAGAGGCAGAGGAAGAAGGGGAAAACTTATGTATTGATTTCTTCGATTCAAATTACACTTACAGAGTCTCATAATTCCAACCCTTTACAATGGCGTCGAGAGACCATTAAATAAACATCAAGAAACGGTTAAAATAGTTACAATTTCTTTTAATCATCTCGCAACCTTTCATATTCTTGATTTGTGAAGAACGCTAATGGCAAAAGCAGAGGAAGATCCTCTCGCAACATGGTCATTTAAAATCAAGCTTTGAATATGAGCCATTGATCCTTTACAACTTCAAATGTGAGCCATCCACGTGGAAAGATCAAAATTGCAATAAGCCTAGGGATGCCATTCGCATTTTGGAACTTTATAGAGATTTGTCATTTTTTGATATATCGTCACCCATACACTAGGTTGACACGTGGCATCATGAGTGGCGACGGGTCACTACTCACTTTTTACAACTTTAACTTTTCCAAACAAAAGGCTTAAAAATCTAAAGTTCTCCGTCGGCCCGCTTCCCGACCGTTGAATTTTTAAATGCATGACTTGACACGTGGCCTCACCTGAGTGGTGAGGAGTTACGGTTCACTTTGAAACTTTAACTTCTTTTAACCAAAATGCTCAAAACTTAAAGTTCTTCGCCACCCACTTTGACTTTTCAACGCGTGAATTGACACGTGACTTCATCCGAATGGTCAGGCATTGTGATTTCAAATCGACTAGCAGGGAAGCACTTCAATTTTATGACGTAACTCCTCTTCACCAAAACAAAGCACAAAAACTTCAAAGCGCTCCAACAATCCGCCTTCCCGTTTTGACTTTTCAATGTATAATTAAACACGTGGCTTCACCTGAGTGGCTGCAGAGTTGTGATTCACTTTAAAACTTTAATCCTTCTTTTGGAAACAAAGGGTAAAATTCCTAAAGTGTCCTGACGACCCGCCTTCCCGCTTTGCACTGAAAAATGGCCACGTGTCCCTTAGCGGGCCCAAGGGGTTCATTTATACTTTAACACTCTTTTTCGACAAATTGCCTCAAAGCACAAAAAGAGTCCGCCCTTCCGCCTTCCGCCAAAAAGTAACCAATTAGGGACTTTCGGGTCGCGGGGCTAACTTGACACTTTTGCCAAAAGCTAGCAAAAAGTGCTAAGTTCCCAAAAAGGACCCGCCACTTCATTTTTCCAAACAACCAATCAGAATCCTTCAGGCCGAGGGCCAAATTGATACTTTTGCCAAAAGAGAACAAAAAGTGTTAAGTTCACAAAAGAATCCATCCTGCCGCATCCAATTAGAAATGGCCACATACTCATGGATGCTGGGGCACAAAATTTGATAGGGAAGAAATGCACGCCTTTTCATGCGATCGGGAAAATGGAAATGGAAGGAAAAACCTGCCATTTACGCCTGAATTTCGATTTGCTTCTCCATGGACAGAGAAAAGACAAACAAAACTAGGAAAAACATGATCCACAACCACAGGGAAGATTAACAATCAAACCCAAAATAATTTCACAGGAAAACGGAAAATATATCAAACCATGAGGTTTGAAATATTTTAAAACACTTAGGGCAAATTTATGAGATGAACACCGACTCAAAATTTTCTTTAATTTGCCTTGAAAATGAAGGGGATTTTGAGGGCGACAACAACATGCTCTCTTTCGGGGATGACTTGGCTCTGAACAAACAAACAAGGCAAGACAAGAACTGTAAAATACTCCGGGAAAGACGACTCAAAGGCCTCATCCATCGGGAAAATAGAGTCGAAGGAAAACCAATATAGAGGACAAAAAACACCGAAGGGAAACAAACCAAAGGAAAAACCAAAAACAAAACCAAAATACTATATATAATATACATAGGGACCACCTAATCACCTAGACTTGAACAATTTTAAATATTGCCGGATGTAAGGAAGTGGGAGAGGAGATCCATCCATATAATCCGTAAAAAGAATTCTCTCCAAAAAAATGTTTGATTTTGAAAGGACCAAGCCAAAGAGAGCTCGAACTTACCATGGATTCCCTCGAGGCTCGTGGTCTCATGTCCCACGTAGAACAATGTCTCCTACTTGAAAACTCTCGGCTTAGCTTTCTCATCAAACGCATCCTTCACTTTGCTATTGAGCTGAAATTCTATCAAAACTCGCATTCTATCTTCATTCAACTTCTGGAGGTACATAATCCTCTTGTCCAAAGAACTACTGAAACTTGAATCCTCAATAGCTTTCATCAGATGCAGGGCTGGAAATTCCACTTTCATTGGCAGCTGAGCTTCAACACCATACACCACTTTGAAAGGAGACATTCCAATTGCTCTTTTAGGTGTAATCCTATCAGCCCAGAGAGCATCATAAAGTTTCTTATGCCAATTCCTCTAAGATTCATTAACAAGCTTTCGAACAATGGACACCAAGTTCTTATTTGTTGATTCTGCTTGTCCATTCCCTTGGGGGTAGTAGTCTGAAGAATGAGCAAGAGAGATTCCTTTACCCATAAAAAAATTCAATCATCTCACAGAAGAAAAAATTGAAACATTATCAGTTACAATCTTGCTTGGTATCCCAAACCTTATCATAATGTTCTCCTTGATGAAATTACATACTACCTCGTAAGTAGTACTTTTGACTCGGGATGGCTTCCGCCACTTTGTGAAATAATCAAAGGCAGCTTAACACATGAGTATGCCCAACACTGGAAGGTGGATTGAGTGTTCCAATGAAATCCAAACCCCATTGTTGAAAAGGCTCATCAATCACTACCATTTTGATACATCTCCGAACAATGTGGGCCAATAGTACCAAATACGAAGGATCTTATGGGCAAGTGATAGTAGAAGATAAATTACCTCAACAAGCTTGGTCATGAAAAGTCCGAGAACAACTTCTTTTGTTTCTCTTTGTCTACACACTTCAAGAATCTTCCATCTATGCCTCGCTTTGAACAAAGCATTCTCCCACAACACATATCAGTGCATACCTCAAACCTTGATGGCTCTCTTTTCTTTGAATTCAAATGGGATGGACATTCTCCATAGGTGAGAAATGTGCAATGTCAAGCATACCATTCATCTATCAACTAAGGAAAATAACAATAGAACATCACCGCCTTCTTGATAATTCCTTATCATCTCCTTCAAAGAATGAGTTCACACAAGCCTTTACCCCTAATTAGCTTTGTTAAGTTTGATGTCAAGATCATATTCTCGAACCTTTCATACCCAATTTCTCTCTTGGTTCCAAACTCTTGTTGTGTAAGAATGGATTCGAGTGTCAGACGTGCACAAACACAACAATGTGAATGAGAGTTAAGAATGTAGAACCGAAACCGCTTAACAACTTTGACCACCGCAAAAGCATGTTTCTCCATCATAGTGTACTTCAACTCATGATCCTTTAGGACATAACTCAGAAGGCAATCAGAGCTCATGATCTTTAGGATTTTTATGAGTCAAAGACAACAAACAAGGTATTCTCCGTGGCATAGCAATAAATGATAAGATCTTTGCTAAAATCAAGACAAGCTAAGATGGGAGTTTTAGCAATGGCTTTCTTAATGCCTTTGAAATCTTATTTACCTTCGTAAGTCCACCCAAAATATGTTTTCCTTTCATCATCCGAGCAATTCTCATAGTCAATTTAGAAAAATCAGATGAAAGATAGCAATAAATGATAAATGTAAGATATCCCGCATAAATAATGTAATACAAAATGAAAAATAATTGAAATGATGAGGGAACTTAGCTTGTGCTCTAATATGGAGATGAAATGGGCATCGTGATGGCAAGATGAATCAATCATTTTCTTCTCCTCTCCTAAAAACTTCAACATGCAGGGTTCATACTTCGATTCTTCCTCTTCGCTCTTATGTTATCAAAGAGGGGAAACCCATATTTATAACTCGAGGTGAGGTTAGATCGGGGTTAAGGAGTAATCGGGTTTGATAAATTAACCCCTCGGTTAAGAGACGTGATGTGATCACGCAAGGCCCTCACCCTTGTTTTACTTATTAGGTGAAGTGGGAGCATGATGTGAATGGGTAGGTGAGATCGCATATATGATGTGATCACGTGGGGTCCATGCTTTGACTTATTAGGTGAAGTGGGGAGCATGATTGACATGGTAGGTGAGATAAGAGATTCCCTTTTTTGAATATCGATATCCATATTTTGCATTATTTTGGAGAGATGGGAGATAATGTCAAAATTGGAATTATCAAATGGGTCCTGTACTTACGTAAAAGTGACAAGAGAGCGTGGGAATCTACAAGTAACTCTTCCTCACACCCGACCTCCCGAGGTCGTGCTTTGAGATAGCCGATGGGGATGGAAAACGTGGTGGGATGCAGATAAACTAGTTAGGTAACTGATGTCTTCGACACGCACTAAGCCGAAACTCGCGAATCTCGCAAAGAAGGCCCTCCTAACTCCGAATCGGTGTGATAGATCGATCGCCATGATGATCGCCGACGGCTCCAATCAATATCGAGCTCGGTGTGATTCGGCCCATGGGTCAGGGGATACGTGGAAAATGACCGGGATAGTTTCATGTATATCTCTGCATGTGACAGGTCATAAGGTGGATGATGGATACAATGGACTCTACGGGCGTTTGTCTCGGGTCTAGTCCGTAACTCCTTAGCTTTATTAGTTACACGCCACGCCTAACAAGGATAACTGTTTCGATTATAATAGGTGGAAGTGGAGTGGATCTAAATACTAATGTGCGTAGCCCCGCATCTATGTGTGATTCACTTATGGATTCGTCATTGGGTTACGGATTTGTGGATCGCAAACTGTGAGACTCGTGGTTGTCATGAGTCCTCGCTTATGGTCATGTGCGAATCACCCCTAATCCCTAATCCAAGAATCGATGCTTTCTCAGCCTCTATATTTAGAATTAATAATTGTGCGATCTTCTCGAGTATCTCACAGGTTCATGCAACTTGAATTCTTAAGCTAGATCTATGTCTGTGAGAGTATCTCCCTGTGATCTAATTGTTTGACCAAAGGGTCACAACCGAATGTTTGCTCTCTTCAAGCCCTTCTATAGTCATGTGGATATATACCTAGGGTAATCTGTAGTTTGGTTGATTTGACCAAAACGTGTGCGCTGGTCGCCTTCTATGTTTAACCCGTGTAACCGGGAGCTGATTTGTCAGAAGTCTCATGCATTGTTCGAAAGACTTAGATCCTAAAATTCCCGATCTATATCGGCTATCATTGTGTGACAAGATTGGGTCAGTACGATTGGCTCAAAAACGTATTCTCCGGGCTCTCAGGTCTCGTGATTGTCATACAAAAGGAAGTTA
Organism: Taxus wallichiana var. yunnanensis; assembly: GCA_018340775.1. NCBI lineage: Eukaryota > Viridiplantae > Streptophyta > Pinopsida > Cupressales > Taxaceae > Taxus > Taxus wallichiana. The sequence continues at coordinate 231,230,357 of CM031241.1, forward strand.
TACAAATCTAACTAATGACAATAATCTAATCATGAAAGACATGTCAGTATATATTCCTAAATCGATAATTTATCGATAAACTACTAAATAGAATTTTAAAGAATAATTATCTAATATATCTAAAATTGACAACTAAACTAATAAGGAAGTAAAACAAACAAAGTAACCGAGCATGTATACTACATTCTGCAACCTGATAAGTCTATTCTAAATAATGAAATAATCGATCTAGTTTATTTGCAAGCATCATCGATCCTACCTCGTAAGTGAGGAATGAATCATAGTTTCTAAACTATCCATCCCCACACTTCCCAAAGAATATCGAAAGTAAAATTAACTAAAGTGAAATGATAGACTACTCTATTTGATATGCTTCTAACTATAACTTCAAAGCTAGAACCTGGATTCCTCGCACAGTGGCGAATCCGATAGGTGTGTGGCTTTGTCCCCTCGGGCAGATCTCCTCGCTCTTTTGTGCTCACGTGATCCAAAAAGCGTGTAATGCTAAAGATCAACAGAAGTAGATATTTGGAACAAAGGAAGCTTAGGATGCAGATTGAATAGAATGCGAGTAGAGAGGGATAACGCAAGAGTACGTAGAGCTTGCTTATGCAATTCCTAGCGGGATATATTGCGAATCATGCAACATGAAACGTCAAGAACCCGAAACTATCCTGTTTGAAGAAAAAAACCTACAAATTTAATGGCTTCCTATTGAATTCAAGCTATCTTAGTCCAATTGGTTTGGATGAAGTGATAACAAAGACTCGCACAAGATGGATATGTGGCTTCCTAACAGCAAAACAACACTAACTAGGCATGCAATGAATGAAACTATGAATTCTAAGCAAAAGAAGAACTGAAATACTGAAATGAGAAATTGAGAGGCAAATTTGAGGGGCCATTTGCTTGAGCACAAGCCAACTATTTATAAGATTTGCATTTACCCAAGGTAAAAACCAAATTGATCTCTTAAACTATAAACAATGGCAAAACACTATTCCAGGAACCATAATCATTAATGCAAGCCCAAGGCAAAGAAAAAAAGATGGTAAACGTTGAAATTACATGAGTCGCGTTAAAAGAGCATTCTCGAAAATGCATGAAGGACCGCCGCCTGTCTAAGGCAAAGGATCACGAGACCGCCACCTGTGCAGGCGGCGGCTTTCAGAATCAAGAGCAAAAAGCAAAGAAAAGAGGGGAAAAGAGGAAAATAAAGTACATGTGGGCTAAGAGGGCATGCGGATGTTAACGCATACTTGGGGAGATTTTTCAGATCCCGAACACCTTGTGAGGAGACTCGTATAATCATCGGGGCATGTGTTACGTTGTTTCATGCGGTACAAGACTCCTACAATTTTAGCCATGAAGGGCATAAAACGGTGGTCCGAGTAATGGCGGTCCTGAAATGGGAAGTTGGAAGTTATTCCCGATATGTCCAGTGTCGTAATGACACCATCCAAAATTCCCACCCGCAAAATGAAAAGAGGAATCAAGTGCAGATACACAAAATAGATTGGAAAATAAATGCTAAAATAATGGGAAATGAGGGCGCACCTATTTGTGCCGGCTGCTCCGGCGGCTGCCTAATGCATGCTAAAGGAACACTTGTTTGAAATTATTTTTGCATTTTTAGCATCTTTATGTGTTTTCGTGATTTTTCTAATGTCATTTGATGCTAACTCGCCTTCGCTTTGTGTGTTTTTAGGTTTATGCAGCGAGGGAGGAGTACATTCGATGGATTCAGGGAGAGAGTGTGACTGCCTCCAAAGCAGTTGCTAGATGCCCTTTCACAAGATGAGCAGATACACTTCTTGTAGGGGGCTTCTAAGATATCACAGGGTATATCACGCGTCCCACATGTCATGCTCCATCTAGTCACATACTTTGTGACTTATTTTCTTACTCTGGATGTCCGATCGAACACTTTTCACCGCTGTGGGTCCGAGGTGAGTGAACCATCACTTCGAGGATGTTTACCGTATTCTAGTGGGTCCCAATCATCGGGAGATGACTCACCCTCGAGACAAAGCAGGTTCACGGGCCCCGATAAAGACAAAGGCTTCTTACATGGGAGATGCGCTTATTCTCTACTCGGGCTCAAGAAGGGGTGAGGGTCCGATCTATCCCTAACCTCGCCCATCCCCGATTCGCTGCTATTATGGGGATCCTTGCCTCGAGATTGATCGGGGACAAGGGAGGAGACACACTACTATATTTTGGTCCCCCATCATCGCACGTGATCGAGGGACATGGCCGGATTTACACCCTGGGAGCAGATATACTGGGACTACCTATCATGACTCAGACAGGTAGTCCGCTTACAGGGTAGTCTTAAGCCACTCAACCCTAGTTATGAGTCGGGTTTATGAGCACTACATCCCCCTATGGCAGAGAGGTGTAGAGGTGGCAGATCTCGGAGCCGTGAGAGTAGCCGGGGATGGATGACATGTCATGTCGCTCGCTGAGCACCTCACCACCAGCCTTAAATTCCTCGACCACCGATGACATGGAGGCCACACCGTATCGTGCCATGGTAGGTTTATGGGCGAGGAGGCTCTTACTTTGATCTCCGCTCCACCATAGGGCAGCTTGTTGATAAAGTAGGGCGAGTGGAGATACACCCCTTCGCCAAGTTCCAGCCAGTCAGTTGGCCTACCTTACATGGGTATGCTTCCTGCAGCGCCGGTGATACTGTGCCGGGCCCGACAGGCTAGGGGAGGCCCTAGAGGCCGTGGGTCGAACGGGTTGTTACACTCCGGAATTCCTATTGTGGGGCTGGAGGATAAGACGTGCGGCCGAGGGAGAGCTCTGCTCCACAAGCACCCTTACTTCGGGGATTGCCGCCAAACCCGCCCCACAGCAGCAGTTGATGACCCTATGACATAGACTCCGAGTCCGAGGAGTTTACAGGGGGGGAGACGAAGGAGGATACCGAGGCTGAGGTTGGCGAGTCGTGGAGAGGAGGATAGTGATCCCGAGTGGCATGACACTCGTGACATCATACAGCCCAGAGAGGGTAGAGCAGAGCGCAGAGAGGGTGACTCGCTTTCGGTGAGGAGCCACTCTCCTGTGGCCATGGTGGAGAAGATGAGTCTGCATGGGCGGATGCCACGCGTTCCGACCATGAGGAGGAGCGCCTGGGCTTAATGCGGCACGACATCCGTGGCAGCGCGATCCTCAGAGATCCATCCCTGAGGCCCGGCGATCCGAGTAATTTATCTTCCCTTTGCTTCAAGTTAGGATTGCTTTAATCGCCATCTCTCCTTTGTTTACACTTGTGTTTTATCTCTTGTTTCATTTCTAATTCATTTTCTCCTTTGTTTGCAGAGACCACCGATGAGTGGCGAGACTTGATTCGGGCAGTGGTATGCACCAATACCCCGATGATCCCTATGGAGAGGACCCGTGCAGAGATGTCTATGGATTTAGGGGGAGCCCTCAAGGCAGCCTGGGCACACACCGACATCTTTGCCCTCGTCTCGGCATGTGGCCGTGATGGTATCGACTCTCTCGTATGGAGTCAGTCGGGCATAGGATACAGAGCGCTGATGAGGAGTCATTCTCGTGGTGAGACTGCAGCACGCCTCTCGGGATCATGAGCCCTCCGTGCACTCGTGAGTGCCAAAGCAGCCGGAGTCCTAGACGTGAGTGCTCACCTTTAGAGGGATCACATAGGGACCGAGAAGCCACTGCCTCCTAGATTTTCGTGCATGATATTTTTGTACTTCCTGCTCTTTGAGTGTTTCACCATGCTTAGCGCATGATGGCATCAGACAGAACTTTGACCATTTATATATATATATATATATATATATATATATATATATATATATATATTATTTTTGATCGACTCTTGCATCTATGATTTTGTTTCCATTCCCTTATGTGAACTATGATGTTATGCTTATATGCTTTTTAGAATGTATGCAATGGAGAACAAATGATACAAATGTTTACTTTCTTTTTGTATTTTGTGATGCCGATATATGATAATGTAGATACAATGTGATTTTGAATTTTAGTTTCTTTAAGCAATTTTGATACTTCATATCTCGTTTTGGGCAACGTGGTGAAGATAAGCCAGATGATGAGCAGATAAACTTTCCCACTTCTAACTCCACGCAAATAGTAAGATGCGAGGGCTCGTCACCGAGAGCTAGAAAGGGCACAAGTTATTGAAATATGTTGAAATGATAGTGATGAAAGATAGAAAAGCTTTGGGTGGAACCAAATTAGGATGCTACAAGCCTACTCTATTCGAGTGACTCCATAGTTTGGGATGTAACTTGCTTTGTGGTTTATCTAGACTTAGATCCGTAGATGGCCACATGGTAGACAAAATTTGGGTTTTAGGATTTTAACTCTCTTGGAATTTTGAACATCTGATTCATTTGTTTTTGACTCAAGACTTCAAGATTTGAATTGTTTGTTTATGACCTTTAAGTTTGTTTGTCAAAGAGGACCCCCTACACCTCGCCCCACGCTACTAAGTAAGAAGCGTGGGTTTACCACCGTGGGAAAGGTATAGGAGAGTAACGGCATTTCTATCCTTTCCCAACCCTACGTCACTAGTAAGAGACGCAAGCTCATCACCAAAGGTTGGTGGGGCAAGGAAATGTGTAAAATTAAAATTTTCTCTGCTTGATCTATATTTGACTTGTTTACTTGAGCAAAATGTCAGTGTGTTCTTATTTCCAAAGAGATATACGTACGGATATATGTGACATGATGAAGCTTCTAATGCACCATAGGCAAGACACCTATCCTAGAAGAAACCAGTAAGTGAGAACAAACCCGCAGACCTTGGTATGGTTATCGTTAAGACTTTGTCATATCTAACTTTATTCGATGAAATGATTCTCAAATAGTTGATGATATCATGGAAATGGAGAAGTATGATTTAGAGTTTTACGCCAATACCATCGAAGTTTGTAATGAATCGCTTTGAGAATAAATTCCTTGATCACAAAATTGTACGAAACAAGCTTTGACAAAATGATCATAACTAAATGAAGATGCAATGTAGATATAAATTATACAAGTAATGCTAGTTGCCTATGCGTAGAATCATTTAAGGTGTAGGGAATTGACTATTTCACCAAATTTCTCACCTTCTAGTGTACATAAGAGATATGCACCATTTCCATAGTCCTTCATGACTCGGTACGGGCTCAACCATTCGGGCTTTCTAACTTCCTTCCTTCACCATTCTTTTGTCGATCCGGTTGCCGTCTAGCCTTAGAACTAGATCACCTTCATATATGTCTCACTCATAGATCTTCTTTGTTATACTCGCCAAGCACATCCGGTCAATAGACTCAGCATCGTCAAAGATCTAACCTAGCTTCATCTAGGCTTTCCACCGGGAGAGACGTGCTTCTCTATAAGCGTCTTCATCCGTAATCCTCAGTAATGAGATACTTGAGATCTGGTATTTCAACCTCAAGCCGGAGAACTGCTTACCCCGAATACCAGCTGAGAAAGGAGTCGCCCTGCTGGGTGTTCTTATTGAGGTTCTGTGGCCCATAAGGCCGGATATAACTTCAAATGCTAATCTCTTTTGTTTTCTTTTCACCATTTTAAGGAGAATGGCTTTTAATGTTTTGTTTGTTGCTTTAGCTTTAGCTCCGTTGGCTTCGAGGGTAATACAAGGAGGCCGTATGATGGCTTATTTTAAATTTATCGCACACCCGCGAACGTCATCACTCTTAAAAGAAGTCCCATTATCTCGAGATAATGATTTTGCATGGACACCGTACCTACAAATGATTTGGTTCAAAATGAAATTGGCGACATGTAACCCAGATAGAGTAAGAGGCATAGCCTCTACCCACTTGGAAAATATTCTGGGCCGTGATTATAAAATTATGGCCGCTTGTGGACGAGGGAGAGAATTTCCCTATCAAATCTAGGCCCCACGTAGAAAACGGGCCATGGAGTAAGAATTGGTCACAGAGCTTATGCCGGCATGTGGATCTCATGGGAGAATTCTTTTCGCACTTATGACACCTTCAGACAAACTCTCACCATGCCGTGTTCAGAGTAGGCCAAAAATAGCCTATCCGATGTATTTTATGAGTGGTGGCATGACCACCGAAGTGGCCTCCACATATTCCACTCGAGATTCATGGAGAATCTTCTTGATTCTTCTCGTGTTTGACACATCTTAAGCATTCCATCGAACGCTTTTCAATAAAGCACTTGCTTCTATGATGACGTATTTAGCTATGATAATGCGTAACCGCCTTCTTCATCAGTGGTGTAGCAGACCTTCCGGATACATATGGTCCATGATATAATTAATGATATCAATGTACCAAAGACACTCGAGATAGAAGGTCGGGTTTCATGTAGTATATGCACTCATCGGAAAGTCTAGATTTACTAGATCGCCTTCGTCTAATGGATTATCATCTAACCAATCACGATGATTTGTCCCTTAATGAAATTCTGATTTATGAATGTTAATTCAAATTCACCCATTAAGGTTATAAAGCGCCTAGGCTTTTTAGACAAGGACCTCATGTGAGGAAAGTTCGTAAATGGTATGTTTTTACAATAACCCTTGTTTCTTGATTTAGCATGTAATGTCTTAAGCATTTGGTCATAAAATTATGGCAAGGCATTCTCATTCTCCGCTTGTGTATAACACGTTTCATAATCGAAAGCAACGCTCGAATAATGAAATAGATCATGCGTTCTCTCTTGTCATCGCTTCTTGAGCCAAGATACAAAGCAATAGAGACATTGGTAGCTCGCGAATATAAAATTAACGGTGATCTCGCTTAGGTGGCATTAGCGTAGGTGGTGATAACAAAAATGCTTAATCGCATCGAAAGCTTCATCATAGCTTCTGGCCTAATCAATACTATAATCTTTCTTGATTAAATTGTTGATTGATGAATGATTAAGCTTAAGTCCTGGATGAATCTCCGGATTGCACTAAGTTTTCCGAGAAATGACCTCGATTCCGATTCATCCGAAGGTGGCACCATTTTGAGAACAACCTTAATTTTGGTTAGTCAACATCAATCTCAAGCGTGACGATATAATGTAACCCAGATCTTCCCCCTGTTACACCAAAGACGCATTTTTATGGATTTAGCGTGACTCCATATTCTATTAGGGACGTGAGAGAATGACGCGAAGCACTTCCGGATGGTCGCAACACTTCTCGCCTCGCCAACAAGTCATCTACATAGATTCCATGATTTTGTGAATAAGATCATGAAATATGTATGTCATTACCCACTAGTATGTAAGCGCCAAATGGTTCTTGAGCCCGAATGGCATAACAACATAAAGCAATAGTTCCCAAGGAGTTATAAACATGGTTTTAGCTTGGTCTTGTTTGGATATTCTGATTTGATTGATCCCGAGAATCCATCCATGAGAGACAAAAGCTCAAATCCAAATTGCTTATTATAACAATGACGCCTATGGATGGTAATGGGAAGTCATCCTTAGGACACGCCTTGTTAATGTCTCGTGAAGTCTATGCAGATGCGTATCTTCCCATTCTTTTTGAGAACGGAACGATATTAGATACCCACCGAGAGTAATCGACTGGTTTGATGAATCCTACTGAGGAGTTTTATTACCTCCTCTTTCACCATGAGAGCTACTTTGGGTTTCATTGGTCTCGACTTTTGTTTAATTGTCTTTGCATTAGATTTAGTGACACTGGTTATGCACCGCAATGTGTGGTGCAACCCCCGCATTTCTTTATAATTAAATGCAAAAGCCTTCGATGTTCCTCGAGGATTTGAGTGTGTATTTATACTTCGATGGAGTTAACGAGATCCTAACTTCAATATCCTTGGTTCATCTTCCGTTCGATGTTAATATCAATTGCTTCTTCGATTAAATAAGTGTTACCTTCTTCAAACTCATGCGGGCCGGAGGTAGTTCCAGTGTCATCTCCATTCTCGACGTGTATATGCCGAGTTCCTTTTGTGGGGGAAGCTCTATCACGGATTCCCAAGTAGGAAGATGAATGTGGGATTAAAGATAAATCTATCACATGATGGGCGAGATGTAATGCCACATAGGTGTTTAAGTAATCAAGAGTGATCAGATCACTATCAATGTGGTTTAGGATAGTAGATTTGTTCTCATCTCTCGCTCATTAAAAGAGGGTTTGACATCGCTTTCACCAACGATTCGGTCAGACAAAGGACACCATGAAATGGGTGTCCTCCAAGTTACTATTTGGAGTGAAGCGTGACGCTGAGGTTGCTATTGAATCGGTGAGAAGATTTTGTTCTCGTGGGATTGCTTCAATTGATATGAAGTCAAACTCCTTGCTTAAATTCAATACAACTATTTTGTAGAGCTGTAAGTGCTCGGCTCTGGTTTCATACACCTTAGACTTGGTTTGCTACCAATTGCGAGTCTCCTAACACCCTGATGTTATCAACACCGATTCTCTTAGCTAAGATGAGGCCAAGGAGGAGGGCTTCATACTCAGCGCCGTTGTTTGTGCATTCAAAATTTAGTTTAAAGGCAAATGGTAGGACTTTTCCCTGGGAGAAGTAAAGATTACACCTGCCCCAGCTCCGTAATGACATCTAGCTCCATCGAAATGGAGAGTCCAATACTTAGCTGGGAATATGGGCGTTGGGATATTTGTTGTGTTAACATCCTCTACCTCTACCATGCAGAGATCTACTGCTGGAAGAGAACCAACACCTAGGGTGTATCCCATGCCTACAGAATCAAATGGTAGGAACATTGGTAGATCATGTTCTAGTAATTCAACAATTTTTGTAGTAGTTCCCAATGATACCATTTCTAGAATGTTAGTCTCATCCTCGAGGGTCGGGATCGCCTTGACTAGGCTCATAGTTTCAAGATCTATCAGTAGGTACCAACTTTTCCTCCAGCCATCGGTGGGTTTATTAAGTTGGTTTGTTGGGAGTTCAAACTCTGAGTGAACGCATGGTCTTCTCTTTAAGTCAGCCAAGTGTATATCGAATGGTTTTAGATCACCTTCGCTATGAATATCTTTCCCAAGTGTAAAAATCTTACTTCCTAAAATAACGTAGAAGGGATTGCCTTCATACGGTGTATCCATGGTCCTGGGTACGAGGACCATATTATAGTTAGTTTCCGATCTATGATATAAAACTCGGTCAAGATTGTTTTGGTTCCTAAGGTGACTGGTAGTATTATAGTCCCAATTGAAGTGGCTTTAAGGCTATCATAGCCTCTTAGTGTATTTCGAGTCATGGAACAATTCGTTTCTCCATACCCTAGCTTTTGAAGGAAAGAGAAGGGGACTATGTTAATCGCCGCCCCATCGTTAACTATCGCACGTTTCACATAGTTGTTATAAACCCATACTTGCAAATGTAAGGTTGGATCACCTCTCGCGGCAATCTCAGCGGCTCAGTGGGCATTTTGTCTATTTCGAATATAAACTCCTAGATTCTATCCGGGCATGTCCCGTGAGGATGGATATCAAAGCCTATATGGTTTACTCCGTGTTTCAAGAGGTGGAGTGATGTTAATTAAATGACCTAAGCCTAATTCATCTAAAAGAGCAGCCTGTGGGTAGGGGAGTTCTTCAATAAATCCAAAAGGAGATGTGCGAGAAGGTTTTTGTTAGATCATTAATTAAATCGTAAAGACCCACCGGTTTTATTAATACTTGTTGGATATTGTCTGCCTCTAGTGGGTAGCTTGGACTTAGCCGAGAGGAATACTCGTGTCCTTGTTACACTGTGCTTCTACGGTAGTTTGGCGCCTAACTCCACTAAACCGACTATCTTAGGTCGTGGGTTTGAATTCCTAATTGTGGCACAACCAATGGATTTAGTGAAGTTGAGGCTTCATGATCATTATTTCCTGTAATTACACCCTTGTTTGTCCCATTTTGATTTAACTTGTTATCGTTGTGATTTGGGAGCGGATCATCAAGATCTTGAGGGTGCATTTTGAGGGGAAACTACCCCGTAAAAGTATTTCCGTGCTTGGTGATGTATGATCTACCAAGAACATATCTATGAAAAGTTGTCTTTGTTCCTCTGCAAATGTCGCATGAATTTATTATAGTCAAAGACGTTCTAGTGTCGTGGCCCCAATTTTTGGAAACCACAATATGAGTTAGGATTGTAATTCCTAGTTTGTTGGCTTGGTGTATATTGTGGCCCAAAACTCTGATCAAACCGTTGCCTATTAGGATTAAAGTTTTGCATTTGTTGTTTTTGGTTTTGGTTTTGGTTTTGATATCCAGTTGAGTTTTGGCTTGGACCCTGTGTAGGGTTTCTCCATTGTTGTTGTTGTTGTTGTTGTGGGATGATTAAAATCCACTAATCGCATTGATTTTTGGAGTAAGGTTGTTGCTTTCGTTGGTTGCTTTATCGCCAGGAAGTATTCACAACATTTACCTTTTTAACCCGATCGGTTACTCCATCCTCGTTATCACTCCATGATTTCTAGTAAGGATTTTAGGTCCTTGATTGATGCTTGTGGTAGTAGGATAAGCCGTAGTATTCTCGTTTGGGAGGTGATTAACCTCCCGCTTGCTCCATATGTCTTCGCCGACCACTATCAATCAGCTTGATCTATTCGAGAGTGCTCTCAAGTACTTCATCATAAGTTCTTAGTGGGAACTTCTGGACTTCTTCCTTTACTTCTCTCACGAGAGAATGAAGGAATAAATCACATAGTTCCATTTGGTCCATATTTGGAGCACTTTCCAAAGAATAAAGAACTGTACACCACCTCTGAATGAAATGAGCAATAGATTCATTGTGTTCTTGCTTAATGTGCAAGAATTCCCTGATTCCTGTTCTTAATAGTTTGTTCATGTCAAATGCCTTAATGAACTCTGAAACGAGTTGTTTAAATGAATGGATGGAAGCCTCAGGTATTCTATAATACCAATCGAGAGCGATGCCTTCCAAGGTTTTGGGGAATATTTTAGCAACAACCCCATCCCAAGGGAGTAATTCTCGAATGGCTGTGGCATAAGCCTTGATATGTGCATTCGGATCTCCCTCTCCTTTGTATTTGGGCAAATCGGGAAGGGGTCTTGGAAGCATGACGCTTCGTATGGTGAAATCTAAGGGCTCTTTCAAATATTCTGAGTAAGTCCCTATCAGTGTAGGTTTCACCATCGATGGTGCCTACCGAGGGAGTGGAGGTGGAATGGGTTGTTGATATGGCATAACATATGCACTATTAGGGGCATAAGGAAATCCCCGTGGTTGAGTAAAAAATCAGGAGAGGAGAACATGTCTCCTTGTGGTGATTTGGAGTATATGTTTAAGTATGAAGGGGTACTATCTAGGAATGGATTATTCTCGTACTAGACTAGGAGGTATCGGAGCAAAGGTTAGAAATGGTGGTTCTTATCGGCATTTGTTGTAAATACGAGGAGTCATGCCCAACGTGCCTATCCCTGTGAGGAGGTCTACTTGGCTAGGATGGTGGGGAGAAGTAGGATTTCCTATCTGCATGGGTTGAGAATGGTGATTTACTTGAGCAAAGCCTAACCCCCTAACCTTTCTACTAAGGTCGAAATGACCTCGCTTGGTGAAGTCACGATATTTTTCCTTAGTGGCGTTTGTTGTATATCTTGATGTTGTATGTGATATCCTACTATGAATCGATCGCTGCCCTGCCAAGTATCCCCGAGGGCATTTCCTATATGACGTGGCATGGAGGTATTTTCTTGAAAAGAGACCTCGGGTTGTGTTTGTAAACCTCCTATAGGTGGGTACATACTCCGAGAGCGTTGTTCATTCCTGGCATAACGTACCGAATGTTCATCATCTAAAACCAGGTATGGGTCATTTTGTCTACTAATTTGTGGTCTCAAAGAGCACTCGAGGAGACAAACCAGCATTCTCCCGTGAATGTCATATTGTTTGAGCCTAAAGGCTTTGTTTGTTGTGTTTGAGCAAACTGATCCAACTCCTTGGTTTGGAAAGATGAGCTATATCTGACCCTTGGAGTTTTTGTTGACAACTGGTTAGTTGAGTAGTTGTCACCCCATACTGAGAGCGAGGGTGATGATTGTCTATTCAATGAGCTGTAGTGCGCCTCAAGACCTAAGAGAGGCCTACCATATGCATCGAATCCTCGACATATTCTGGGGTATATGAATACCCGCAGAATAATGAGAAGGAGCCGAAGGTGATGGTGAAAGTCGATGAGGTGGTAAAGACGAAAAAGTCGTTTAATTTGAAAGAACAAGTAGAAATTTGACTCCGAACCGTAAAGTAGAAAGGTTAACGCTGGGTTCACCAATTTTGTAGATGACGGAAAAGTGACAAGCAAGCGTGGAATCTACAAGTAACTTTTCTTCTCGCACCCGACCTCTCCCGAGGTCGTAATGAGATAAATGCAGGGGGATGGAAAACGTGTGGGATGCGAAAAACTAGTTAGGCAATCGATGTCTTCGACACGCACTAGTGGAAACTACGAATCTAAGGCAAAGAAGGCCCTCCTAACCTAAACTCGGTGTGATAGATCGATTGGTAAGGATGATTGCTCAAGGCTCCAATCAATAATGAGCTCGCATGATTCAAGATATGGGTTATGGGATACGTGGAAAATGACCGGGATAGTTTCATGTATATCTCCAAACAGGGTCATAAGGTGGATGATGGATACAATGGACTCTACGGGCGTTTGTATCGGTCTAGTCCAAAACTCTTTAGCTTTATTAGGCCATGCTACGTCTAATAAGGATAACTGCTCGATTATAATAGGTGGAAGTGGAGTGGATCTAAATACTAATGTGCGTAGGCCGGCATCTATGTCTGATTCACTTATGGATTTGTTGGGTCATGGGGGTTTGTGGATCGCAACCGTAGACTCATGGTTGTTGCAGAGATGTTATGGTCATGTGCGGAATCGGTCCCCTAATCCCTAGTATCCGAGAATCGTATGCTTTCACCTTTCTATATTTAGAATTAATAGTTGTGCGATCTTCTCAGAGTATCTCACAGGTGTTCGTGCAACTTGAATTCTTAAGCTAGTATCTATGTCTGTGAGAGTATCTCCTACTTCTAGCTGTGGGACCAAAGGGTCACAACCGAATGTTTTCTCTCTTTCAAGCCCTTCTACAATCATGTGGATATATACCTAGGGTAATCTGTAGTTTGGTTGATTTGACCAAAACGTGTGCGCTTTGTCGTCTTCTATGTTTAACCCGTAACCGGGAGCTGATTTGTCAGTTGTAAGTCTCGCTATTGTTCGTAAGACTTAGATCCTAAGATTCTGATCTATATCGCTTATTGCTTTGTGACGAGATTGGGTCAGGGCACGATTGGCTCAAAACGTATTCTCTGGGCTCTCTGGTCCCGTGATTTTCATAGAAAAGGAAGTTATACAAATCTAACTAATGACAGAATAATCTAATTGTGAAAGACATGTCTATGTATATTCCTAAATCTGATAATTTATTGATAAACTACTAAATAGAATTTTAAAGAACAATTATCTAATATATCTAAAATTGACAACTAAACTAATAACGAAGTAAAACAAACAAAGTAACCGAGTATAGCTACTTGTCTGTGCAACTGATAAGTCTATTCTAAATAATGAAATAACTGATCTAGTTTATTTGCAAGACTGTCGATCCTACCTCAGAAGTGAGGAATGAATCATAGTTTCTCAGAAACTATCAATCCCCATAACTTCCCCAGCAATATCGAAAGTAAAATTAACTAAAGTGAAATGATAGACTACTCTATTTGATATGCTTCTAACTATAACTTTGAAAGCTAGAACCTGGATTCTGCAGAATAGTGGCGAATCCGATAGTGTGTGTGGCTTTGTCCCCTCAGTGTGATCTCCTCGTTCTTTTGTGCTCACGTGGATCCAAAAAAGCGTGTAATGCTAGCATCAACAGAAGTAGATATTTGGAACAAAGGCAGCTTAGGATGCAGACTAAATAGAATGTGAGTAGGAGAGGGATAACGCAAGAGTACAGAGCTTGGCTTATGCAATTCCTAGCGGATTTATTTCGAGTCATGCAACATGAAACATCTAGAACCTGAAACTATCCTGTTTGAAGAAGAAAACCTACAACATTAATGGCTTCCTGTTGAATTCAAGCTATCTTATTCCAATTGGTTTGGATGAAGTGATAACAGCACTTGCACAAGATGGATATGTGGCTTCCTAACAGTAAAACAACACTAACTAGGCATGCAATGAATGAAACTATGAATTCTAAGCAAAAGAAGAACTGAAATACTGAAATGAGAAATTGAGAGGCAAATTTGAGGGGCCATTTTCTTGAGCACAAGCCAACTATTTATAGCATTTGCATTTACCCAAGGTAAAAACCAAATTGATCTCTTAAACTATAAACAATGGCAAAACACTATTCCAGGGAACCATAATCATTAATGCAAGCCCATGGTGGTGAAAAAGTTGGTAAACGTTGAAATTACGTGAGTCAGTGTTAAAAGAGCATTCTCGGAAAACGTGTGAAGGACTCGCCATGAGCAGGCAGCGGCCATAGACCGCCGCCCGTCTGTCAGGCGGCGCTTTCAGAACTAAAGAGCAAAAACAAAGAAAAGAGGGGAAAAGAGAAAATAAAGCACGCAGGGCTAAGCGGGGCATGCAGGATGTTAACGCATACTTGTAGGAGCTTTTTCGGATCCCGAACACCTTGCGAGGAGACTCCGTATCATCATCGGGGCATGTTTTACGTTGTTCTAAAGGCAAAGACCCTACAATTTTGGGTATGTACAGTCCACATGGAGCCCATTTGATAATTGATTAAATAAAGGTGAGTAAATAGATGGAATTTACTCAAATTTAGGAAAGAGAAAGACGAGAGGGGAAGTTGCATGAATGCGGGGTGACAGAGAGGGTTACACCAAAAATAGGTGTCTACAATTCCTTCTTATTATTATCGTGTTTTATGTTCTGATTTTAATTCTTTTCTCGTCCGAGTTATAGCTATGTTCCAATACGCAAAAATTTCCATGCACTTGGAATATGTTGAATGAGACTTTCAGTGAAGACATTTTTCAGAACCTACCATCATTTAAATAAGATGCACCCTTGTTGTGATTACCCTCATATATTTTCTAATAAAGTGGAAAATGTCATGATCAGCTTCGATTTTCATCATCCTTCATCGCCAATTCTTACAAGCCTTATATATTTCATGTATTTCAACTCATAGTTCTCCATACTATGTATACAATACATCAGGAAAGCATTTCCGAGCATCAGATACATTATGAACGAGATTGAGAAAGCTTATAGAGATCTTTAAGATCTCATCCATTCCACCCACTTACCAAATATGTACAAGTCATGACATATTTTAATTCTTTTCTCAAACAAGAGGAGGGCAGAGAAACCTTCTTCTGAAAGGCAAGGATCTTGTCACGAAATCAATTTATTAAGATCTATTCATTTGGATTTTCTCGTAACTTTTATTTGCTTATTTTATTTTCAAAATACACCTATTTTGTCGTTATAGATCTACTCAAATATCTGATGATATGGGCTTTTGCAGCTCTGGATGTGGCATTGAAATTTTGTTTCTTTCTTTTCGTTTAGCTTAATTATTTTTTTACTTGAAGTTGTTCCTTATGTTTGAGATGTTTTTGATAGGCCTAGATAAACTTATTTTCCTCCTGCAAGAATATACATCCAATGTTTGAAGATTTGGCTTTTCAAAGACGGATAAACTTCCATTTTTAGAAGCTGAAAATTGAAGATTCAAGCTCTTGCAAAATTGTTGTGGTTTCATTTGTTAAGATCTATTCATTTGGAATTTCTCTTAGCTTTTATTTGCTTATTTTATTTTCAAAATACACCTATTTTTTCATTATGGATCTACTCCAATATCTGCTGATATGGGATTTTGAAGTCAGGATGTGGCATTGAAATTTTGTTGCTTTCTTTTCGTTTAGCTTAATTATTTTTTACTTGAAGTTGTTCCTTATGTTTGAGATGTTTTTTTATAGGCCTAGATAAACTTGTTTTCCTCCTACAAGAATATATATCCAATGTTCAAGATTTGGCTTTTCAAAGACTGATAAAATTCCATTTTTAGAAGCTAAAAATCAAGATTCAAGCTCTTGCAAAATTGTTGTGGTTGCATTTTTTAAGATCTATTTATTTGGAGTTTCTCTTAGCTTTTATTTGCTTATTTTATTTTCAAAATACACCTATTTTGTCATTATAGGTCTACTCCAATATTTGTTGATATGGGATTTTGAAGTTGTGGGATGTGGCATTGAAATTTTGTTGTTTTCTTTTTGTTTAGCTTAATTATTTTTTTACTTGAAGTTATTCCTTATGTTTGAGATGCTTTCATTGGAGTTGTGGTTCCTGTTTGTTTGAGGTAACATAGGAGAAGGTCGATTGCCACTTGACTGGGAAACACGATCTCACATTGCCCTTGTTATAGCCCCAGAGGCATTGAATATCTACATAGTAGTGGAAGCCAAATATCTCATGGGAACATTAAGTCTTCCAACATTCTCCTTACCAAGGACTAGAATCCACAATGCCACAATGATAAAGCTTCGATGAGAAAATTTCTCACTCTTTTATCATTGCTCAACCTCGGACGTTGTAGAGCTTTGCTCATTTTATTTCATTATTCGATTATACGCAGTTACTGAATATTCTTTTCAGTTTTTTCCTTTCCTCCTAAATCCATTTCATTCCTTTGTTTCATATTTTTAGGTAAGGGAAGTATATTGTAGAAGGCTTCGGACTTTGTGGCCATTGTCCTAAAGAAGCTACATTTTTCAAACTAATGTGTCCATAGGTCTATTGATCAGAACAAATTTCAAGGAGACTTTGGCTATTTTAGTTAGTGCTTTGTTTTAGTTTTCACTTGGGCTTCACTCATACTCCGTTTTGTATACATGTTTGGTTTGCAATTTGGATGATAGTTCCAACTATGTTGTTGTACTCTTTAGTGTATTTATGAAACACAAACACCGCAAATTTAAGTGGATTTGTTGATGCATGATGTAAGCATGGTAGAATCTAGTGGCAAACATCAAATTGTTCTATTTTAGTTTAGAAGGTTTTAACTTTACTTGACTTACACTGCTTTTCTTGAAATATGTGGGTAAACATCTCAAGTAGGAGACATTGAACATGGAGTTAATGGATTATGATTCATGTTTTTTAGAGTTTTTCTTTAGGATTAAACCAAATTGAGCATGGATTGATTATTTTGAGAACGAGTATGTTGGATTTTTTAGTTGATTGGTGCACCCATCCATATAAATTGTGGCAAGGTAAAATATGAGAGGATATTTTTGTTGGTTGGGCCTTGGTAGATTAGTAAGTTCTAGGTACTTAATGTGAATAGTATTTGGTTCAAATTCTTATTCATCATGTTAGGGTAGACCTCGCCTTCAATACAAGCATGTGGCAAAATTGATGGAATAGATACCTTGGCATCTAAACCTGAGGAATGATACTATGTGTGTGGTGTAGCCCAGCCACTATGTACCCATTATCCAAGTGACAATGACTTGAAGGGACCAAGCTTGAGGGATTTTATACCAGTGCCTTGTGTGCCACCAAAAGATGAATGCTAAATTATACCCTTGCTTGTCATATGGCTCACATTAATTATCAACCCATAATCTACTTCCTCGATACCTTTCCATAGCTTCCTTTTCCGCATCCTCCATTACTTGCCAATAAATCCTATCAACATTCCCATTGCACCCCTCGATGCCTCGTAAACCCTATAATCCCTTACGGCGTCAACATCGCACGCTCCATCGCACAATTGCTAGTAGATATTAGTCCAAACAAATGTGAATGCAAATTTACATATCTAAAGAATTGGGATTTGGGTTTACTTTTGGAAAATGTTGAGAAAATATTCGGTTCACTACTTACTTTTTAATCCGGTTTGCTATTTTTTTCGTTGGTTCACTTATTCACGGGACGTGTCTCTTGCGGATATAGCAATAATTTTTTATTTTTCTTTCATTTCACGAGAATTTCAAAAGCCATAAATTTATCATACCTTAGGTAAACAATGTTACCTAATAAAAGTATTGACATAGTGATGCAATCGAAAGGAAAACACATGAGCTGTATGCCAGTGGTCATTAGTGGTGGGACCCTGCTAATGCCGTCAAGTAACATCACGAGGATTTATGAGTATGACCACTCAACTTTTTTCCCGTCAGAATCCCGTCCGTAGCCAGCCGTAAATACAAAATATAATATTTATTCAGTGTGGCTGGCGAGTGTCAAAGTTAACTTAAATACTTAAATATATATTTTAAACTATTAAAAATGCCAGCTGTAATTTTGACGTGACATGGATAATGGGCTAAGTTTTGTTGCAGATGCTTTCCAGCTCACTCTTTCCTTCATGTGCGCAGGGATGAATGGAGACATGAAAAATAGCAATAGCCTACAATTCGTATATTTTTCATGCACATCAAATAATTGTAATGAGAATCAAATCTAGGTACGCTACTTTAAACAAAGTCATTTTTCAATTAAAGAATATTGTTTTCACTTCATAGCTTTAATTGACACATACTTGGTGAATTGGACAATTTTTCTACACTAATTCCAATTGTACATGTTAGGACCCACTAAATTATTTCAATATGTAACTGATATTTAATTTACTACTTTTTACTATTGGAACTGCTCTTTATATTAAATTAAAATAAAGAGAGTTACATTAGTAGGGGCGATTAGAAAACTCATCGTCCTACTAAATGTCACGAGGGCAACAACAAAATAGAAAACGCGCATGGGCTACATCAAAAGCTCGGAGGGTCAAAAAAATTACATGAAACAAATCACACCACGAGAATCAAGCACATGCCGCAACACCGGAGGAGGACCCACCGGCGGCTACCCTCCACTCAATTCGCACCTATGTATGGTGCCCCTTCCGCCATGGTTCTTATGGACCATTCCACATGCTCAACCCGAATCCCGACGTCACGCAGAAACCGTGGTGGGGACCACACAACCGATGCTTCGTTGGCGTGTATGGGGAGGAAGATTGATTGACGTGGAGGAAGTGACCTGGACGCCAATTGTTTAATTTTGAATTATTAATGTTTGTGCCACCTCTCCCTCCGCACCAATGAATCATACCCCCTCCTTTGAATCATTTCCAATCTTGCATCAAGAAACGAGGAGAGGGAAGCCCAAAACGAAACCAGATAACAAGGCGGAAAGAACAAGACCACAGTGGAAACCCTGCGTTTGTGTTTTTGAGGAAGAAGCCGAAGGGAGGAAGGAGTTGTCACTGAAGGGAGCCATCATTATACTATTTGTGAAATGGAGGAGTTCGTTGCAGAGGATAGTGTTTCTTTGTTTCTCCCCATTCTACCGTATGTTTCAAATCCCCTATCCCATCTACCAGTGTTCATATCATTTTGTAGATTCATGGTTTCATACCGTTCCATATTATATCTATCGTCTTTCTTCAAAATAAGGAATACAAGTTGTGTAATGGAGTTATTTTGTGTATTACTTCCATATCGCGTGTTTGTATTACTTTCGTGGTTTTGCTTAGGCATGTCCCAACAGAGATTACGGTGTTTTATGTTTATGGAGATTCACTTTGATGCGATCAACAAGTGAGCTTCCTCTGCGAAATGTTTGAAAAAATGATTTCTACTTTGCATGTTAAATTAGCACCTAATTATCTTTGTGAATAGTCAAGTTAGAATAAGTTTGATGAGCCAGTGTGTGGTTCGAACCCGTAACTAGCAAGTAGTCCCTTAGTTAACTCTCTTCTTAAACTTAGAAAACTTGGCCTTTGTCCACTCCATATTGAATTGTGTTCACAACCCAAGTTGCCCATAAAATTTTACTTAGATCCTAGTGTGTTTTGTACCTATCATACAAGTTACATTCTCATACTCTAGCAACGTATGCAAAAAAAAAACACCCATGTGGAGAAAAACATAAGTTCTGAACTTAAGGATACTTGAATATTGATCATGCCAAACTAGTGCCTACAAAGGCACTTGAATACACACATATTGAGTGAAACAACTAATATTTCTTAACCATAACCCATATTTTTTTATCACTTGACTACAAGATATATATTCTATTAGTTTCTCCCCGATGCATATGGCATACGTAATTTTAGATCAAACTACAAGCCAAAGTAACATAATAACCTTTTTCGTTCATTCAATTCAATCAAAAATGCATACATATAGGGAGATGAGCTCCTATAATTAAGGATCCCATAATGACATCCTAAAACTTATCACTGACATGAGACAAGTTGTTGAACCAACTCAACAAAAAAATCCCTATTTATCTCTCCAATATTATTTATGTAAGTTGTTTAAACAAACCAAACAACTTACACAATACATTATAATAAACCGGTGAGTGGGTGAAGGCCACCTGCAGCTTTTGGATGTAAACCGTGATGGCCAATGGTTCATAGGAAAACATCAAAATGTGCGTGAATGAATGTGAAAGGTATGCACGATCCTTTGTCCATGGGGAATCGTGTGAAAAACCATACGTCTATAAAAGGGAAAATGATTCCCAAAGATAGGGCACGAGAAGGAAAAAAATGATTTATATGCATCGAAAAGCACAAGGATGCAAAGGTGTCCTAAGATAGGACAGAAAATGACATAGTGGGAGATGGATGTTGAATCAAATATCCCATGGGAATGAGTATGGCCACGGAGGTGGATATGAAGAATTGATTAGATAAATGCCCGAAGAGGATGTTGGATATATGTTTCTTAATAAATATTTATAATCAAGGCGAGATGAATAATGGGGCGAAGAAAAAGGAAAGCACTGCTTTATTTGACAAACATTCATGGAAGAGAACAAGATCGAGATAGGTGACGGCCGTTGCTACGTATCTTCCAAGACAAAAATGTCAAAGGAAGATGGGAATATATTCTTAGAAATGGATATGATGATGCCCCGTGAATATAAAATATGTGACGGGGTTCTTAAAAAGAGAAGAGGTCAATGTTGTAGAGAGAGAATGAGAACAGGTAAAGAAATGGATCGATTGTGGTACATAAACGAAGAAACATCGGATTTGATTGTGAATTCTAGGTGTGAGAGATGTGTTGAAGGATGTAATGAGAAAAAGAAAAGGGAATGGACATGAGGACTGGATGATTATGAGAAGAGAAAGTAAGGTCAAAAGGTGAAGGCGACAAGGGCATAGAAAGTGATGGACGAAGATGGAGGAGGAGAAAAGAAGACATGAAAGAGGAGAAAGAGGATAACAAAGAAGGAAGGATGGACAAGAAAGTAGAAGACACGAAAAATGGAGTAGAGAGTGAAATTATAAAAGATGAAAGGCGCGAAGAAGGGTGAAGCGAGAGAGAGAAGTAATGGAAAATGAAAGAGATGATAGAGAAAAGAAAATTGAAGGAACCAGATTTCGGTGAGGAAATCCAAGGCAAATAATATGGTACCGATTTGCATGGAAATGCATGTGGATGGTGAGATGATAAAAAATATGGGACAACGCTCAAGAGTCAGGTTATCGATGGGGAAGTAAGAAAGAAGCACGATGTACAATGGGATGAAGACGATACTGAGAGGAAGCGAAATAAGACGAGGATCGAGAAGGACAAGAGGACAATAGAGAAAATTATGCGAAAGAATGAAACCAAGAACAAAGATATTTTATAAATAGTTAGGAGCATAAAGAATGTAAAGAGAAGCTAGAGGGAGGAATGAAACATATTGGAAAATAAGCGGAGATGCGTGAGATGAGGATAAGTTGATGACGAAAAATAGAGAAAGGTGTATGATGAAGACGATAAAGAAATTGGCTAGGAAGAATGAAAGATGTAGAGGTGGCGAAGAAAAAGAGAAGGGATAGAAGCGGGAATGTCAACGAAGTGATGTTAGGAGAAATCCAATCGATAATGATCGTAGGGGAAGGATGGGAGGAAATGTGATGAGAGGGAAAAATTAAAGGAAGAATGAAAGAGGAAACGTCAATGAAGGGACGTTAGAGATGTCCCCCGATAATGATTAGAGGACACAGAGGAAGGAAGTAATGAAGATAGAATGGAGGAGGTCAAAGATAAGTAATGAGGCCATGCAGAATGGGGAGGAGTACTTTTTAGGATAATTCCACCGATAATTATTAGCATGGAAATGAAATATGATGATGAAAATAATGTTAGGAGATGATCAATGAAAATGACAGGTAAGTATGGGGGTAGATATGTGGGAGATCTCTATAAGATGGAGTGGAAAGAGTAAATAAAGGAGGGATAACGATGTGTGCAAAGATGAAGGCAAGGAGAGGATGCGGTGGATGAGAATGAACGAGAGAAATATGAAGAAATAAGGCACGAAATGAATGGAGAAGCATCAGTTAAGTAAGATTACCAAACAAGGGATGATGGAGATGAACAGGTGCGAAATAGGAAGTGGTGTTTATGAGAATGGAAGAGGAGGTGAGAGGATGTGATGGTGTGGAATGAAGAGAAATGTGGATGGTGAGAATGTGGAATGGTGGGTGAGTGCAAGATGACAGATCATCCTTAAGAGGACTCTTAAGTAAGATCGCCATACCGCAGATGAGTTAAGTAAGATCACCAAACCGCGGTGATGATATGGATGGAGAAAGACAACATTGTATTGAGTATAGGTGTGGAATGGTTGGTTGGAGCGGATGATTGTGACGAGAGACGGAAGACAAAAATGAGGGAGATATGATGGGATGTGGAAGGGTCGATGGAAAACCATTCTTAAGAGGGACTCTTAAGTAAGATTTACATGCGATGGGGATGGTTAAGTAAGATCGTCAAGCCGAAGAAGAAGAAAAATGATGAAAAGACTTAGCGAGTGTATACCAAAATGGAATAAGAGATGAAAGGAGGTGATAACAAGGTGATAATAAAGAAACAAAGGAGTGTGATGTGAATGGATTGAGGAATATATGCGGTGTAGATGGAGAGTGTAAGGGAAATCCTTAATTAGGATGCCCACGTGGTTAGAGTAATGATACCGGAATATGATGCGGAAGAGGAAAAGTGAAAATGGGAGAAACGGTAAGGAATACACACAAAGTGGTAAAAGGGGACAGAAAGGTGATAAGGATAATGTGGAGACAAATGGTGATGAGTGGAAATGGGGAGCAAAGAGAAATGGATCAAAGACATTGTTGAACATGTTGGGGGATAAGAAGTTGTAGAGGTCGACGAACTTGAATTGAGAAGGATCCTCAAGTGGGTTTCTAAAAGCTATGATAGGCGATCAAGTAGAACTTGCAAACTAAAAAGTGTATTTGCGAAAGAATTGATGGATATTATGGATAAATATAGAATTCATAGTGTGAAATTTGATGTGATTTTGATAAAAGATGACTTTGATGAGATGAATGAAACATATTCATGGAAAGGATACATAGGAAACTATGCTTCTAACCGGATTGAGGTAAACAAGAAAAGATTACCACTCAAGGCATTGCACTTGCAGCCAATAGTAGGTGTTAACACATAACCAATGATAGTTAGTCATACCAAAAACCATGAGGTAAATATGGATGAAAGATGCTCGTAATCCTAATTTCGACATGACAAAGGGGTTGGAGATGTAACTTATGCGCGGGAAGAGGGATCTGCTGCATAGGTGGTGTTCCTTAAGTCTATGCCCCACTTTGGGAAAGGGGAAGAACATAATAGAAGAAATATGATCAGGTGGGAAGCTTTATGAGAATGCTTTGATAAAAGGAAGGTTGATCAATGCGAGAGACCTTGCAAATGCCATAATAAAGCGAGTAGCTATCCTTTGAGGATATGGTCTACTTTATAGATGGCAAGAATAATATGTATGATAGCCATCCTTCTGGGGATTGGTCTATTTCTTTTGATTTTGACTTGTATGCTTTTATTTTTCTCTTTTTCTCTTTTCTTTTTTGCATGAACAACCTGTCCTTCGAGGATCGATCTGCATTTTTGATAACTTTGATTTTGTTGTTTGCATACATGAATTTTAGCATTACATGGGGAGAGTTGGGATAGATAAGAAGACCACCTAGGAGGGGAAAATGAGTGCAAGAGACGCCCTAGACCTTTTACATGACTAAAATAGGAGAATGAGAGGGTGATGGATGTAATGATCGTGGAGTTCTCACCAGATGGGAGAACTTATCCATAAGGAAAATGCTATGGACAGAGCCGTGGTGCCCATATTTAAGGTCATGACTGGTAGTGACGGTAGACCACATACTTCCAACTCATTACAATGAACAGATGGAAGGGGCTAATGATGGAGGAATGATCTAAAGATATGACTAAGTGCTCATTGATAGATATGCTAACAATAGATTGGTTGCAAGTGCAATGGATTAAGAGGTTCTATCTCTGGTTTACCACCAAGGGAGAGAAGACATTAAAGTTGTGACAAGATGAGAGCTTGCAAAGGATTAGATGTGATAGACAAGCAAGAAATAAAACTATGTCCTTAAGGAAGCAAAAATATGACCACAACGGTGGATTTTGATGAAAATAAATGGTGCCCCAAGAGAGACACAAATATGGCCACAATGGTGGACTTTAATGAAAATGGAAATATGGTCCCTCAACTGGAAGGACAAAAATGGCCACAAAAGTGGACTTAATGAAACAGATGGTGCCCCAAAAGAGACACAAATATGGCCACAATGGTGGACTTAGAATGAGATGAAGATTTGGACAGAATTAGTTGAGATTGGATGAATTTGGATGAGGTAAATAAAACAATGTCAAGGAGCGAAGTCCCCTAGTGTCAAGGGAGTTATACAGATGATATGCTCAAGGGTGAGGGAAGACTACTTCCTAATGAATTAAATGTGGAGGAGTTAAAGGATGTCGAAAGAGTTTAGATGAGATTGTTTTAGATTTGGATGGGATAAATGGTTGAAGACCACAAGTGTGCTTAGAAAGATAAGTATTATTGATGAATAATGAAGGACCTTCCTTAGGAGGAATGTCATGTGCAAGAGGGATGTTAAGGGATGATGTGGATGAAGGAATCATGGGAAACCCGACGGATGGGATACGAATTGGATTAGATGTAGATGGAGAAGGATATTTCCCTAAATGAGGAAATCGTCTTTCTCAATAAGGTTGTGGACGATTGTTTGAAAGGCCTTACAATGTTCAATTTCATGACTCGGGGTATGATGATAAGCACAACTATGCAATTAGGATTGAACCATGATGGATTTGGACCATAGGGATTGAAATCTTTAATGGGAGGAAGTGTGATGGCAGATATTTGAACTAAATGTCGAAAAATGTCTGCGTAGGACCCAATCGAAGTGTTATGAGGAAGATAACTCTTATGATGTTTTGGCTTGGATTTGGATGTAGATCAGATGGGTAAATTATGTGTTTTGGAAGAAAAATCAAATTTGGTTGAAGGATTGTATTGTTTGGATTGGGATTTAGGTGAGGATGTACATTGGATGGGTAGATTATATGTCTTGGATGACAAATCAAATTTGATTGGAGGATTGGATTGTTTGGATGTGGATTGATCGTTGCGAGATGTCGTAGATGGAAGGACTGATCCTAAAATAGATGTTGTGGCATTGGATTGTTGAAAAGAGGGAAAATCTGAATGTTTACGAGGATGCACGCAGGGGACTTTCGGGATGTTTTCCACGAGCCTTAGACTTTGATCGAGAAGATTTACCCTTAGCAGGTATGATAATAATCTCAACTGGAGGATCTGATGGTGGTGGTGTGGATATTGATGGAGAAAATGTCCTAAAATAAGAAGAGGATATTAATGGAGAAATAGGTGTTTGTATGATGCGATTAATGAGATCTATGTGAGATGTGGATTGTTTAGGTTTTGGTATAGAAAGAGTTGATTTTGTAGAGTGCAAACCATATTTATTTGACTTAGATGGAGGCATTTTTCGATAGATTTTTCAAAGGGTATCTTTGATAGGGTTGCAGATCGAGAGGATTTGGTCGTTGTGATAGAAGGATCAAGTAAAGAGTGTTGGGATACACTAGGTGATGCGGTCATGGGCAAGGATATAGGTAAAGGTGTCAAGGTAGGGATAGGTGGATTTGTTGATATGATAGATATAGGGGTAGTTGGGATAGATAAGGATGTAGGCATATTTGGGATATTTGGAGATGTGGGTGAAGTGGTATGTATACTCGAAGCCGATGTGGATGTGGTTAGGTTTGTTGGTGTGGTTGGTATGAAAGAAAGTGCAATAGGGAAATTGGTATTGACTCTAAGGACTGTATCATGGGTAAAGGTGGAATGGATGGAGGCAAGGTATCCAAACCTACTAAAGAGGATATGATAACCGATGGAGTAGACATGATAGGTAATGAAGTAGGTGTAGGATTAATGTCTGGTGTAGAAGTAGGTGGGATTGGTTGCTTCATAAATGATTCAAGGGGTAAGAATGATATGTTTGCTAATGGGGTTGATGTCGGAGGAAGATTTATAAAGGTACATATGCTAGATGTGTTTTTAGTTGGGATGGTTGTAGAGATGAGTGATGTAGGTGTAGTAATTGGTGTGTTTGATGCAAAAGTGGGTGAAGGCACTAATGTAGGGATAGGTGTGGATATCAATGGGGCTGAAATAGGTGCTAAGGGTGAATCTGATGTGATAGATTGGGGCATGGTTGAAGTGGATGAAGTAGATGTTATAGTCAAATTTGATGTAGATGTGGCAAGGGTAGAAGAAGGTGTAGGTTCAGGACAAGTAGTAAAATTTGACATAGGTGTGATAGTTGTGGATGCGACAGGTTCCGCATAAGGAGTGGGCATAATGTCTATGGTAGGAACATGTGGAGTTGTCGATGAGATAGGATCTGGATTGATGGTGTTAATGGTGTAAGCATTTGACAGTTGAGATGTAAAGGGGGTGACGTGATTCCTTGATGGTTGATTAGGAAAAGGTTGTGTAATTTTGTTGAGGGGTTGGCTAGATGAAGTGGTGGAGCTGTCCATTTGGATATCCCCTTGATTTATGAGTTGTTGGACACAATCTTTGAAAGAATGAAATTTCTCAATGTTGTGACCTTTGACTTGATGATATTTACAATAGTGGCTTCATGATACCAAATAGGATTGGCTTGTGAATTTTTCCATGGGTCGTATGGGAGGAAGTTGGATGGAGTTTACGGTCATCAATTTGTCAAATACGAGCTATAGGATTCTCCCAAGGGGGTATAGTTGATTGTTGGTTGAGGGGCTCATTGTTGAGGCCATGTGCTGGATGTAGATGCGGATGAGGGATTAATAACCACGACATTGGCCGCACCTTTAAATGTGTTGTTATGTGTGAATGGTTTAGTAGATTCAATTTTAGGTTTGGTTGATCTGAGTTTAAGATGACCTTGTTCAATGACACAGGTTTGAATTTGTGAGCCATTGTGAAAGCTTCATCAAAGGTTCAGAATGATTGGATTTGCAAGGTAGATGATATATGTTTTGCACATGAATGCGAGAATAGTTCGATGAGTTCGGTTTGTGGAAGAGTGAAGGACAGTTGGTTTATAACACCATGCCATCGTGCGACGAATTCGGTGATGGGATCATCTTCAAACTGTTGGATGGTGTATAGGTCAACAATAGTAGTTTTACGTGCAATATTGATAGAAAAGTGTTCTAAGAACAACTACGCAAGTAGGTGAAAGAGAATATGGAATATTGTGGGATATGGTTGTACCATTCCAACGCAGGACCGGACAAGGACATGGGGAAAGTGCAAAGTAGTAGATCATGATCATGTGCAATAAGACAACATGCATGTTTAAATGCATAGAGATGTTGTTGGGGATCTTCCTTGATGTTGAACTTAGTAAACTCGGAAGTTTCTAATTATGAGGGTAAGGTTTGATAGGAATTGATGGATGAATCGGTTAGTTCTGATTTTTTCATAGGATAAATTATCCTTAGGTGCCAGGTGGCGGCTTCTAGAGTATCCAACCTATTCATTAAGGCATGAATTGGATCACTCGATGTGTTGTTAGGTTGAGATTGGATTGGTTGTGTGGTTTGAAATGTAGTTTGATAAGGTGAAGGGTATGTTTGTGAATGTGTGGGTAGTTGGGGAATCATTTGATAAGGTGGTTGATAAACTTGCGGGTGGGATGTTTGATAAGGCGGTTGATAAACGTGTGGGTAGGATGTTTGCGGAATTGTTTGATAAGATAGTTGAGAAATTTGTGGGTGTGCAGGTGTGTGGAGAACTGTTTGGTAAGGATTAACATGTGTCATGGGTTGATATTTTTGCATAGGTTGACTTTGAACAATAGGAACATGATGTGTTCATTGAAGTTGGGTAGGTTGTTGTGGTAAATGATAAGTAAGGATATGAGTGTTAAGGGGTTGAGATGGTTGGAGCATACGATGGGTAGGAATGTAGGTATTCGGAGGTTGAGATGGTTGGATAGACATATTAGAAATGGATGAAATAGAATTGACAAAAAGGGATGTAGGTGGAATGTGATCCACCAATTGAGGAGATTGAGAGGATCGAGAGATTGTGGGGGATTTAGGAAATATGAAATCATATATGGGATTAAGAGGTGGTCCAAGAGTTTCTAAAGGAGTCGGAGATGGTGGTGTGGTTGGTTTAGGAAGATTGGCTTGATAAGGGATATGAGGATTGGTGTCAAGGTGGGGACAATCTTGGATGACATGGTTCTCATGAGGCGAGACCATGGAGACTGGGGTTGGGTAATTGAAGGTGTGGTTTTGAGTTTAGAATCTTGTTGGGAGATATCGTTAAGAGAAGTGACATCATTTGATGTAGCGGATTGTTGTTTTGTTTTGTTTTGAGTAAGAGTGATCGCAGGCATGAAATAGAGAAACATTTGTTTATGTAATTTGTTGACAAACAAATCAAGCAATAAATTTTTAATCATCATGATTAATTACGAGATGTAAAAAAATTAAGATGGATAGTGAAGGTGCCTACAGAATGGAAGTCTAAGGTTGGTTTCAGGTAGTTTTGGCTTGGGAGATGTCTGAAACGGTTTCCTGTTGGGTGTTCAAGTCCCAATTAGTGAACCAAGTGAAAGGAATGTTTCGATGTGTTGATTTTGTTCATGAAGTTTCAGGCAGTGTGTGGTAAAATGTGTGATGTAGAGAGTTAAACCCCTATTTAAGCTATGTGATCAGTAGGATGTAGAAAAGAAAGGTTCTTTTTAAGCCAAAACGAAATGTGACATTCGATGCGAGATAAGTTCGCTGAAAAGGAAAGTTCGATGCAAAAAAAAGAGACAATAGAGAAAAATGAGAAAAACACGGAGAATGATTTTTTCCTGTTATTTGATTACACTCTATGATGGTGTATTTGGAAGCGATGTTTAAGTGGCCGAAATGCCCGAGTACCCTAAACTAGCATCGTTTATATTTGCATGCAGGAGGAGTTGGTGAAAATGATTTGTGGTGTGTTTTATGTTTCGACCAATGATCTTTGACGACATACTTTAGTGGCCGCAAGGTCGTAGATGTTACCTTGCAAAAAGAAACAAAGGTTGTTAGTTAAGATGGTTAAAATTATAGAAATGTCGTAAATAGTTTGCTTATAAAAAGTACCCTCATAAAAAAGAATAAAAATAACTAATCTAATAGATTAATAAAACATGTAACGTTCCTATTCAATTATAATAATTGTGAAAATGATAGACCAACTATAGACTCAAATTATTAAATAAAATTGATACAAATCATTAAATAAAATAAAATTATAAAATTGATACAAATTATTAAAGAAAATGAATGATACAATGACGGAATGTGGACTTTAGGAGGATAAGACAAAACGTGGGTAGGAGAATGGAATTTTAGGATAGGAATGTGGACTTGAGAGGACAAGACAAAAATGGGGCCTAATTGAATTAAAAAGAGAAATGTGAAGGTGACTAAGGTGGAAGACTTTATGGAAAATGACAAACCAAATGCAGATATTGACAGACTAAAAAGTTTGAAAATCATATGTTATTATTTTTTTTTCGTTGTTTATTTGTTTTTATTTTTTTAAATTTATTATTATTATTATTATTATTATATTTATTATTATTATTATTATTATTTAATAATACATATATGTCTATAGTTTTATTAATTTTTAATTAATATTATTTCTTTAATAAAAACAAACTTGATATTAATTAAAACAACCAAAATGAAAAATCATGAACACGACACAACTATGTACCTCAAAGACAACCAAAACTAGAATAATTATAAACAAGGTAATCTGAGAATACCTTTACCGCGAGAAGAATGCAAGAACGACACTTATGTACAAGATGAGCACACAAATAAAATAAACAAAATGACTAGATGTTGGATCCGGTCCCACTTTGGGCATGTCGAATGTTGATCTGAGTTTCCTACTTCTTGTCTAGATTAGTGTACGAGAAACCAACAAACACAAAACAATGTCGAATATGCGAAGGGCTTAGTACCTTGGAGATGATGACGAACTGATACGGCACAGAGAAGATAAATAGGTGATAAAAGAAGATAGATCTATAAACCTGAAACATACAAGATTAGATAACAATATGTGGGGTTTCCTGGATAGTGCCGATTCGAGGATGTTAACTCCCTTGGAGGATGTCAACCCCATGTCTAGAAAGATAGCAATAAATGATGAACATTAGATATCCTGCAGAAATAATGCAATACAAAATGAAAAATAACTGAAATGATGAGGGAACTTAGCTTGTGCTCGATATGGAGATGAAATGGGCATCAGGATGGCAAGATGAATCAAGCATTTTCTTCTCCTCTCCTAAAAACTTCAATAAGCAGAGATTTCATACTTTATTCTTCCTCTTTGGCTCTTATGTTATTGAAAGAGGAAAAACCCATATTTATAACTTAGAGGTGAGGTTAGATTGGGGTTAATGAGTAACTGGGTTTGAAAAATTAACCCATGGTTAAGAGACATGATGTGATCACGCAGGCCCCTCACCCCGGTTTTACTTATTAGGTGAAGTGGGGAGCATGATGTGAATGGGTAGGTGAGATAAGAGATATGATGTGATCACGTGGGGCTGTGGTTTGACTTATTAGGTGAAGTGGGGAGCATGATTGACATGGTAGGTGAGATAAGAGATTCCCCTTTTTTGAATATTATTATCCATATTTTGCATTATTTTTGAGAGATGGGAGATATGCCAAAATTGGAATTATCAAATGGGTCCACATGGAGCCCATTTGATAATTGATTAAATAAAGGTGAGTAAATAGATGGAATTTACTCAAATTTAGGAAAGAGAAAGACGAGAGGGGAAGTTGCATGAATGCGGGGTGACGGAGAGGGGTTACACCCAAAAATAGGTGTCTACATTCCTTCTTATTATTATCATGTTTCATGTTGATTTTAATTCTTTACTGTCTGCGAGTTATAGCTATGTTCCAATACCCAAAAATTTCCATGCACTTGGAATATGCTGGAATGAGACTTTGCAAGACATTTTTTTGTAACCTACCATCATTTAAATAAGATGCACCCTTGTTGTGATTACCCTCATATATTTTCTAATAAAGTAGAAAATGTCATGACCGCTTTCGATTTTTCATCATCCTTCATCGCCAATTCTTACAAGGTTTATATATTTCATGTATTTCAACTCATAGGCCTCCATACTATGTATACAATACATTATAGAGGGAGTTGTGAAAGCATTTCCGAGCATTGTATACATTATGAATTGAGATTGAGAAAGCTTATAGAGATCTTTAAGATCTGTCCATTCCACCCACTTACCAAATATCTACAAGTCATGACATATTTTAATTCTTTTATCAAATCGAGAGGAGGGCAGAAAGGCCTCTTGTCAAGGCAAGGATCTTGTCGGAAATCAATTTGTTAAGATCTATTCATTTGGAGTTTCTCATAGCTTTTATTTGCTTATTTTATTTTCAAAATACACCTATTTTGTCGTTATAGATCTACTCCAATATCTGTGGATATGGGCTTTTGCAGCTCTAGGATATGGCATTGAAATTTTGCTTCTTTCTTTTCGTTTACCTTAATTATTTTTTTACTTGAAGTTGTTCCTTATGTTTGAGATGCTTCTGATAAGCCTGGATCAACTTCTTTTCTTCCTGCAAGAATATACATCCAATGTTTGAAGATTTGGCTTTTCAAAGATGGATAAACTTCCATTTTTTAGAAGCTCAAAATTGAAGACTCGAGCTCTTACAAAATTGTTGTGGTTTCATTTGTTAAGATCTATTCATTTGGATTTTCTCTTAGCTTTTATTTTCTTATTTTATTTTCAAAATACACCTATTTTGTCATTATAGATCTACTCCAATATTTGTTGATATGGGATTTTGCAGTTGTGGGATGTGGCATTGAAATTTTGTTGTTTTCTTTTTGTTTAGCTTAATTATTTTTTTACTTGAAGTTGTTCCTTATGTTTGAGATGCTTTCTTTTGGAGTTGTGGTTCCTGTTTGTTTGAGGTAACATAGGAGAAGGTCGATTGCCACTTGACTGGGAAACACGATCTCACATTGCCCTTGTTATAGCTAGAGGCATTGAATATCTACATAGTAGTGGAAGCCAAATATCTCATGGGAACATTAAGTCTTCCAACATTCTCCTTACCAAGGACTAGAATCCACAATGCCACAATGATAAAGCTTGATGAGAAAATTTCTCACTCTTTTATTGCTCAACCTCAGGATGTTGCAGAGCTGCTCATTTTATTTCATTATTCGATTATACGCAGGTTACCGAATATTCTTTTTCAGTTTTTCCCCTTTCCTCCTAAATCCATTTCATTCCTTTGTTTCATATTTTTAGGTAAGGGAAGTATATTGTAAGGCTTCGGACCTTTGTGGCCACTGTCCTAAAGAAGCTACATTTTTCAAACTACCGGTGTCTGCATAGGTCTATTGCTTGTAACAAAATTTCAAGGAGACTTCGGTTATGTTAGTTAGTGCTTTGTTTTAGCTTTCGCTTGGGCTTCACTCATACTTTGTTTTGTATACATGTTTGGTTTGCAATTTTGATAGTAGTTCCAACTGTGTTTTTGTACTTTTTAGTGTATTTATGAAACACAAAC
This sequence comes from Taxus wallichiana var. yunnanensis, assembly GCA_018340775.1. Lineage (NCBI taxonomy): Eukaryota > Viridiplantae > Streptophyta > Pinopsida > Cupressales > Taxaceae > Taxus > Taxus wallichiana. Next base: position 231,263,380 of record CM031241.1, read on the forward strand.
ACTTTGCAAATTTAAGTGGATTTATTGATGCCTGATATAAGCATGGTAGAATCTACTGGCAAACATCAAATTGTGCTATTTCAGTTTGGAAGGTTTAGACTTTACTTGACTTACACTGCATTCTTGAAATATGTGGGTAAAAATCTCAAGTAGGAGACATTGAACATGGAGTTAATGGATTATGATTCATGTTTTTTTAGAGTTTTTCTTTAGGATTAAACCAAATTGAGCATGGATTGATTATTTTGAGAATGAGTTTGTTGGATTTTTTAGTTGATTGGTGCACCCATCCATATAAATTGTGGCAAGGTAAAATATGAGAGGATATTTTTGTTGGTTGGGCCTTGGTAGATCAGTAAGTTCTAGGTGCTTAACATGAATAGAATTTGGTTCAAATTCTTGTTCATCATGGTAGGGTAGACCTCGCCTTCAATAAAAGTATGTGGTAAATTTGATGAAATAGATACCTTGGCATCTAAAGCCGAGGAATGATACCATGTGTGTGGTGTAGCCCAACCACTCTGTACCCATTATCCAAGTGACAATGACTTGAAAGGACCAAGCTTGAGGGATTCTATACCAGTGTCTTATGTGCCACCAAAAGACGAATGCTAAATTATACCCTTGCTTGTCATATGGCTCACATTAATTATCAACCCATAATCTACTTCCTCGATACCTTTCCATAGCTTCCCTTTTCCGCATCCTCCATTACTTGCCAATAAATCCTATCAACATTCCCATTGCACCCCTCGATGCTCAGAAACCCTATAATCCCTTACGGCGTCAACATCGCACGCTCCATCGCACAATTGCTAGTAGATATTAGTCCAAACAAATGTGAATGCAAATTTACATATCTAAAGAATTGGGATTTGGGTTTACTTTTGGAAAATGTTGAGAAAATATTCGGTTCACTACTTACTTTTTAATCCGGTTTGCTATTTTTTCGTTGGTTCACTTATTCACGGGACGTGTCTCTTGCGGATATAGCAATAATTTTTATTTTTCTTTCATTTCACGAGAATTTCAAAAGCCATAAATTTATCATACCTTAGGTAAACAATGTTACCTAATAAAAGTATTGACATAGTGATGCAATCGAAAGGAAAACACATGAGCTGTATGCCAGTGGTCATTAGTGGTGGGACCCTGCTAATGCCGTCAAGTAACATCACGAGGATTTATGAGTATGACCACTCAACTTTTTCCCGTCAGAATCCCGTCCGTAGCCAGCCGTAAATACAAAATATAATATTTATTCAGTGTGGCTGGCGAGTGTCAAAGTTAACTTAAATACTTAAATATATATTTTTAAACTATTAAAAATGCCAGCTGTAATTTTGACGTGACATGGATAATGGGCTAAGTTTTGTTGCAGATGCTTTCCAGCTCACTCTTTCCTTCATGTGCGCAGGGATGAATGGAGACATGAAAAATAGCAATAGCCTACAATTCGTATATTTTTCATGCACATCAAATAATTGGTAATGAGAATCAAATCTAGGTACGCTACTTTAAACAAAGTCATTTTTCAATTAAAGAATATTGTTTTCACTTCATAGCTTTAATTGACACATACTTGGTGAATTGGACAATTTTTCTACACTAATTCCAATTGTACATGTTAGGACCCACTAAATTATTTCAATATGTAACTGATATTTAATTTACTACTTTTTACTATTGGAGCTGCTCTTTATATTAAATTAAATAAAGAGAGTTACATTAGTAGGGCGATTAGAAAACTCATCGTCCTACAAAATGTCATGAGAGCAACAACAAAATAGAAAACGTCGCATGGGCTACATCAAAAAGCTCGGAGGGTCGTTAAAAAATTACATGAAACAAATCACACCACCGAGAATCAAGCACATGCCGCAACACCGGGAGGAGGACCCACCAGCGAGCTACCCTCCACTTAATTCGCACCTATGTATGGTGCCCCTCCCGCCATGGTTCCTATGGACCATTCCACATGCTCAACCCGAATCCTGACGTCATGCCGGAAACCGTGGTGGGGACCACACAACCGAGGCTCCGTTGACGTGTATGGGGGAGGAAGATTGATTGACGTGGAGGAAGTGACTGGACGCCAATTGTTTAATTTTGAATTATTAATGTTTGTGCCACCTCTCCTCTCGCACCAATGAATCATACCCCCTCCTTTGAATCATTTCCAATCCTGCATCAAGAAACGAGGAGAGGGAAGCCCAAACGAAACCAGATAACGAGGCGGAAAGAACAAGACCACAATGGAAACCCTGCGTTTGTGTTTTTGAGGAAGAAGCCGAAGGGAGGAAGGAGTTTGTATCATGGTTTGAAGGAGCCATCATTATACTATTTGTGCTTATGGAGGAGTTCGATTGCAGAGGATAGTGTTTCTTTGTTTCTCTCCATTCTACCGTAAGTTTCAAATCCCCTATCCCATCTACCAGTGTTCATATCATTTCGTAGATTCATGGTTTCATATCATTCCGTATTATATCTATCGTCTTTCTTCAAAATAAGGAATACAAGTTGCGTAATGGAGTTATTTTGTGTATTACTTCCATATCGCGTGTTTGTATTACTTTCGTGGTTTTGCTAGGCCTGTCCAATAGAGATTACGGTGTTTTATGTTTATGGAGATTCAGCTTTGATGCAATCAACAAGTGAGCTTCCTCTGCGAAATGTTTGAAAAAATGATTTCTGCCTGCATGTTAAATTAGCACCTAATTATACTGTGAATAGTCAAGTTAGAATAAGTTTGATGAGCCAGTATGTGGTTCGAACCCGTAACTAGCAAGTAGTCCCTTAGTTAACTCTCTTCTTAAACTTAGAAAACTTGGCCTTTGTCCACTCCATATTGAATTGTGTTCACAACCCAAGTTGCCCATAAAATTTTACTTAGATCCTAGTGTGTTTTGTACTTATCATACAAGTTACATTCTCATACTCTAGCAACGTATGCAAAAAAAACACCCATGTGGAGAAAAACATAAGTTACAACTTAAGGATACTTGAATATTGATAATGCCAAACTAGTGCCTACAAAGGAACTTGAATACACACATATTGAGTGAAACAACTAATATTTCTTAACCATAACCCATATTTTTTTATCACTTGACTACAAGATATATATTCTATTAGTTTCTCCCCCAATGAATATGGCATACTGTAATTTTAGATCAAACTACAAGCCAAAGTAACATAATAACCTTCTTCGTTCATTCGATTCAATCAAAAAATGCATACATATAGGGAGATGAGCTTCTATAATTAAGGATTCCATAATGACATCCTAAAACTTATCACTTGACATAGACAAGTTGTTGAACCAACTCAACAAAAAATCCCTATTTATCTCTCCAATATTATTTATGTAAGTTGTTTAAACAAACCAAACAACTTACACAATACGTTATAATAAACCCACATAAATATATTATGGATCACTAATAAGTTAATTTCTCACATTCACCCCCTTAATATGAACATGGGGAGTAATTACACCACTAGTGTTGGAAACAAAAAAAGCATTTCCTTACTAGATAGAGATAGGTTCACTAGAAACCCTACACTTTGTGTCAATAACTATTATCTAATGAAAATATTAGTACAATAGATTATACTCTCCGGTTCTATGGCCACCAAAGTGAAGTCTACTTATTATTTAATGCATGACCTAAAAATAACCTAATAATATAGTTTCACAGGGATACTAAAAGTTAATATAGGGATGACTAACTAGACATTAATTGGAAGACCTACTAATTAAGGTCCCTATATTTGACTTAAAATTAGTCCATCTCTATTTAAGTTATTCTAGAAAGAGGAGATGTTTTCATTTGTAAGTATTGATGGATACTAATTTTTAAGTTAAGGTGTAGATGATAATGTCCCCTACTCTCTATATAAATAACTTTTAAATGTGTCTTTTCTCTTTATATAAGAATAACCTGAGAAATAGGTCATTGGAAATTATTTTCATCTCGTGAAAATAACAATGAAATATAAAACAATCTAAAAGTATTACTTCCAAATTTTAATAGAAGTTAAGATTATTAACTAAAACTTATTAAAGGACCATCTTATAAATTAATCATAGTTCTTAACTCAAGAATGTGTGCTCTTGGTAGAGTGTCCCCTAAAGTGAAACCAAATGTTATTAATTAATGTAAGATATGACCTAAAACAATTTCTCATGTATGATAGGGTAGAGTGTCTACCTCATGTATTGAAAATTAGAATCATTTTCTCACCAAATCTCGCAATGGAAATCATATTTTTTTCTATTTTCTAAAATACTAATAACAAATGACATTAGTTTTTCAGTATTGGCAAGACTATGTTGTCAAAAGATATGCAATTTTGTATTTCATAAGAATCAATGTTAAAACTATTTAAGTTGCATTGGCGCATCACATAAATTGATAAAAGGTTTCTATGCAAGTTGTGATCACAATTTTTTGTCATGGACTGAAGGTTATAACTCTATAGGAATGAATTTCCTGAATGACTATATAATATTGTGACTAGCTACATGTCCTTAATAACATTTGAATGACACTTAGTATATATGACTTCCCCTTACATTGAACTTCTTCTTCTTGTGTTGGAGACCTTAAATGTTTAATTTATAGTTGCAACATGTATTCAAACATGGATTTTAAGAACTTAAAGTTTCACTGATTAGTTATTTTGAATATTTCTGCTTCCATTTTTTAACCATTTGCATAGAACGAACATATTCATTACATCATTCAACTTCTAAATTCTTTTTTTTTCTTTTTTTTCTCGTATTGAACTACTCTTTATTGTTCTTTCTTTACGATTAGTATATATTCATATATACTTAAAATACATTTTTAATAAATCTCCACTTATTCATCTTTCCCATCTAGAAATCCCCTATTGGTATAGGTTGGGGATACTATTATAGACTAAGGATTCGGCTTCCCACCGTCTACTTCCATTTACTTTTTAAAAATTATTATTTTAAATAAAATGTTTGACTCTTGTGATACACATTTCCCTTTCTATTACCATTATGCCACGAGAGATAAATCTAAAGTAAGGAGTTTAATAGCCTTATTTTCGTATGAGGCATTTGGAAACATCAATTTTGGCACCTTTTAGAATATTTGGAGTAGAAGCACATATTTAATTTTTGTGATGCACATATTTAATTTTTGTGATACACATTTCCCCTCTCGATTTCCATTATACCACTATAGTCACTTTTATTTGTCATGTTAAAACTCTAAATACGACTTCCAGATTGTTCAATATTCTTAGTCCGCCTCTATAAACATCCTTTCCTTTTCTCATGATTGGTTAATTTGAGATATGGAAAAGTTTAGTGATATATGTTAGATTTACAATCAAACCTTCCTCCTTGCTTGAACCTATCCTTCTTGGGAAAAAGGTTTTTTTCTCTATTTGATCACTTTTATTAGGTCACCTTAGATGTGACTTCCGGTTTGGCTTGTGCAGGAATTTCAATGAAGAGTCTCATATATAAATAATAACCTTAAAGTTTATTTTCATACACTATATATAAGGCACACCTTAGAGATAACTATTCACAAAGACTATACACGTCTTAAATCTTCTAAGAGTATTCCATGAGTTAAAATATAATATGCAATACATACATGTCTAAATTTACATGTTGCAAAGTATTTTGTGCCAAGAGAAGGATTATCCTAGTTACATTTGATTACTCATAGTTGCATTGATTGAGCATATAATATCAAGAGTGTAGTAAATACACTTCACTCATAAGGGGAGAAGTACATAAGCCATTATTAAATTTTTGATATGTAGTGTGGTGATATCACTCAATGGAGAGTGGGAGATCAATTTGTACTTTATTCTAAAATTATATCTAAGTATTTGAGTTGTTTGTAGGGTTTGAACCAAGAAAAACAAATATAGAAATACCACATAATATTGTATATATCCTGAGCAATATTCCCAAGGAGGATAAACAATAGGATTTTCATGCTATATTTGGAGTTTTAGAAATCATTGAGGATCATTATCAATGTCACAGGATAGGTTCATGTTTGAGCCTATTCTAGATAACATATCAGGTGACCAAGCTTTCTCGATGTTCAAGTGAGTCTACTTTGATCCCATCTTGAGATTTCAAGTTTTCAACACATTCAATCTATATAATAAAATAAGGTTGGGTGTTTCCACACTCACACTTTTGCACCTTTTTATCTATATAATGGTGCCCATAATCGATTTTGTTGTGGACAATGCCACACTAAGAGAGGAGTAGTATATTGTAGAATGTGTAAGAAAGATTAAATCATTTAGTTAACCAAGCACGTTTAAATGTGGAATACTTATATGCGCTTGAATGAAACTTCTATTCAATATGATAAATAAATTAATTACACATGTGGATAATGAAAGGATAAGGCTAAGAGTACAATATCTTGTGATCATAAGGGGAATGTGTTCTTGTTGATTTATCTAGGCTACTTTGAAAGTATCTAGAACTACAAAGTATTTAATGTTAGATACTTAAGGAATGGTAACCATTTCCTTTCTGGTATACATAAGGGTAGCTACTTTGAAAGTATCTAGAACTACAAATTATATAATGTTTAATACTTAATGAATGGTAATCATTCCCTTTATAGTATACATAAGTTCCTTATTGATCAAGATTGATACATGGTCCCTAGAGTGTGGTAACAATACATACATATAAATACATATATACATCATGTACGTACATACATATATTATAAGCTAACAATTATGATTGATATCGACTACAAGAATATTCACCTTCCTAGCTAGGTAACAATTACTTTTGACATGTGCTATGCTAAGAATATGCTCTGAAAAGGGAGGATCATGGAGTGCTCCAGTTGCATATTTCATGACAAGAAAATACTATTAAGAAAATGATAAAGTGTAGAATTCTTATGATTATACGTGGCAACTATTGTCATACATAAAAGCAAAGCATGGGTGTTCTAACATGACATAAAGACTATGAGGTTCTACAAAACATTATAAGAGGTTGTAAAAGATATTAGGGTTGTTAAAGATATTAGGGTTGTGAATCAAGTGTACGACATACGTGGAGTACACATGGAAATGTACTAAGTATTGATACATTTTTTCAAGGGTCCCCCAAAGTTTGATGTTTTATGATACTATTACCTGTTCATTCAGTTAATTTTGAATATAAATTTCAACTCATACGTTATGGATGATTGAGTTGTTTTTATAGTTGAAGTTATTCCTAATTTTTAAATATTTTTTTGTAAGTTGTTTCATTATTATTTGTATGATGGCATAATAAATGGCTTTGAAATGTAAATATTCATTTTTTGATGTTATCTAAATGCATTGGTATTTATTCTTAAAAAATTACATATGAGAGTAAATGCATTGCTATTTATTTTTTGATGTTATCTATTTATTGTGATTATTCCAATTTTATTATTCATGTACTATTTTGGTTTGATTTAGTAATTTATCTTTGAATAGACATAGTTGCGACTAGTTTTACATTTTTCGTAATATAATTAATTGTAAACGTTTAGTAATTTCTTAATATGATTGAGAGAACTTAGTTGTGTTAAATGGAATAACATTAGAGTAAGTTTGATTTTTTTGTACTAATTATATTTGTAGATAATGGTAATGTGCATATATAATTTGTATATAGAAAATTGTTTATTAGTTATATTTTTTATGATGTAAGTTGAAGCTATACAAATTATGTGATATCATACTCAAACTCTCAATTTGGCATATGGGGGCAAGTGCCTCTGCTAAGACAGGAATCAATGCGTGTTGAAGGGACTTTCCCCTTAGGATGCCACATCGATATGCCCAACTATCATTGCGTGATTAAGGGGCTTGCCCCTTAGGATTCTGCATCGATAGTTGGGTGGTATACTATGTTGAGCAAAGATTTTTAAAGTCACCCGCTGACCCTCCCTCAAAATGCACCCTCCCATAATATCGCAACCGCCCTTTTTTGCAATGGACGGTTGTGATATTATGGGAGGGTGCATCTTAAGTGAAGGATAGCATTCGACATTTATTGATACTTGAATTTGTCATGGATATTATCTTTCTGATGTTGTGGTTATTTTATCATATTAGATGACGTATATTAGATTTTTCATGTATCGTACTAACGTTAATTGTATATTTATGTATGCATGGGTGTTTTTGTATTTAGTTTCTCTTATGTCTAGAGAAAATGAATACACACAATTGTATTCATACGAATCCCATCGGAATAACATTGACTGCTCCCAAATTTCAGAGGGAGGAAACTTTCAAGAGGTCCACATTTGTGGTTTACATAGACCACCATCACCAAAATAAACCATCAAAACTAGAAATTGCAAACATGGTTAAAGCTTGGCTCAATTTTCTAGAAACTTAAGTGATTTATTTGTCTAAGTTCTGCACTATAGATTCTCATTCACGCGGATACGGTTTAGCTTATGACACGATGGAGGAAGCCCAGAAGTACGAGCCTCCCCATAAGCTGAGGAAGATGGGAGTTCTAGTCATAAACCGCGATAGATCCAAAAAATGTGTAAAAATATTGCACATGGAAGCAAACTCCAAGTTTCTTTGCTAAAAATAAAATAAAATAGTTACTTCTTTTATAAGTTTTGTACTAAAAACTTATGACATGTTTGAAAAAAACCTATATAAATATTTAATTTTTGTCATTCACACGAACTTAAATATATTTCATTTTGTTGTTCAAATATACTCTTGATTCACACGAGCTTAAATATTAAATATATTTTGCATTGATTAAATATGTTTTCCATAGTAATAAAATGTGTTTCTACGGATTATATTTTTAAAATTACTAATGTTTATATATTTTATAACAAGTTTAGATTATTAAAATTCATTTATGTTATAATTATATTTAGGTACCAAATGCGTATTGGTAACGATTTGAAACCAACCAAGCTTATTTGAAACCAATCAAAGAAGTCTAGTTAAAAAAGAAAAATTAACAAGGTCTAAAATATTTAAATATTCATGTCAAATTCACTAAGTATGGGTTGTGATCATTGGTATATTTGATGGACTTGTTAAATATCAATAAATATTAGTATATTTGATAAAATGAAAACCCCAAAACATATTATTGTTTCCTTATGGTTTAAAATTTAGCATCCCATTTAGGGAAAGCTAAAGAAGTACATTTTACCATTGATTGTAATGAAGTTTTAGAAACTTGAGAGATTTTTTGGAAAATCTACTCATAATAACATATTTTGAATTAAAGTGCACAATATTACTTGGAATGTCAAGTGTATGGTTTAGGTATGCTTGAAATGTCAAGTGTATGGTTTAGGTATGCTTGAAATGTCAAGTGTATAGTATACACTTGTTGGTTCTGATAAATGTAAGTTTTCTAGTTTTCCCGTGTCTCATAAAAATCAATTGTACTACAAGATTTGGATGATCATCTTCTTGTCACTTCCCAAGAACATGATAAATCTAAACTCTATCTTGGATGATCATCTTCTTGTCACTCCTATGAACATGATAAATCTAAACCCTATGTACTAGATATTTCTTTATTGATTTGGTTTTGAAAACTAATCAAATGTTATTTACTGTTCTACACCCATTTTAACCCTAATAAAATGTTTATAGATATTGATATTGCAAATAGATAGAAATATATCTATTCATAATAGACTAATCAATTTATTAAGTGATTTATTCTAATTTAATATTTACCCATTACATTTATAAACTCATAATTATAGGAAAACATATTTTAAAAAAATTATTCTAAATTGTTTCCCTAAAAGAAGTCGCTCATGAACACATGACGTTAACTCATTTAGAGTGTATGTCCCTAGACAAAGTACTAAATCCATTGACTCTCCAATAAGAAATCATTATTAATGAACGAACTCAGGAGCAAATGTTTTAGGGCCTTATCATATGTTAAAGTACTCATGTTTGTATTGAAAAAGTCAAATTTGAAGTGTTCATTCCATTTTTTTTATGTTTACTTACGATATATTTTTATCCATTGTAAAGGTAAACATGGTTGCCATTTGAAGATTGGAAATTCATGGAGTGTCAAATACCTCCTAAAATATTTCATGTTCATTGTTCATATTATACGACCACGATGGAGGAAAGATAGTAGAAAGAGCTACAATTATCAGAAATGCCACTATGACCTTCCTACATGCCGAGTATAGGGCCTTGATATTGGGTCTTGAGGAAGCGATACGCCACGATGTTCGGAACATTTGCGTGTTTTCTCACGATATACTTGTTGTGAGAAAAATGACAGTGCATACCAATGTAACAATGTAAATATTTCAATTCTTTGAGTTCAAGTGCTAGAGAGTGTATCTCGCTTTCTGAAATTTTCATACGTGCATGTAAAAGTTAACAGAGGTAGGTTAGATGTATGTCAAGTGTCTAGGGAAACTATAAACCAAGAAGTGGTAGCTTTTCTAGCACTTGCCATGGAAGACATTTCAATATGATATATGTACACACCTTATTTGGACTATTTGTGTAATGGTAGACATACATTATTTATTAGATTGTGAATAACTAATATTATGTGAATTATCTCCAGAGTATATATTATATATTTTGTGGATAATATGATGATACATCATATAGTGTTGGTTGATAAACTAGACATTTTTGATACATCATGCTTTATCCTATCTTGTATTTTAATAGACTTGCAATTCACATTTCATTTTTACTTCGAAACATCTAGAGTCGAGTATCTAGTTTTGAAAAATAATGTGTGTGGCTAATTTCATCACAAATCGTTTATTGTGCACGATTTTCTCAATATGAATGCAAAATATGAATAAATAAGTTTGTGCACCATTTGTTTCAGTTTAACTTATTTTACAATGTGTCGCTTCAACGATGGTTATGAAAACGCACATGAATAAAACATGCAGAATCTTGGCAACATGGGTTGATCCATGTTCACAATTTGTTCTTATGTTTTTGGGGAAGACATAAATAATGAGACGGTAATATATAACTTTGTGAACATTAATTGTTTGTCGTAAAGCAATGTACCTAATGTCATTTGTTGGGATAACAATTATGAAATTGATGTCTTTTCACACAGTTTCTTCACATTCCATGATGATAATATTCAATATGTGAACATTAATTCTTTTGCAAAATACTTAATATTTTATGTTGGGCTAATAGTTATGCACTTGTACTCCCTAGATACAAGCACCTTCACATCACATGGCGCGTACGCATTTCACAAGCATCATAGAGGAAGCAAAGGGAGATGCTCCTCCAACAGTTGATGGAGCTACATTAGATGGGCCTTTCAAGCTCATTCAATCAGATATCCTTGAGCCACCCGTAGAGTATAAAATCAAATATGTTAATGGTCATATTCATTTTTTCTGCCAGCATGGATCATGTGTTGTTAGTGGGGATGTTAGGTTTTCGAGTTGCATAGAATTAATCGACATCGCTAAGTAGCACACAATCTTCCCTCCGTGGAACCTTGTAAGCATGGCTGCAAGTATATGGGAAAACAACCACCTATCCCTCAAGATAGGAGAAATCCATACATGCAAAAGAGAGGGGGATGTGAACTATGTCATGAGGCAACGATACTACTTGCAGCGAAGGAGGGTTGTCGATTGAGTTTGCAAAAAGAATGCAAAAATTGATTTAAGGAGTTTATCCAAGAAGGAAAGAGGGAGGTGGATGTTGTAATGCGCACCTACGATTCAAAGAAGATGCGAAAGGAGAGAGAGGAGCATTGGGTGAGAGCGAGAGGAAAAATTAACTCAAATATCAGAACTGAGGTAAATTTAAGATTAGTATAATATATTATATTTTATGTTTGGTTGGAAATCAAAAACTTAATATTATGTCATGAATAGGAAGATAGAGAAGAGGGTGGAACAAGTAGCAGAAATTTTGACCCCCCTACGAATGATAACGTAAGAAATTATTGGTCTTTCATAAGTAAGGATAGAATGATTTTTTTGTTTATTTTTGTATATACTAATTGTAGGTGTGCATAGGATTATGACATTCCCTTTGTGTGAGCTCCTACGCTAATGTATAGACTCGATTCATAGTGTGAAATGGACATATTATGATGATGATACATGTTGAGACAACACGACATGCTCAAATAAAGACATCAGATGCCCCACCCATTCTTGGCATCACACCAAATTCTATTCATAGAGACGAGAAGAAATGTATTATATTTTATGATGGATTATTGTCTGTCGCTAACAATAGGTAGTGAAGGAGATGAAAACATTTATTGTATAACATTGCTTACGAGGATTCAAATTACTATATATGTGTATATGATGATGATGTTACTTTAATGTGTTTGAGGTTTATGATATAATATTGCATTATTGATATATTGAATATGGTTTGTGGTTATGGGTTACATAGAGTTATCCATTTACGTTTTGTTTATAGTGCATTAGATGGTTTTTATTCTTGTTATGTGACATTCCATTTACTTGTATAAATGATGATGTTGTCACTGTGTATCTAGTTAATGTATTAATGTGACTATGGATTGTGGATTACTGTTTATGGTATGTGGTTACATAGTTGTGTTCTTCTTCCTTGTATGTCTACTTGGGTTTGACGTGTTCAGTAATTTATCGTAGATAATTCACAATTTTTCTTTCAAATTTTGTGTATTATGGATTACGGTTTGTGGTTTATGGTTACATAGTTGCGTTCTTCATCCATGTATGCATACTTGGGTTTGATGTGCTTACGAAACTTTTGTATATATTTCATCCATGATAATATTTTGTTAAGTATAAGTTAAGTGCATTATTTCCTTTCTAATTATGTTTGAATGGTAACAGATAATAATTGATTGTTATAATACAGGTTTATTTAGATGGCAAGACTAAAGAAGACTGGAAAGCGCAAGGATTCGCCAGTGCAAGAACCAAATGATTATGAATCATTCGATAGTGACTTGAGATATTTTTAGTGGAGGATATTCATAATTTGGAGAATATTCCATTTTTGGAAAATTTGAAAAGGTGAATTTTTAGAGTAGGTCAGTGTATTATTCACCTAAAATTTCCAATGTATAAATTTTTTAAGGGTCGGCTTCGCCTACCGTTGAAAATTACTCCTATATAAACCTAGGTAATTCACCCAATAGTATACTAGTAACTTACTAAGGTATCATTCGAATTACTTATAAATTACAACTTGCATTGACAGTGTGGATCGTGAGCCTCAGATGGTTGTTGTAGACTTGCAATAGGAAAGTGTCATTGACGCGTGAAAAGGAAGATTTTCATTTCCATACGAGCGACAATATAGTGTTGCTGACGTGACGCGAAAAGAGAAGGTGTTGACGTGTGACCAGAGGGTTGTTGACGCGTGACCAGAGGGTTGTTGACACACGACTAGAGGGTTATTGATGTGCGACTAGAGGGTTGCTTGACGCGCGACTAAAGGGGTTGCTAACACGCGATCAGAGGGTTGTTGATGCGTGAATAGAGGTTTTTCGATGCGCAACCGGAGGGTTGTTGACGCGCAAAAAGGGAGGGTTACAAGTTGGTGAAAAATGAGTGTTGTCGAAAAGTGACAAGGGGGTTGCGGTAGACAAAAAAATGAAGCATTTTTTTGGTGTCGGGTGACAACAAGGTTTGTTGTTACACGACAACAAGCCTTTGTCGCCCAACAACAAGCCTTGTTGTCGTATGACAACAAGCCTTGTTGTCACCCAACAACAAGCCTTGTTGTCGCCTAACAACAAGCATTATTGTTGTGCAACAACAAACCTTGTTGTCACCTAACACCAAAAAAAATGCTAAGTTCTCCCCCTTAAGAAAATGACAGTGAAAATTTGAATCTGAAATCCTTGAAAATTCATCTTTTCGATGAAAGTGGTTCGAGGTATATTCGTTGGGGATTTTCCACCTCCAATTTACCAAAGGCTTCTTAAAATGAACCATGATAGTGACACTTATCCATTCAAAAGAATGCAAAGAGCCCTACAAACAAAGATTTTAGTGCTACACAAGAAGATGAGTCTTCCTCACAATTCATATGGAATTAGAAATGAAACTTGTAACAAAGAAGATAAAGATGTTTCAAAACTAGTTTGAAAGCTTTATATTGGAAAATTTATATTTTATGAAAAAAGGAAATATTGGATGAAATAGGAGAAACTTCCTCAAAGCAGATTTGAGTTGGAGCTTGAGGTTGAGGAGTTAGAACTGGAAATTAAGATTTGGGAGACAATGTGTGAAGCGTAAAAACAAGTGTTCACAAATCAAGTAGCAAACTTTAATATCATTCTTAAAATACACGAAGATCAGAAGGAAGTATGGAAGAAGATTTACATGCAGGCCAAGATAGCAATTGAGGAAAAAACATCGTGCACTCCCACCCAAGACAATGATAAAAATGAATATACCACATATACAACCTTTGAGATGAAAATGTGCTTGTTAAACACATATTGAACTTAGTTATATATTTGACATCAGTGTGTTATTGTACTTTTATATTTCACTTACATATTTGACATATTTTACTTATATATTTGACATATATGTATAGATATTGATTATGTGGTATGCAAAAAATTAGTTATATTTAATGAATTTTTCCTTTGTAGCATAATAGATGATATGGATAGACATATGTGGTTATATTATGATTATTAGATGTATGTGATTTTACTCTAATATGGTAGTTTTTGGTTGATGTTATGATGTGCACATTAATTAGTATTTAAATCATGTATATGAATTGCTATATTTGGTATGCGATGTGATGAATAAGGAAGAGTAATACAAGTGTGATTAGAAGACAAGTGTATATATGTGTGATGAAGTGGTTACTTTATTGTATAGATGATGATGTTGTCACTGTGTATATGGTTAATTTATTAATGTGACTATGGATTGTGGATTATGGTATATGGTATATGGTTACTTAGTTGCATTCTTATTCCATGTATGCCTACTTGGGTTTTTCGTGTTCAGTAATATAATGTAGATAAATCACAATTTTTCTTTCAAAACTCGTGTATTATGGATTACAATTTGTGGGTAATGGTTACATAGTTGCATTCTTCTTCCATGTATGCCTACTTGGCTTTGATGTGTCTACTAAACTTTCATATACATTTCATAATTATGTTTGAATGGTGACAAATATTAATAATTACGTTTGAATGTTAACATATATTAATCGGTTGTTTAAATACATGTTTAATTAGATGACAAGACAAAATAAGGTTGGAAAGCACAAGGCCTCACCAGTGTCGAACTAAAAGATAATGCAAAATTCTATAGTGTCAGTACTAATGTGTTCAGAAAGACTATAGAGAGCCCTGCAAATGAAGATGTTGGAGTTGAACAAGAAGATGAGTCGTCCCTATCATTTCGTATGGAAATAGAATTGAAACTTGCAATGAATAAGGCAAAGTTTTATAAAACCAAGCATGAAAGACTTACACTGCAATATTTAAATTTGTCAAAAAAAATTATTGGACCAATTACTAGATGCTTCCTCGAGGAAGATGGAGTTGGAGCTTGAGGTTCAAGATTTGGAATTATAAATTAAGAATTGGGAGACGAAGTGTGAATTGAATAAAAAGTGTTCGAAAATCAAGTAGTAAGCTTTAAGTCCATTGTTAAAATTCATGAAGTTCACAAAGAATTATGGAAGAAGATGTACATCTTGGCCAAGGCGTCGACTGAGAAAAAAAGTACCAAATGACTAATGATTGATGGACTTAGTATTTGTTACGGTTAATATAAATTTGGTTATTTCAAGAATAGTGGTTATTTCAATGTAATTCATTATTATCATCCAGATTATAAGAGATAATTAGTTTGCAAAACTAATATTGGTTATTTCAATGTAATTCATTATTATTATCCAATCTTATAAGAGATAATTAGTTTGCAAAAATAATACTAGTTATTTCAATGTAATTAATTATTATCATCCGGTCTTATAATAGATAAGTAGTATTTTCTACTACTTATAAATTTTGTGTAAATGTATAAATGGTTTGTCTAATATTATGATTTTCTCACATTGTATCCACTCGTAATATGGGCTCCACACATGTGTTTAAATAAAAAGGAGTGGAACTTGTGTTATTTTGGTTGTGTTAACATTCATATAAAATATATTGATTATAAATTAAGCATGCATGTTATATCTACAAACGATATCTCTTATGATTTCATGTTATATCTACAAAGAATAGGATTTCATATTTTCATTTTTGTTATGTTTTTCAACGTGTCAAAAACACACCCAATTTTCTAGCACTTTGAAAAATTCAACCCTTTTCAACTTGATAATTATTTTATGTGGATTTCATCGTTAAAACAAGGAGGAAATGCATCGTGGGTCAGACCTTCTTATAAATCGAATTAATTTTTTTCAAAGTCTTCAAAAATACCTTGCATTTTCAACGTGTCAAAAAACACACCCTATTTTCCAATAATTTGAAAAAATTCAACCCTTTTCCACCTGATAAGTAGTTGATTTGGATTCCATCATTAAAACAAGGAGGAAATTCATTGGGTTGCACCTTGTTATAAACCAAATTATGTTTTTCAAAGTGTTGAAAACACCGTGCATTTTTCAACGTGTCGAAACACACCTGCTTTTCCAAAGACTTTAAAAATTCAACCCTTGTCCACCTGATAAGTGGTTGATGTGGATTGCATCATTACACCAAGGAGGAAATGCATTATGGGTTGCACCTTGTTATCAATCGAATTACGTTTTTCAAAGTGTCTTTAAAAAAACACCGTATGCTTTTCAATGTGTCAAAAAACACCCCTTTTTCTCGCACTTTGAAAAATTCAACCCTTGTCCACATGATAAGTAGTTTATGTGGATTGCATCATTACACCAAGGAGGAAATTTATTTTGGGTTACACCTTGTTATAAACCCAATTGCATTTTTCAAAGTGCTAAAAAATACCATGTGTTTTTCAATGTGTCGAAAAACACACCATGTTTTACAACATTTTGAAAAAATTCAACCCTTGTCCACCTGATAAGTAGTTGAAGTGGATTGCATCGTTACACAAAGGAGGAAATACATTACATGTTGCACCTTATTTATAAACCGAATTACGTTTTCAAAGTGCTTTGAAAAACACCATGCATTTTTCAACGTGTCGAAAAACACACCCTGTTTTCAAGCACTTTGGAAAAATTCAACCCTTGTCCACTTGATAAGTATTTGATGTGGATTTCATCATTACACCAAGGAGGAAATACATTGTGGGTTTCACCTTGTTATAAACCGAATTGTGTTTTTCAAATTGTTTTGAAAAACACCTTGTGTTTTTCAACGTGTCAAAAACAAACCCTATTTTTCATCATTTTGAAAAATTTAAACCCTTTTCCACCTTATAATTATTTTATGTGGATTTAATGTTTCCAACAAGGATGAAATGTACCACGGGTTATACCTTGTTATCAACCAAATTTTGTTTTTTAAAGTGTTGAAAAACACCGTGTGCGCTTTTCAACGTGTCGAAAAACACACCCTGCTTTCCAAAGCAATTTCAAAAAATTAAACCCTTTTCAACCTAATAAGTAGTTGACATGTATTACATCATTACACTAAGGAGGAAATGCTTTACAGGTTGTCAGACCTTGTTATAAACCTAATCATGTTTTTTAAAGTGCTAAAAAACACTGTGCATTTTTCAACTTGTTGAAAAACACACCCTATTTTTTAGCACTTTGAAAAATTCAACCCTTGTCCACCTGATAAGTAGTTGAAGTGGATTGCATCGTTACAACACAGAAATTAATTGTGGGTTACACCTTTTTATAAACTCGAATTGTGGTTTCAAAGTGTTGAAAAGCACCGTCCATTTTTCAATGTGTCAAAAAACACACCCTATTTTCTAGCACTTTGAAAAACTTCAACCATTGTCCACCTAATGAGTAGTTGATTTGGATTGTATCATTACAAAAGGAGGAAATACATTACGGGTTTCACCTTGTTATAAACCGAATTACGTTTTTCAAAGTGCTGAAAAATATCGTGCATTTTTTAATATGTCGAAAAACACACCTTGTTTTCAAGCACTTTGAAAAAATTCAACCCTTGTCCACCTGATAAGTATTTGATGTGGATTGTATCATTACATAAAGGAGGAAGTGCATTGCGGGTTGCACCTTGTTATAAATCGAATTGCGATTTTCAAAGTGCTAAAAAATACTGTGCATTTTTCAACGTATCAAAAAACACACCCTATTTTCTAGCACTTTGAAAAAATTCAACCCTTGTCCACCTCATAAGTAGTTTATGTGGATTGCATTGTTACATCAAGGATTAAATTCATTGCGGGTTACACCTTGTTATAAACCGAATTACATTTTTCAAAGTGCTAATAAACACCATGCATTTTTCAATGTGTCAAAAAACACACCCTGTTTTCCAACACTTTAAAAAAATTCAACCCTTGTCCACCTGATAATTATTTGATGTGGATTTAGTGTTTCCAACAAGGAGGAAATGCATTGCAGGTTAGCACCTTTTTATAAACCGAATTGAGTTTTTCAAAGTGTCAAAAACACACCTGCTTTTTCAAATTTTGAAAACTTCAACCCTTTTCCACTCCGATAATTACAATTGAGTTTTTCAAAGTGTCAAAAACACACCTGCTTTTTCAAAGCATTTTGAAAAACTTCAACCCTTTTCCACCTGATAATTATTTTATGTGGATCCAATGTTTCCAAAAAGGAGAAAATTCACTATGGGTTGCACCTTTGTTATAAACCGAATTACGTTTTCAAAGTGCTTTGAAAAATAGGATGCGTTTTTCATCGTGTCGAAAAACACACCCTGTTTTTTAGCACTTTGAAAAAATTCAACCCTTGTCCACCTGGTAAGTATTTCATGTGGATTGCATCGTTACACCAAGGAGGAAATGCATTATGGGCTGCACCTTGTTATCAACCGAATCACATTTTTCAAAGTGCTAAAAAACACCATACGTTTTTCAACGTGTCGAAAAACACACCCTATTTTCCAACACTTTGGAAAAATTCAACCCTTGTCCACCTGATAAGTAGTTGATGTAGATTGCATCATTATAACATGAAGGAAATGCATCAGGGTTGCACCTTGTTACAAACTAAATTATGTTTTTCAAAGTCTTTGAAAAACACCGTGATTTTTTATACGTGTCAAAAAACACACCATGTTTTTCAGCATTTTGAAAAAATTCAACCCTTTTCCACCTGATAATTATTTTATGTGGATTCATTGTTACAAAAAGGAGGAAATTCATCATGGGTTGCACTTTGTTATCAACCGAATTACATTTTTCAAAGTGCTAAAAAAACACCGTGTGTTTTTCAACGTGTTGAAAAACACACCCTATTTTCCAAAGCACTTTGAAAAAATTCAACCCTTGTCCACCTGATAAGTAGTTGATGTGGATTGCATTGTTACACCAAGGAAGAAATACATCATGGGTTGCACCTTGTTATAAACCGAATTGCATTTTTCAAAGTGCTGAAAAACACCGTGAGTTTTTCAACGTGTCGAAAAACATACCCTGTTTTTTAGCATTTTGAAAAAAATTTAACCCTTTTCTACCTAATAATTATTTGATGTGGATTTAATGTTTCCAACAAGGAGGAAATTCACCGCAGGTTTCACCTTGTTATCAACCGAATTACGTTTTTCAAAGTGCTCAAAATACCGTGCATTTTTCAACGTGTCAAAAAACGCACCCTATTTTTCATCACTTTGAAATAATTCAACCTCTTTCCACCTGATAATTAGTTGATGTGGATTCCATCATTACAACAATGAGGAAATGCATTGCGGGTTGCACCTTGTTATCAACCGAATTACATTTTCATAGTGTTGAAAAACACCGTGTGTTTTTCAACGTGTCGAAAAACACACCCTATTTTTCAGCACTTTGAAAAACTTCAACGCTTGTCCCCCTGACAAGTAGTTGATGTGGATTGCATCATTACAACATGGAGGAAATGTATTGCGGGTTGCACCTTGTTATAAACTCGAATTGTATTTTTCAAAGTGTTGAAAAACACTGTGCATTTTTCAACGTGTCGAAAAACACACCCTATTTTCTAGCACTTTTAAAAACTTCAACCCTTTTCTACTTGATAAGTATTTTATGTGGATTGCATAATTACAAAAAGGAGGAAATTCATTGTGGGTTACACCTTGTTATAAACTGAATTGTGTTTTTCAAAGTGCTGAAAACACATGTATTTTTCAACGTGTCGAAAAACACACCGCTTTTCAAAGACTTTGAAAAATTCAACCCTTGTCCACCGATAATTAGTTGATGTGGATTGTATCATTACACCAAGGAATAAATTCATTATGGGTTGCACCTTGTTATAAACCGAATTACGTTTTTCAAAGTGCTAAAAAACACTATGCGTTTTTCCAACGTGTCGAAAAACACACCTGTTTTCCAAAGACTTTAAAAATTCAACCCTTATCCACCTGATAATTAGTTGATGTGGATTGTATTGTTACATCAAGGAGGAAATGCATTGTGGGTTGCACCTTGTTATAAACTCAATTGCATTTTTCAAAGTGTTGAAAAATACCGGGCGTTTTTCAACGTGTCGAAAAACACACCCTATTTTCAAGCACTTTGAAAAAATTCAACCCTTGCCCACCTAATAATTATTTGATATGGATTCAATGTTTCCAACAAGGAGGAAATGCATTATGGGTTACACCTTGTTATAAACCGAATTTTCAAAGCGTGTTTTTCAACTTTTTGAAAAATTTTAACCCTTTTCCACTTGATAATTATTTGATGTGGATTTAATGTTTTCAACAAGGAGGAAATGCACCACGGGTTACACCTTGTTATCAACCGAATTGTGTTTTTCAAAGTGTTGAAAAACATCGTGCATTTTTCAACGTGTCAAAAAACACACCCTATTTTCTAGCACTTTTGAAAACTTCAACCCTTGTCCACCTGATAATTATTTGATGTGGATTTCATCGTTACACCAAGGAGGAAATATATTACGGGTTGCATCTTGTTATAAACTGAATTACATTTTTCAAAGTGATGAAAAACACTATGCATTTTTCAACGTGTCAAAAGCACACCCTATTTTCCAGCACTTTGGAAAAATTCAACCCTTTTCCACCTGATAAGTAGTTGATGTGGATTGCATCGTTATAACAAGGAGGAAATATATTTCGGGTTCCACCTTGTTATCAACCGAATTACATTTTTCAAATTATTGAAAAACACCGTGCATTTTTCAACGTGTCGAAAAAACAAACCCTATTTTCCAAAGACTTTGGAAAAATTCAACCCTTGTCCACCGATAAGTAGTTTATGTTGATTGCATCGTATCACCAAGGAGGAACTTTATTGGGGTTGCACCTTGTTATAAACTGAATTACATTTTTCAAAGTGCTGAAAAACATTGTGCATTTTTCAACGTGTCGAAAAACACACCTGTTTTCCAACACTTTGAAAAAATTCAACCCTTGTCCACCTGATAAGTAGTTGATGTGGATTGCATCATTACAACAAGGAGGAAATGCATTGTGGGTTGCACCTTGTTATAAATTGAATTGCATTTTTCAAAGTGCTAAAAAACACTGTGCATTTTTCAACGTGTCAAAAACACACCCTCGCTTTCCAAAGACTTTGAAAAATTCAACCCCTCTCTACCTAATAATTATTTGATGTGGATTCAATGTTTCGAACAAGTAGGAAATGCACTATGGGTTAAACCTTGTTATAAACCGAATTACATTTTTCAAAGTGCTAAAAAACACAGTGCATTTTTCAACGTGGCAAAAAACACACTGTTTTTCAGCCCTTGTCCACTTGATAATTACTTGATATGCTTTACATTATTACATAAAGGTGGAACAAAATCATGGTTTATACCTTGTGGAAAATAATGGTTCATTTTTTATAGTGTTGAAAAAGGTTTGTTTTTCAACAGTTCTACGTTTGTCAAAATATTTTCTACTATCCATATATTACGTGAGCGGTTCTACGTTGGCTAACACCAACAAACATTTTTTTAAATGCACTAAAAATAATCAAAGAGCAGTCACCAGACACGTTCCATATTTATGTATTCTAAATATACATAATCTACAATCTCATATACATGAATTTTAAATGTTTACAATTCTAAGATAGGCCCACTCAACATGTCATATATTTACTTTCCAAAGCTCAAACTTCTTATTCCATAAGATGCATCTCTCTCAAGCATATCTGTTGTGTCTGCAACATAATGCATTAAATATTAGACAAGATATAAAAGGATTTTTACCTTACATACAATAAATGAATGTATTGAAATTAAGGACATTCAATACACACCTTGCACAAATGCTAAATTGTTGAAAGATAAGTGGTGGCGGGGAGATGTTTCAAGTGCATTTGAACCACCTGCAAAAACAATGATCAATATGTTAGTGTTCGCCTCCACAATTAAAATTTCTTGCGAATTCACAATCACACCAATAATTCAATGTTTTAACTTGTATGTTCCATTTATGTGGTTTCTCTCCTCTTTGCATGATTGTCGTCAGGAAATTGGAAGCATTCGTAGTCTTTAGCGTGATTGTTCAAATCTTCTACAATGACTGGCCTCTTAGTCACACTATGGTGGCATTTTTTACTTGTACTAAACCATGGACGCATGTGGGTGGTGGTTGTCTCATTGACATCTCCTTTGAAAGCAACATCCAACATATTTGATGCTTCTAGGTCTCTCCTAAACCTTTGAACACATTCAAAGAATGTTTTTTTCTGTTCATCTGTACTCAGTTGTGTATCAAAGAATGACTTCAAGAATTCTTTGGATGTGTGTTCCATAAAATTTGAATTGCTTTCTATCATCAAACCACTAGCCCCAACTGTTTTAGGAGTGCCTGTGATGTATAAGACATTATAGAAAGTTATTTATTTATACACTAGGTTTTTCAATATCATTGTACACATGAATACACAATGCCACCTAATCATAAATATGCATGATGAACATTATCATTGATATCAATTAATTGATTGAAGGCATTAACAACTAGCCATCAATTGTCAGTGACTGTTGAGGTGGCGAGGAGGGGCCATCCCATAACATGCCATCATTTACCGTGATTGTCTCTCGCATAGGTATTGGCTGCATTGTACGAGAAATGAAATCAATTTCAACGTGATGATTTTTTCGTTATAAATTATGCTTAGCAATCTATATCACTACTTGCCACATACGAAGACATAGAATTACCATCCACTTCGTTGCATTCTTTGGATATGGCAAGGAGGGGCCATCACGGAATGTGTCTTCATTTAACCTACTTGTCTCCCCATAAGTATTGGCTCCTACATGTGAAATGAAATGAATTTCAACACGATGCTTATTTCATTACGACTTATGCTTAGCAATCTACATCGGTAACATATGATGGCATTGAATTACCTGTCACTTCTGGTGCTTGATATGATGACATCGACACGTATTGCTTTCGAAAATCCAATACCTTCAACACATGCTTACATTTGTTTCCTCTAATAACCCAAGCATATTCGCATATGTCCAAGGCTCCGCATTGCCTTACCAAATACCATGTGCTTCTAATTGTTTGTCTCCTCACCCACAATTGATTAAAATCAGACGTAATTGCAAGGCAATATGTATCCGGAATACTCTTTTCTCTCTCAACCATAGTCAATAGTTGTCTTTCTTTTTTGAAATTGGTCAAGAAGCCAGATTTTTGCAACTTCCTCTTGTGTTTGTATAATGACTCCACCTTGTACACAAGTGTGTAGAACAAATAGTCCATCCGGCGAGAACATTTATTTTGTCTGTCACACAAGTATCTAGTCTTCAAAAAATAATGGTAGGACTCGATGGATGCATTTGTTTCTTGATTTGCATGGGATAAGTTTCTAATTTTTTTCCCACATAGCTATCAAGTGACACGGATTGAAAATCAGGACACTATAAACCAAGAATTATAATTGATGGTAATTAATAAGGAAACACACAAATGATTGTACTCACCAACATGTTCTTCGCTCTCACACCATGTATTCCTGAAGTACTTGAGGAACTTATTTTCCTCTTTGAATTCATTAAATAAGTCTTGAATGATTCGAAATGTGTGCTCATGATGCATTTCGGAACCATACATGATGGTACCTAGTCTCTTAAAAATCTTTCACCCGACTCCTTGCTACAATATCTGTGCACGTTTTTCAACCATGCCATGCACACGTGCCATAGGCATAGCACTACACGACAACCAAAAACACACTTGATGGCTTGGATTTCGAGACGACACATCATCTCAGTAATGAATGCATTGATCCGCCAATCTAACAAAGGCATTTTCCTTGTTTCTGACTTCCACAACTTCTCGTAAATGTCTTCAATTTTATTCTGTGAAATATTGTCATTGATGTCAAAAGAGGTGCTTTAATCGGTAAACGGAAATCATGTCGAAAGTAACAAAAATAACCAACAAGATAGAAGGGTAGAAAATGAAATTTTAAATACATGAAAAGAAGCATTTTTGCATGAGGATTATCATGGTATAAGCAAGATATACACATATATACATAAGACAGAGATATCCACATTTTAAGGTGTTCATACACAATGTTTTATGGTGAAAAAGAAGATTTAATGATGGCTGACAGTGATTTAATGATAACAAAGTGATTTTTCTAAGGAGGGTCAAATATTCTATCAAGTGGTTAATTACATTGATTAATGTGCATTTAATAATTATGGGCTGCATTAATTATTTTTTTGGTTTTAGCCAACTAATGCACTTAATTAAGTTGTGTTAATGGAAAGGTTGTGTCGGTTGGAACGATGTGTCTTTTCGAAAAGGTACGAAAGGCTATATAAGAATATTTATATGAGACTTACTAAGCATGGATTCAAGTTAAATATCTTAAGGAAAAAGAAGAAGAAGAGGAAGCGTAAGGGCAGAATTTTAGAACAACAAATCTGAAAGTAAGAAGAAGAATTTTCCATTATTTGTTGAGGAAGCAACACGTTCAAAAGTGGAAAGAAAATTTTGTAAGGAAGGTTAGTGCCTTCATATTTGAAGAGATCGGTGTCTCTTGTTGAGTTGGTGCTTAGCAAAAGGGTGGGTGATCCCGTAGGTTGGTGCTTACAAAACCGTAATTTGGGGATTGGTGTCTCCAGAGGTTGGTGCCTACAAATTTTTGAGAAATATATATAAAGAAAGAAGGTTCTCCATGGTTTTCTCCTGAAAAGGTTTCCATGTATATCTCGTGTCTACTTGCATTAAGTTTTGTGTTCTTTGATTGATTTGATATATTCACATTGCTCATGATTATAGATCTAAGTTTTTAAGTATTGAAGTTTGAAATAATGTCATAATAATGATTCACCCCCTCTCGGATTATCTTGTGCTCAACAATTGGTATCGATCAGTTCCTTCAGAACAATCTAATAGTTGGAAGGTAGATCTCGGGAGCACATATGGCTAGTCAAGTACAAGAAGGTTTTTCCTCGAACAAGGCTCCATTGTTTGAGGGAACAAACTATACATTTTAGAGCGTAAGAATGAGAACCTATCTGATGGCACTAGGGTTTGATATTTGGCAATCAAGTGGGTCGATATATCATTCCATCAACTCCACCAATAGACCAAGCCGGTAAGAAGGCTTTTGAAAACAATGCCAAGGTAATGAATGCAATCTTGTGTGGTCTGTCAGAGTCTAAATTTGTCAAAGTAATGCAATGTGACACGGCAAAGGAAATATGGGATAAACTTCGAACAATATATGAAGGTGATGATAAGGTCAGAAAAGCTAAGCTTCAAACCCATAGGAGAAAATTTGAGAGCCTAAAAATGAAGGATGAGGAAGATGTTGCAGCTTATCTTCTGCAGGTGGATGAAGTTGTCAACACCATAAGAGGGCTTGGAGAAAAGATTGAGGAACCTGTGATCATCCAGAAGGTCTTAAGATCTTTACCATTAAGATTTGATGCTAAGGTGTCTGCCATCGAAGAAATGAAGGATCTTGACAAGCTAAGCATGGACGAACTACATGGAATACTGATGGCTTATGAAATGAGGACCGAGTCTAATAAACCAGCAAATAAGGAAGCCACATTCAAAGTCTTGAAGAAAGAGGCAATCAAGGAATCTAAAGCAAATGTTGAATCAAACAAATGAAGAAGATGAAAAGGAAGCTTTATTCATTCGAAAGCTAAAGAAAGGATCCGGGAGATACAAAGATAAGTTACCATTTAAATGTTTTAACTGTGGTAAAATTGGTCATTTTGCAGCTAAATGCCCAGAGAAGGAAGATAGCGAAGATGAAGAAAGCAATCCCAAGTTCAAAAGAGAATTCAAGCAAAGCAGAGGTAAGAAAAGATTTGAAAAGCAAAAGAAGAGTCTATATTAAAAAAGAGGTAGCAGCTCATCCGAAGAAAGTGGAATAAGTGATTCAGATAGTGATGATGAAGAAACATTGTTTATGGCTATAGAAGGTGTTCATCAACTAACAAAGTTGATTTAGAAGGAATCGAGGACATAAAGAAGAAGGTGAGGTAAACCTCGAATAAAAACTCATTTGTGTGTTGGGTGAAATAAAAGCACTCAAAAAGAGGAATCAGAAGAAAAGATTCAACTCCAGAAATATGAAGAACAAAATCAATCTTTCGAAGCTAAGTTAGCAAAAAGTCTTGAAGAATCAAAGAATCTAATCATTGACCTGAAGACCCATATTGAAGAAGCAAAGAAAATTGAGGAAGGGTTGAGAATTCAACTCAAGGTGAAACAAGAAGAATGTGAAAAGCATGAGTCAAAGATTGTTGCGATGAGAAAAGACTTAGAAAAGGTAAATACCAAACTAATGAACAACTTGAAATTTGAAAAGAGCACTAAGGTTCTAGATGAGATTCTAGAAAATCAAAGATCACCATCCAACAAATCAGGACTTGGATATGAAGAAAAACTAGAGAAAGCTTCAAATTCCATTGAGATTCCGGAGAAGAAAGGTTTAGAAAAGGCAAAAAGTTATGCAGAAATTCTAAATGCACCTACGAAGAATAAAAGTAGAAAGGAAGAGGAAACTACGAAGACCAGTTCCATCCACAAGGAAGGTGTTAAAGAGAACGACATCAAAAGACCATTTATTCCATGACATAGGAATATAAACAGGTTCGAAAGTTCCTTTCATGGTTATTGTTTTTATTGCAATATATGTGGGCATAAAAAGATAGAGTGTAGAAAGTGAATGAGAGATAATGAAACCTGGAACAAACCAAAATCTGCTCATAGAGTGTTGAATATGAACTATAATTCGTTTGCTCCACTATCCTATTATAACGAGGAAGCCATTATCTGCTACAAGTGTAATAATTATGGACATATAGCACACTTTTGTAGAATTGTGTTTAACTCGAGACAAGATCAAAAGACAAAGCCTTTAGATACAAAGAAAAGGGAGGCTACGAAATCTTGGACAAGGAAGCAGGAGAAAGATGGGATAGACAAAGAAAAATCCATGCTCGTTCAAACAACTTTTCATGCTCGTGATGAAGGACAACAATGGTACATTGATAGCGGATGTTCAAGACATATGACCGGTGATAAAAGTAAGTTTCTATCCTTAAAGAAAGTAATCAAGGTACATGAGAAAATTTGGTGATAATGCTACAACGAAGATCGTTGGTAAAGGTACGTTGAGTCTGGATAACGGAAAACAAAAACAGAGAATGTTTTGTATGTTGAAGGATTAAAACATAACCTCTTGAGTGTGAGTCAAATATGTGATCGAGGACACACTCTTAAGTTCTATGTCAAGGATGTGAAATAAGGAAAGCAGATACCGAGAGAACTAATTGTAGATTGCCACCGAACCGCAAATAATCTATATATATGCTCGGAGAAATAAAAGAAGAAAAATGTTGCCTAAGTCAAGTTGAGGAGAGTTGGCTATGGCATGAAGGATGGGACATATAAATTTTGATAATCTTGTGAAGATAAGAAATAAGCATGTCGTACAGACATGCCTAAAATAACAAGCCTTCGAGTACTCTATGCAAGCAGTGCTGCACACTTGGGAAGTAGACTAGAACAAGATTCAAAACAAAGGAGTATTCATCCAACAAACCATTAAAGCTAATTCACACGGATTTGTGTGGACCTACCGTAACAAAAAAGCATTCAAGGTGAGAGTTATTTTATTTTACTCATTGATGACTACACTAGAATGACATGGGTAGCATTTTTGAAAGAAAAATCAAGCATTTGGAAAGTTCAAAGCTTTCAAGGCATTAGTATAAAATGAAACAGTATTGAAGATAAAATGTCTAAGGTCGATCGTGGAGGTGAATTCATGTCAAATGAATTTATTGAATATTGTGAAGACCATGGAATTAAAAGACAATACTCACCGCAAGAAATCCACAACAAAATGGAGTATTGGAAAGGAAGAACATAACCGTTCAAGAGATGGCCCGAACAATGCTGAATGAATCTAAGCTATCAGATAGATTCTGGAAAGAAGCGGTAAGTATTGCCGTTTATATTTTGGATAGAGTGCAAATTAGAGTTAACCATGACAAAACTCCATATGAATTATGGAAAGGAAGACCAGCCTCCAAATATTTTAAGGTATTTGGGAGCAGATGTTTCATTAAAAGAACCGAAGAGGACTTAGGAAAATTTGATTCAAGATCCGATGAAGGGATTTTTCTTGGGTACTCCACTAAAAGTAAAGCCTTCAGATGTTATAACAAGAGGTTGCGGACTATCATAGAAAGTGCAAGTGTCAAAGTGGATGAGGGTCTGGATCTAAAGACAAAAGAAAATTCAGAAGAGTCTTTAGAAATACCAAGTCTTGTGAAAGAAGAACAAGAGGAAGAAGAAGATATTAAAGAGTGGAGTAAATCGTAAAGGCAGGATACCAAGACACCATCTCGCTTCGCTCAAAAAAAATCATGATGAAAGTCGATTATTGGAGAACCTCATAACTGGTTCGACAAAAGAAGAATTACAAATGCTTCGAGCAAGGGTATTTTTCTCTCTGCTATCTAGGGTAGAACCTAAGAAATTTTTAGAAGCAAGACATGATAAACATTGGTTGAAGGCGATGGAAGAAGAATTAGATCAAACTCGAGAAAAATGAAACTTGGGAGATGGTTCCCACTCAAAGAGTCGAATGTGATTGGCACTAAGTGGGTATTTTGCAACAAACTAAATAAAGATGGTCAAGTCACTCAAAATAAGGAAAGATTGGTATGCAAAGGGTATGCTCAAGTGGAAGGTGTTGATTTTGAAGAGACTTTTTCTCCAAATGTTGACTAGAAGCAATCAAATGTTCCTTGCTTTCGCAGTGTTTAAAAATTTCAAAGTCTACCAAATGGATGTCAAATCAGCCTTTTTAAATGGGAATGTAGAAGAGGAGGTTTACATAGAATAGCCTGAAGGGTTCCTATTATCATAAAATGAAGATTATGTGTGTAGGTTGAAAAAGGCATTGTATGGATTAAAATAAGCCCCCAGAGCATGGTACTCAAAGCTTGATCAACATCTACAGGACCAAGGATTCAAGAGAGGACATGCTGACAACGTAATCTTTACATCAAAACTAAAGATGAACACTAGTTAATTGTGGTTGTATATGTGGATGACATAATCTTTGGAGGAGACAATGAAGAAATGTCTAGAAAATTTGCAGAAGACATGCAAAAGGAATTTGAAATGTCTATGTTGGGTGAGTTATCCTTTTTCCTTGGATTGCAAATTTCTCAATCTAATAAAGGAATATTTATATCCCAAACCAAGTATGTGAGGGAAATGTTGAAAATTTTTGGTATGGAGGAGTGTGCACTGTCAACACACCGATGATCATCTAACCAAGTTAAGAAAGATGATGACGAATCTCCGAGATGCTGATCAATCTCTCTATAGATCAATGATTGGGAGTTTATTATATGTGACAACATCCAGACTAGATATTATGCAAGTAGTGGGTATGGTGGCACGTTTTCAAGCAAGGCCGAAAGAAACACATGTGCAAGTTGTAAAACGCATATTCAGATATCTAAAGGGAACTATGGAATACAGTTGTGGTATCCAAAAGGAAAAGATTTCACATTAACAAACTTATACAGATTCAAATTGGGTAGGATGTGATGATGAGAAAAAGTACAAGCGGAGGAGAATTTTTTCTTGGAAACAGCTGGTATCTTGGCTAAGTAAGAAGCAAAATTTTGTATCCCTATCCACAAGGCAGAGTATATAACAAGCGGCACTATGTTGTTGCAGCAAATTTTATGGATGAAGCAGACCTTGAAGGATATCAAAGTAGAGTATGATCATCCCATCTCCATATTATGTGATAATACCAGTGCAATAAGTATTTCAAAGAATCCGGTTATGCATTCTAGAACAAAGCACATTCCCATAAGATATCACTTCTTAAGAGAGCAGGTGGCAGAGAAACAGGTAAAGTTGGAGTATGTCGCTACATCCGAACAGATAGCAGATATTTTCACTAAGCCACTTCCAAAGGAGACATTTGAATATCTACGGCATAAGTTGGGAGTAATTTATTTTACATATTTACATTGAAGAGTCAAGGGTAGCACTGGTTAAGGGGGAGCTAAAACTTTGCAAATTTTTCAGCTCCTAGGATGACCCTTTGTCATTGATGTCAAAGGGGGAGAATGGTAGTAAGGGGGAGCTATGGCAAGAGGAAGCTGCAGAAGAGGAGATTATTTTTTTGGGGTTGCCATCAATGACAAAGGGGGAGATTGTTGGAAATATTGTCATTGATGTCAAAAGAGGTTGAACTGGTAAATGGAAATCAGTCAGAAAGTAACGGAAATAACCAGCAGTATAGAAGGGTAGAAAATGAAAGTTTAAATACATGAAAAGAAGCATTTTTGCATGAGGATTATCATGGTATAAGCAATATATACACAACTATACATAAGAGAGATATCCACATTTTAAGGTGTTCATATGCAATGTTTTATGGTGAAAAAGAAGATTTAATGATGGTGGCAGTATTTAATGATAACAGCTTATTTTTCTAAGGATGGGCAGGGCTCTATCAAGTGGTTAATTGCATTGATTAATGTGCATTTAATAATTATGGGCTGCATTAATTATTTTTATGTTTTAGCCAACTAATGCACTTAATTAAGTTGTGTTAATGGAAAGGTTGTGTCGGTTGGAACGATGTGTCTTTTTGAAAAGGTACGAAAGGCTATATAAGAAGATTCATATGAGACTTATTAAGCATGGATTCAAGTTGAATATCTTAAGGGAAAAAGAAGAAGAAGAGGAAGCGTAAGGGCAGAATTTTAGAACAACAAATATGAAAGTAAGAAGAAGAATTTTCCATTATTTGTTGAGGAAGCAACACGTTCAAAAGTGGAAAGAAAATTTTGTAAGGAAGGTTGGTGCCTTCATATTCGAAGAGATTGGTGTCTCTTGTTGAGTTGGTGCTTGGCGAAAGGGGTTGGTGCTCCAGTAGGTTGGTGCCTACAAACCGTAATTTGGGGATTGGTGTCTCCGGTGAGGGTCATGGTGCCTACAAATTTTTGAGAAATATATATAAAGAAAGAAGTTTCTCCATGGTTTTCTCCAAAGGGTTTCCACGTATATATTGTGTCTACTTGCATTAAGTTTTGTGTTCTTTGATTGATTTGATATATTCATATTACTCGTGATTATAGATCTAAGTTTAAGTATTGAAGTTTGAAGTATTGAAGTTTGAAATAATATCATAATATTGATTCACCCCCTTCCTCTTAGTATTATCTTGTACTCAACATATTCCTCAAAGAAATTACCCATGCTATGGGCACCCTAGCCTCTTGCTCGTTAAAAACAAACAATGTGTATAATTGGTACTACAAGGAATATGACATCAAATGGTAACATAGGGTTTAATATAACGAAAGGGAACATTATTAATGATACATAAATTACACATCAGTTCAAAATTCATTCCAATTACTTACGCCATATTTGTTTGTAGCAAACGATGAGTCCATGGAGATTATGGAATTGTGCGAATGTTGAACCATTCTCTCACACATCTACGGTGTTTACGCAACCCCATAATAAATGGAACGGTGGCTCCATTTGGGTGTTGATAGTAGAAAAAACAGTCTCTTTCCTCCACATTCCATAAGCTCACGCTCATGACATCATCAACATGCTTTTGAGACCTTCTTTAGCAAAATATTTTCCATGCGTTCACGATGTCCTTTCTTATCATGTGTTTTTCCCTCTTGCTCGATATACCCATGTTGATGGATCCTCTATATATTTATCATACACCATTTCCACAATGACTCCCATCAACAAAATACTCTCGATATAAGTTTTGCATTCATTTGATAAGTAAATGGGAAACATTCAGATTTGAGGATAATCAATGGTATTTTCATTCCTCTCATGACAACACTCACCATTTACATCATAATGAAACAGATTGTTGTATAATATTATGGCCATAGTTGGTCTCCCATAAAAAACCTTCACATTGAAATGACATTGGAAACCCCTTTTAATTATACACCTACTAACTTTTTCACTTATTACTGGCTTATTTCTATTGTCGTATGGACCATACGAATACCAATAGCTATATTAAAAATGGTAACATCAAATGCTATACAATTTTTTATGAAAATAACGCACAAAAAAGTATTTGTTAGAAAATGTCCGAACCTAATATATGACTTGGTTGTATGTGGTTTAGTATTTTCTATATTTGTTGACTTGTGATTTGTGTGGGTGAAGGTAGTCTCAAAACTTTTGTTAGAACTTTCCCCCTTTAGAAATGTCTGTAGTATTGCGAGCGGTATGTCGGCACAAATTTTGACGTTCGGATCATCCCCGATTGGTGTCCATTCTATATCATCAAATGAAAACCGACTCTTTTCCTCTGTTATCTCTTGGATAGGAAGATCGATCATGCTCTGCCATTTGGGCCTCCTTCACATCTTAAAAATTATTACATGCAGTTTTGTATCGTTAATGAAACTATTATTTCATTCTTTCCAAAATAAATTTTGACTTGTGATTCATCATCATCAACATGAATACCATCTTAAAACATTGGAAGCATTCAAATTTTTGTCTAATTCAAAAGCCACGTGTATAAAAGACAATATTGAAATTCAAGGAAAACAACAATTTATAGGACTGCCTACTGCTTCCAGTGCACAAGCATATCACAATATGGTCATCTATAATGTGACAAAGAATGCGACATAATAAATATAATGTGACAAAGACTGTTACAAAATTAATATTATTTCAAATACACTTATTCAATGTTGAGAGAAACTTCCATAGAAAATATTATTACATTTAGCTAAAAACAATAAAAACTATCAAAACAAGAACATGTTTATTTAAAACAAAAGTTACAAATAAAAAAATTAAAAAATTAAAATATTAATAACATCTTTAATATATATATATATATATATATATATATAATACATACATATACATTTATGCATGCCAAAACATAATAATTAAACAACATTAAAATAATCATCATCACAAAACCCACTTAGCCTTCTTTTTGAAAAAATGAACTTATAAACTAAAATTGAGGAATATAGATATTTCAAAATTTTCACACTTTTATTTGAATTTTAGAAATGGTGCTAAAATTTTGAATCGTAACAAAAATTATTTTCTATACATTCTAAACAACTAGTATTCATTGGCATACTTGAACTATCTATAATATACATATAATTTATAACTTGTTAATAAATTGAGGACTATTTTAGGAACTCTTTTAGTTTTCAAACTTTTTATGTGAACACCCTTCATCTTCGCTTTACGGAAGCTCGTATTTTTGTATGTCTTCATTTTACAAACACGATCAAGAGAAATTAGACTCTGGTATTCATATTCACCGCACAAAAGAGTAACTAGTACAAAACATAAATATACAATTAACGTTAGTATGATACATGACAAATCTAATATACATCATCCAATATGATAAAATAACCACAACATCAGAGAGTTAATATCCATGAGAAATTAGAGTATCAATAAATGCCAACGGTTATCCTTCACTCAAAATGGACCCTCCCATAATATCACAACCATCCATTACAAAAGGGACGGTTACGATATTATAAGAGGCGCATTTCTAAGTTGAGGGTCAGGTCAACTTTAACAACATCTACTCAGACAATATACCACCCAACTATCGATGTGGAATCCTAACGGGTAAGCCCCTTCATCACACAACGATAGTTGGGCATATCGATGTGGCATCCTAAGAGGCAAGCCCCTTCAACACATTGATTCCTATCTTTGCATAGGCACTTTCCCCCATATGCCAAATTGAGAGTCAAAGTATGATATCACATAATTTTTATATCTTCAACTTTCATTAAACATTCACAACATTACAATTACCAATATTTAACAACTAATATATATATATATATATACAAATGATCTCCACATTCTCAATATTTACAACTATAATGCATCCAAGAAATCAAAATTTTCCCAATGTATTTAATTAAACACAATAAGAGAAATGAAATTACAACTAAGAGCTCGAAGATCGCATGCATATTTAACCAATACCAACATAATATCAACATAATTAACTAGTCTCATACCAGTGATTAATAAACTCAAATTGTAGAAATTACTGAATCCTCTATCATTTATTAACAAATACGTGAATATAATAATACCATAATAATAAACTAGTTCACACTATT
Source organism: Taxus wallichiana var. yunnanensis (assembly GCA_018340775.1). Lineage (NCBI taxonomy): Eukaryota > Viridiplantae > Streptophyta > Pinopsida > Cupressales > Taxaceae > Taxus > Taxus wallichiana. The sequence continues at coordinate 231,298,186 of CM031241.1, forward strand.
ATTTAGTGTCTATATACTAAACAAAATATTTGACTACATCATTCATTTTTCCAAAAGAAACTTAAAATAAAGTGTCATGTTATAATTATCCATATATATATATATATATCCTAAATTTGACTAATGGTTCGATATATTTTGTACTTAAAATAAAGTGTCATGTTATAATTATCCATATATATATATATATATATATATATATATATATAATAACATCGATTTATTCCTATTTACAAAGTATAAGGTAATAGATATGACATCAAATTGCCACCTTTTCTTACCGTTCAAATATATTAATTAATAATAATAATGAAAACTATAATTATTTTCTAAAGTTTAAGGTTCAAGGTTTTGGGTTTAGGGTTCAATCTTAAGAGTTTATGACTTAAGGTTCAAGGTTTAGAATTTAGGTTTTATCCTAAATAACATAATCATGAAAACTTAACACTAATATGACACCGTAAACAATCAAACGATATCTTAAAAACTAATGTGATATCCTAAACACTGAAATATTGATATGACATAAAACACTAATGTGTCACCACCAATAATACATTTGGGACACATTATTCACTAATACGACATCCTAAACATTGATATGACACCCTAAACACTATTACGAGACCCTAAACAAGTTATAGAGTCATGTAGAAACCCTAAAAATTCAAAATTCATACCTATTCCTAGCCATACCTATCACGTGCACAATGTTCCAAATCAAATCTAGAATACATTTAAAACCATTATCCTCCCACGTTCTAGTAGAATTCAATATAAGCCCCATACTCCATTTTTTACTATCATTTGAAGATGAAAAGGAGTTTGATACACATATTGTTTAGGTACTGTACTTTCGAGATATCTCAGAAAGAAAGTCCTTGTTCAATATTCCCAATGTCAATAGTTATTTTTTGCAATGTCACTCCTAGTGTTTTGTAGGTAGTTAGAACACAATAATTTTAAGGGATTTCACTTGTGCATGTCACATGACACTATAGAGTTCAAGACATGTGGAGTAGAATATATCGACATCACATGTTGAGCTGATGTAACTTATTTAAATTTACTAACCATAGAACATGGCCTCACAGTTTTTTGTGCCATCTTTCTAGACCATTATCTTAGGCCATCCTCCATGCATGCCCAAGCAACTATGTAAAAACTTTCCACAAGTGTTTTCTTAAGCCATCCATGTGTATATCAAGAACATAAATTTGTTCCTATTTTCACAGTATTAGGTAATAGATATTTTTCATCGATCTCACTTATTAACATACTAGTGTAATTCCTACTTATTCTTGGAAAGATTATATGATCACTAACTTCATTTAGATAATATTGTAGATTTGATTTGCATTCCTTCCACATAACAAAACATTCATTTTTTTGCATGATTGTTTATATAAAATGAACAATAAATTTAAAAATTGTTTATAACATTAACATAACATCTCTACAAGTATTAGCTAAAAGTATTCTAATTCTAATGATGAATGAAAACATAATATTAGCTATAATTATTCTAATTCTATCACCATAAATAATATTAAGTCACCCACATTAAATTAATTTTGGACACTTTAAACACTTATACGACACCTTGAACACTAATTAGTCACCCCACATAAAATAATTGGGATACACTAAACATTAATTTAACACCCTAAAGACTGATACAATACCCTAAATAATGTCATGATACTCTATGCACTAATGATTCATCCTCTATTTCATAATTAGGATAACCTAAACACTAATGAAACACATGGTCTCATACAAAATGATAATCATCACTGTAATACCCTATCAACTCATACGACACCTTAAACACTAATATGACACCCTAAACACTCATATGACATCCTAAACACTCAAAAATTGATGCAAAACCTTGGACACTAATGGGTTACTCTAAATAACATAATTTAGACACAAAAAAACACTAATGTTTTACCCTAAAAAAATTATAAGACTTGATAAACACTAATATGACACACTATACACTATTAGAAGACTATAAACATTAAGGGATCACCGTAAATAATATAATTAGGACACCTTACAGAATAATTTGATATCATAAGCACTCATATTAAACACTAATACACCACCCTAAACATTCAAACATTGATACAAAAACCTTAACACTAATGGGTCAACCTAAATAACATAATTGACAATCGAGATACTTTGAGCATTAAAAAAACAACCGTAAACTTGATATGAAACCCTAAAAACTATAATGAGACCTTACAAACTAATGGGTCACTTTACAAAACACAATTAGAATGCCCTAAATATTAATGTGTCATCCTAAACAATCATACGATACCCTAAACACCCAAACATTGATATGATGCCCTAAACACTAACTTGTCATCTTAAATAACACAATTACAACACCCTAAACTATAATACAACACCTAACATTAATTTAAAATGTATTAGGGTTCAATTGGTATAAAGGATTTCAAATCTATCCCTAATACATGTTCAATTGTCACATTAGGTGTATTAGGACTCGATCGATGGAAACAAACAAAAACTGATACTTAACACTCAAATAGGCCACCTTGAACATGTGGAAACCGTCTTGTTTTCAACATGTTGAAAAACACAACGTGTTTTTCAGCATGTTGAAAAACACGGTGTGTTTCCATCTTGATGAAAAACATGCTGAGTTTTCCATCTTAACAAAAATTGAGCGAAAACATTTTCCCTAAAAATGTAACTATGCATTTAATATGATATGTGGTCCCCTGACTCATGATTGGTGATAACATTTGTTTAATCCAAAAATAATGTTATAACTATATATCTAGAAGTAGATGGAAAAAAATAGAGATTGTCAAACATTGTATTTCAAGACATTTATTATTAAGGTTCTTGTTGACAAATATGAATTCAAATATTAAGTTCATACTAGTGTGACTTCATAAAATTCAATTTCGTAAATGAAACTGTGTGGAAAACCGTCATGTTTTTCAACATGCTGAAAAACACACTGTGTTTTTCATCAAGATGAAGAACACACTGTGATTTCCTCATGTTAATCATCGACCTAATCAATCATGACAAATCTACTCTCCCTTGTATGTAAGATTCATAACATTTGTATTAAAATAACATGCCTTGATTCAAGCGTGTCTCTTCCCAAAGAGTGGTAAAATAGTCGTAAAGGTGGTAATGTTGTCTTTTGTCTTTCCTTTAACCATCACTCTCTCACCCTCTCGCTTGTTGAATGTAATTGCACCATTACTTGGCTTCCAAATAATATCAATTTTTGGAGCTCTCTTTCCCTTGTTTTAGTGATGGTCTCTCTCATTTTATTTCATCAGTTCATGGCTTCACAATGGCTAAAAGTGATAATAGTTTCAAGCAAGAAAAGAGGATTCTTGGTTAGTTTGTAGAAAAGAAGATAAATTAGGTGAGGACAAGGGGTCTCAACAAACCTAAGGTTGCATACAACCGAAAAGGACCGGTGTAAGAATGATTATATATTGGTTTTCTTCAACCCCTTATCCCTCTTTGCTAGGGAATTCATCAAGAATATTGACTGGTGAAGAAAACCAGAATGTTGGTTGAATTTTTTTTTAGATAAGGACAATACATTATTAAAAAAGTATTAGTATTTAGTAGGTGTGTTTATTTATCTATGACGAATATAATAGAGATATTAGGGTGAAATTGGGGGAATAGTAAAAGTGTAGATAAAAAATTGATAGAATATTTTGATTTACATTTTGATTCACAACTACAGACATATTTGGTGATGAATTTCATTAACCAAATTTAACAATTTTTAAATCAAATTAGTTCTAGATCCATATTTAAAGTGACAACAGAAAGAAAAATGAAGAAGATTTCCCTTTGCCATGGTTGTATATAAAGAAAAATAATGAAAAATAAACCAAATTGTATATTCCTTAAGATCCTCTTGATTTTCAATGTCAAATTACCTGTGACTAGACTCGACTGTGTGTTGTGGAACGTCCCTTCCTAACAAATGTGGCCGCAAATGTGAAACAAAGGATTGATGATTTTCTTTGCATAGATGGTGTAGAATAATGGACGTCTAACCAATTCGGCCTTCCGTCTGATGCCTTCCTCTTCTTCCTACGGTCTACAAAAGTTATGTGAAAGCGAAAGCTTGTATACGTTTAATGTTAAGTGGTTTGGTATTAACCTATGGTTAAGTGGTTAGGCATTTGACTCTATACAGCCTGTGGGATCATTTACAATTTTCACCTACCTCCTTAAATGCATGACCCCTCACGAGCGGTGGCACACTAAGAAAAATCGATAAATTATCCTCCATGCATACGAGCAGGTCCACCATGATTGCCATGATTTGACTCCCTCCGGTGCCGATTTTGTTGCCAGATCATGCCTTTTACATGTGCATGTGATGGGAAGCATGGTCTTTTTATGGAGTCCGCACATACATGGGTGCAAATCAAGTGGAGGGTATTTGTCTCCACCCACTCTTACCTTCATGTGCACATGGATGAATGGAGACATGAAAATACCAATACAATTCTTATACTTTTCATGCACATAAAATAATTGGTAATGAGAATCAAATCTAGGTAATCTACTTTAAACAAAGTCATTATTTGATTAAAGAATATTATTTTCACTTCATAGCTTTAATTGACACATACTTGGTGAATTGGACAATTTTTATACACTAATTCCAATTGTACATGTTAAGACCCCAATAAATTATTTCAACATGTAAGTGATATTTAATTTACTACTTTTTACTATTGGAACTGGTCTTTATATTAAATTAAAATAAAGAGAGTTACATTAGTAGGGGCGATTAGAAAACTCACAGTCCCACAAAATTTCATGAGGGCAACAAAAAAATAGAAAATGTCGCATGGGCTACATCAAAATGCCCGAGGGGGTCAACAAATCACATGAAACAAATCACACCAAAAGAATCAAGTATATGCCACAAAGACCAGGAGGAGGAGGAGGGTCATCCCGAGAAAGGAAAAATAATCCACTATTGGGCTCAATCAAGGGAGGATCCACCTGCTAGCCATCATGGTTTGGAATCTGCATTTGTAAAGGAACCATAATACCCCATCCATGGGGATGCAAACTAGATATCGTCTGTAATCCTATGATGGAGAGCCACACTGTGGAGAATTAACAATGTCCTTCCCCCTTGGAGGTGGTCTCCACCCAAGTCCAGACAAGGACGAGTTGAAGGTCAACCCCAGGAGAGACAAAACAATGGTTATGTGAGCGACTTCTATGACGTTGTCCCACATGTGGTGGTCATCATCGCAGGTGAAGGCCAAGGTGGAGATGGTAGAGGATCCGGGTGGGACTCGACTCATAGTGCAAGTCGCACTCCCCTCTAATCCAAAAGCTTCTATAAATGAGAGAACTCTAGGGAAACCTTCACTACTTGAGCTTGAATTTGTATGTGAACAATAGACAATATCACCACTTTTTCATTAGTGGAAAACAAAACAACAGATTGATCATGTTGGAAGATTAAAGCATTGTGAGATTTCCAAATATGAAACAAAATACATGCACGAAACAATTTCCAAAGAGTATCAATATAATGAGGCCAAGGACTAAAATCTCCAAATAAAGCAAGATGTCAATGAAAGAATTTAGGATGGTAGGGTTGGAATAAGGAGTGGATCCAAGTCCATATGGCTTGGGCACGAGGACATGACCAAAATATGTGTTTAAACAAATTTGGGTGTGAAAAAAGGGGAATTTAGGATTAGGGATGGCGATATGAATGAGATGTTATCCCATAGGTAAACTTTGATATATCGACACCAAAGGAATTGATTAACTTTTGGCTCAAGGAGAGGATTCCAAGTACGAGAATCCTACAAAGCCAAGTGGAATGTGCAAATTGTAAACTCCATCGGGCATTGATCTTCTCGGTGGTGGAGAGGCCAGTGCCGAACAGATGGTAGGTTTTTCTAGCATTATAGCAAAAGAAGGAAATTTCCTGGTTCCACCACCAATCACGCCACCAAGCCTCCGGGGTTTAAGCCCCAACTTGTGGAGCATAACATCATGCATAAGCTTTTGAACTTTACAAATCGAGGAGGTTTGAATTGGTAATATTGAATTTTAATTTTATCTCGTGTGAAGGCACCCAATATCTACGAGTAACAAAATCATGAATGATATGAATTCCCTCATGAGAAACCCGACAATATTTTATGCCCGAGTTTCTGCAAGCGGAAGATTATCATTGGTGATAATGGGAGACCACCAGATATTCTCGACAAATAAAATAAATACTTATGCAAAAACCATCGCCAATCCATCACATCCACAACTTGACCATCTCAAAGGATTTCCAGATACTTTTGGCAACAAAAGTGCTTAGTGATTTTGACAGAACCTTAGTGATAATAAGGGTATGTAGCCCGATATTATTCCAATATTTCTTTCCATATGGAGCTCCAAATGTAATGTAGTGTCACAACAAGAGTTTTCGGTATGGTTACCCATCAAACAACAAACCACCCATTTAGAACAAATAGCCACACTTTTTCAGTCGACATCGATGATTCCCATGCCACCTTGCTCACGAGGGAGACAATAGACCTCCCAGGCCACTCTATGAAATCCAGTTGAACTAGAACTATTACTCCATACCTCTATCCCCAAATTAATATATTATTTTTTATTTCTATATTAATAGTATACATTAATTCATACACACACAACGTAATGATTAAGAATATCGCGTAAGGTTAAAGTGCACATATTATTAGTCCTTGTTAAAGGCACACTAATTAATTTATAGTATCAATCAATCAATCAAATCTATTTTTTCATATAATGGAATAGAAATTATAAATTTTATTGATTTTGATTTATGTTTTATGAAATAAAAAATTCTTTTTTCTTGGATTTATTAATTGTATAGTTAGTTAAAAGAGGCTAAAAATATTATATTCTCTTTATTTTGTCATAATTTTTGAAAAGAAATTTACACTTGCTAATTTGAAGGAAACTCTATTAAATTCTAAGAGAGTCATTCATAACTAATGTGTTAGGAAAAATTCTTTATGAAACAACTCTACAATACTATAAATTATACGTGGAATGTACGATGTGAACACCGAAAGGGATATAGTGAAGAAGTGAAAGTGGATGGGGAGGAACAATGGGAAAGGAAGTTTTCGGTAAAAAGAAGGAGAAAAATCGTGTCGGGGAAGATGTAGATGAAACTATAGAGGATGATATCTCAAAATGCAAGTAGCAGATAGAAAATGTTGCGAAGGAGAATAGTTGATTGAATTTGCAGCTCTTGATTTTATTGGATTGTTAGAAAAAAGTAAATGTTAAGGGAATTTGAATGCATGTTCCACAAAACACGTCGGGGAAATGAACACAAATAGTGCACTTATAATGCTTAGATAGTGATTCCATGCAAAATTTAGATTGGTATTTTTGTCCAACTATCAGGTTAACAATTAGGGTAGTGTAGTATTCGGACACGTGCAATTTATGACTAAAGGGAAAATTTTAAAAGGGAAAAGCCAACATGTTCCAAATGTGGAACCCGACCACAAAGACCACTTGTTTTAGAAATATGTAGCCTCCGATCCATTCAGATGAGGAAAAAAAGGATGCGTAAATGTTATGTTGTGGAGCACAAAAAAAAATTTCCTCGAAAAATGGGCTCGATATCTTGGGAAACGTGCTCTTCTCATATGGGCAGTATTTTGACCCATAGGTTTATGGGGCAGATTTAGCCCATGGTTTTGGTACCCACGATATTGTAAAATTTCTTATGAAGTTTCCTATTGGTGTGCTTTTGGTGCATATATTAGGGTATTATACATTGTAGATGTGTGTGAGTTCAAGTTTGAACTCAGGAGAGTTTATTGAGCATAGCTCAAAACAAATCTGGGTATTATATTGAGAGAAAGAGGTGGCTTGTAATAAAATCTGAGCAAGTGATTCTTGGTGTATGTCACGTTAAATGTTTTCTCTGTGTTGTGTTCTTTTATTTTTTGCACTTTTATTTCAGATCTATAGTATTTTTCTACATATTAATTTCTACTATTGTGATTCTGTGTGGGATTGTTCCACATATTTTATCCATTATTTCCTAACATAAAAGGAATTCTCGGGAAGGCAAAGATGTGAATTAAAGCTCAAAAATTAAAATGCATTATGTTCAATCCATTTTTAGTCTCTTTCTCACACATATTATGCACATGAATGCAATTTGTGTTTAAAGGGATGAAAATGGGAAAGACCCAATAAACATACATTTTTTAGTTGTAAGTTTGAGTATTTGTAGGTTATTTTCTTGAACAATCATTGATAATTGAACAACTCGTAATGCTTGGTCATATGATTAAAAGGTGTATTTTATTTGTCATTCAAAAGAGGGATTTAAAAATAAAACATGAGAATTAAATACCTACATGTCCCACAACTATTCCATGACTTAGTAAAAATGTGGGAATTAAATCCTTTCATGTCCCACACCTATTCCTCGGTTTAGATCATTCCTACCCAAATAATATATGTTATGTGCTCTACCTTATACATAAATTCGAAAAGAGTTATATATATAATTGCGATTAGAGGTTTCTTATGAAATCGTGATCAAGGTTTATATGTAGCTATAAGGGAATAGAATAGGGTTTATGTCTAGCCATGAGGCACATAGTTTTTACATGTGTGGACAATGTAGGTGAAGGATACCCTAGAATTAAATACCTACATGTCTGACATCTACTCCATGATTTAGTAAAAACTCGGAATTAAACTCTTACAAGGGGATTCACTTGTGTGTTTTAATGGATAATTTAGAGACAAGGATATGTCAATTGGACCTAAAACCCAAGGGTTGGGGTTTTATACACAATTGTGATTAGGTTTTATGTATAGCTATCAACAAAATAAATATAGTTTGCCTCTAGCCGTGAGGTACATAGGTTTTCTAGAAGTGAATGATGTAGGTGAAGCACACCTTGGAAGCGTGAAGGGAAATGAAATGAGCTTTTGACAATGGATTTTCTCACTCGAGAGGTGTCCTAAGATAACAAAACAATAGCTGAAATTTATTCCTTGGGATCAAGTATTAAGGACGCATAAAAAAATGTTCAAGGAAGACAAAGAGCACATCAATGCAACTCACATTTAAAGGGACCAAAATTTAAAAATGAGGAAAATTTAGTAATCATTCATTTTCATTTTTAATCTCGAGTACTTGTAGGGGAATAGGCAATGTCGTATTAAAAATGTGGGAATTAAATACCTACATGTCCCACACCCATTCGTCAGCTTCGATTTTTCTTAGCTAAACAATATATGATATGTGCTTCACTCTTTCATCTCGATCTCACCCATATTATTAACATGAAAAAAAAATTGTCTAAAGGGAACAAAATATTAAAAATGAGAAATCTCCAACTAACTTCCCTTTTCATTTTCAAGCTCTAACAAGTAGACGAGAAAAGTTGATACATAAAAAGCCACCGATATTCAAATCCTTCAAGAATTTAACCAAATGAGAGAAAGGTGCTTTTTATTTTCCATTTAAAAGAGGGATTTGAACTAATAAAACCATCAAATTGTACCGTGTAATGTATAAGTGGAAATAGGTTGCATGTTTTCTTAATTTAAGATCTAATGTGTTTATTCTATGTTTAAGCAGTTCATGTCTTGTAAATTATAGTCATGGAATAATTAGTTACTAAAAATATGCAATCTATTAATAATATTCAAATATAAATTAGAGTTCAAATGTGTTAAAAATATTAAAGCAAATCTCAACATTCAATTCCAATGAAACTCAAAAATAAATATCATTGAAAACAACTAAATCCAAACATAAACAACTAAATCACTGGATGTGGATCTTGTTGAAGTTGATTTGACAAGCTTTGTTTCCTATTTTTTGACAATTTGTTTCTCCCTATTTTCATTTTCTACTTTTATTTGCAAAGATGGCATGTCTAATGGTATATGGCAAGAATAGATGACTACTAGTAGGGTTTTAATGGTGTTATATAAATTTGGAATTACAATGTGAATAAGCAACATTTTCAAACCTAACTAAATGGAAAGAATATGATATATAATCTATGAGTTATGTATTCAATGGAGATCTAGAATGACTACTTTATTTCTCACATTTTGTCTTTAGAACTCACAATGGTAAAGTACATTTAACAACCAACCACAAAGAGCATGTGTAATTTATCTTCCTCAACAAAACTTTAAAATACTATTCAGACTAAGCGCTTTTCACCCTATAACAAACAAACACCTTCTTTTTGGAACACGCAGTTCCCAGATCGATGAAGGAGAAAATCACGGGGGCAAGTGCATGGAAATGGGGGACCAAAAGGGGGTCAAAAGTGGACACATTTTTCCTGAAATCAATAAAAATTGAACTTCATCTAATAATTTGGCATGCATATGCTCAAAATTTGACAAAGTGATAAGAATAAGTACCATATATCTTGGAATCTAGTTTCTAAACTAATTTTTTTAAATGGTGGAGATTAAGAGGGTCAAATGTGGTGCACACACAAAGTATGTCTATTTTTGTGTCAAAAAGATAAGAACCTATTATGTGTGCACCCCCATTTTTGAGTTCTATAAATTATTTTTCAAATCCCTTATGTATTTAGTTAGCTAAGATAATGTACGAGGTCCCACTAATTTTTCATAATTTTTGGATGAATATATATATTTTTATTAATTTTCAAAGTGCACACATCTTGAAAATGAAATATTTGTGTGTACATTGACGTAACTTTGAGAAAAATAGTCTTTTTTTTTTCTTTTAATGCATGAAGAATGAATTTTATAAGAGGTGTTTTTGTTTTTTTGAAATTTGGATGAAAAAATCATAAATTGTGTACAAAAACGTATGCATACGTTTTGACAAGAAAATAAGGCACTAGTAAAAGAAATTAAGGATGAAAGCCTTAAACTAATCAGATTTTAGAAAGAAATATATCGTCACCAAGGTAAAACTGAGCTTGATGTCGTAGTATAATGTTTTTGGAATATTATGTTATAATGCATAAGATATCAGGGTGTACACGTGATATTTTGATGTTTTTTGTAAAACACGAATTTATTCACGAATTACACACCAAACCTTATGTTTAGATATCCAAGGAAAATCCAAGCCTATGGATTGGGAATTTCAAATCAAAAAATATGAAACGCGAGTGCGTTATAACATGCTCGTGTTCATGTTTGTTATGTGGTATATGTGCTTGTGGGAGGGATATATTTACTAAATTTATTAATCTTTATACTTTATTATTTCTTATACTTTAAATTTATTTTAGTAAATATAATAAATTAGGGTCACTTTGCACCTTATGGAACTAGTCTCACAGCTACATCAGTCATGGTTTAGAAGATAGTTTTTCATATTCTAATCTGGTCAATACATAGGTATTTTTCAGGATTTCACTTTCACCTAAATCTTTTAGGGTTTAAATTCTATAATTGATATTTGTTTTGTGAAAGAATATAGTCATTGTTTAGGTTTTTGGGTCTTCTTGATTGGTTATTGACATTTGTAGGAGTTTTAGATGTGTTAAAACTATATTTTATAAACCTCACAACTCCCAAAGGTAGTAACAATTACTTGAATATATGGATTCATGCAATTCCTTATAACACATAATAAATCAAAACACATATGTAAGTTTTTATCGATTCAAATAATCAAGGGAATGGTCATCATGAGGTATTTGAAGGATATAAAACATCATGAGGAAAATGGGTGTAATCAACAAAATCACGAGGTCTATGAAAGATCTAAAACATCAAGAGCTTCATTGAGATTCAAATCATCAAGGGAATGGTCATCAGGAGCATGATAAGATAAGATTTCCATGAGTGATGGTGGAAATCATCTCAGACTTACAAACAATATATATTTTACGAGAGTTTTCTATACACTTAATCAATGTTTGGTAATGAACTCACATCTTGCAAGTCAAGGAGATGGAATTTGGAGTGTTTCAGTATAATGTGGAGGTCAAGAACATGAAATTCATTCTCGTACATTCTTTCAAGTTTAATTTAGAGATCAATCCTTCTATTAGGATGATGAAACCTATCTCCATGAGGAACAATTGAGAAAGATGGTGTTCAAACATCATAATCTTGATTCCACTCAGTGTGACATCTTCAACGGGGAGGTGAATTATGAGATTAAAAATAGATCATCATGTTCAAAGGTGAAAAGTGAGGCTTAAGGAGTGAATTAATGATCATCATATATTGAATCTATTATTGTTTCCAAATCTCTTCAAGAAACAAATAAAAATGAGCTAGTCAAAGTTATTAAGGCATCCAGGGACTATCATGTGTGAAGGATCAAGAAGTCACCTAATATCATGAGAGGGATATGAGAAAGAAGCGTATGAGCATCCTAAATATAATTCCATTCAAGGATAATTTTAATCCTGAAAGTGTAAGAGGATGATCTTCCTATGGAGATGTTGTCATGTGAATTGACTAACCCAAAATGTAAAACTTAAACCATGAAAACCAAGCCACAATGTGAAATCTTGCTCCCAAATCTTCTTGAATCCCTCTTCAAGCCAACTTGCCTCTTATGTCATGATCACCTTGTCCTTGAAGGTATTCCTAATACATTGGGTGAACATGTATAATTTTTAAAAAGGTTTAACAAGGTCCATTATTCCATTCATTGAAGTGCAGTAAAAGACTAATTCTCTGACAAGCCTAAAAAGGCCAATTTTGGCCATTTCAGAGCATGTGTGCATCCTCTGGAGGGTTATGAAAAGGTATTAAGTATCCAAAGGTGGTATTTGAAATATTTGAAGGTGTTGGAAGTAGTTTAGGAATATTTAGGAAATTTTTGATCATTCAGGGATAGTTTGTTCAACAATGGGTTTTTCGGTGCAAGGAATGAGTAGTCAAATTATGAACCTTGACTTATCCCATTGATTCTGGGAGATCTGTAAGGAGTTAGGAGGAAAACAAGTAGGCACCGAAAATATTGAATAATCATTTACATTTTGGGAGCATCCATTTTGATCCAAGGCCACCAAAGGTGATGCTAAAAATCATCTCATACTCTCAAGCAATACATACCTCCCAAGAGTATTTCTAAACACTTAATTAGTGCTTGGTAATGAGATCAATACATTGTAGAGTTCAGGAACATGTGATTCACCTTTAAGTTATAATTCCACATGGATAAAATTTATCAAAAGGGTGTTCTCCACAATGGTATTAGAGTCTTCTTCACAATGGTGTGACTCAATAATACTCCTAAGTTTTATAACTCAATTCTAGGTAGATTTATCTTTTAGGAATCCTTATCAGTTGAGATATTAATATTTTCTTGTTGAAACCCCAAAATAGGGTTTTAGATAACCTGATAGGGAGAAAATTCATATTTCTTATCATACACACCCTTTTTGACTCATTTACCTATTGAATAAGATTTAGGAGGATTAAATTCAAGTTTCTTATTTTATAACCCAGATCTATGGACACCTTATATGCTCCCAACATTAAGATTTAGGTGAGAAAAACCGTGAGAGTTAACAAAAACTGTCAAGGTTGGAAGTAAATACTAGATGTCATGAACAACCACTATATATTTGTAATTAAATTACTTAAATAGATTTGAATATCAATAGCAATAAAACACCAAGAATACCAAAATATAGATAGCTGATTATAATATGCAAGTATAAGTTATAGGACTAAGGACGTAACAATATTCAATCCCTTTCCTCTTGATAGACATCAATATGTGCATCCTTATAGTCATTGTGCATCCTTCCTCTAACTAGCCTGCCTTTAGTTCAACCTTCACCCTAGCTCAGAGGAAATTCCTAGCAAGGTTTTAAATTATTTTTAGTGTGAAAGGATGATTACCTAAGGTGATAAATTAATTTAGTAAGATTCGGTGAAAGATATTTTCCTCTAGAGGCCTAAAAAGGACATTTTGGCCATTTTACAGCTGGTAAACACACTTTAAGAATGTTCAAGGGAAATTATAAAGCATCTGAGGGTGATTTTGAAGAGAATTGAAGGTGTCTAAAGTAATTTAGGAAAATTTAGGAAAGAAAATATCATTTAGGATCCATCTGTTCAACATTGGGTATTCAAGGTGTAGGGAATGAGAAATTCAATGGTGAATGTTGTCTTCTATGGAAGATTCCAGGAGTTCCCGAATGATTTTAAAGGAAAAAAAATATGCATCAAAATGTTTAATAGAAATTCACTTGGATAACAAGTTTAATCAGGAGAATCATGAGGTCTCAGAACAATCAAAAGCATCAAGAACCTCATTTAAATTCAAGTCATTAAGGGAATGATCATCATGAGAATTTAGAGAAAGGATCACCACGAATGGTGATAATAGTCATCTCAATCTCACAAATGGTACATATCTTTTGATATTGTTTCAAAACACTTAATCAATAATTGGTGATGTGCTCAAATCTTACAATTCAAGGAGTGGCTTTCACAGTGCTTCAATGCACTTGGAGTTCAAGAAGATGGAGCTCACCATCAAACATTCCATCAAGTCTCATTCAAGGATCAATCCTTCTATATAAAGGATTAAACCTATTTCCATGAGGATCGATCGAGAAAATATTTTTCCATATACTATAAGCATGTTCCATTCATGTGATTGTAGTCACAAAATCTTGCGCATTAGACATTATTTAGCCCAGATTTTCATACTATTATTTGGAGGATTTTCAAGTGAATAAAGCACTAATGAATCCCACCTTTTATCCATCTTGTTTTTCTTTTTTCTTCATTCTCACATAGTTTTACTTACATGTGAAACTATTTTGCAATTATCCCATCATTTTATCCTAAACTAGGGCGCCCAAGCCTATATTGGGAACCACGGGCACCCCGGTCCCACCCGGTGCCCCGAACCTTTCTCAAGTTTCCCACCTCTTTTTGAATTCTTTCTAGATATTTTTTTCTTTATCTTTTTCCTAGTCGGTATATTGGAATTAATTATGAACTTATAAAAAGAGAAACCTATAAATATAAATTTATGATACCATAACGAGGGTCCTAGCGTCGCACACTATTATCACTGGATCTAGAGTTGCATCCATTGATCACTTGCATCCATTAGTGTTATGCATCAAGGCTAGGAGATCTGCATCAACACACACAACATAGGGGAGGGATTATATTCTATTCCATGCACACATAATATTACATTTTCTATATTTATTATTGCTTACTACTTCACAAAGTGCAACCGGCACAAGAACACCTAGGGCCTGACAACATGCGCACACACATTAGAACTACATCCGAGTCTAAAATGTAGTGCAACAATCAAGTGATAAGACCACTATTTTGGTGGCCGAGGTCATCCCAACCCATTCATTCTGCATCTTTTATTTTTCCTAGGGTTTAACACTTATTTCTTCCTTAGGTTATCACTTCTATTATCCAACACATTCGGCGTAGCTTGAAAAATCCAAAGGATGATAGACAGAGAGGGTTTCACTTGACTTATAACCCTAGAAAAACCAATTTTCAAGCATTTACAGAGACTAAAGCTCCTATTTCTCATAACAGGCACCCCAGGGCGCCTTAGTTTTCCCAAATCCTCCGATATGGCCTTTTCGAGACTTTTGAGTGATCGCTCCTAGACCTAAAATTCACATTTAGACTCGCACAACCTTTGACAATCTTCTTTAATCAAGTAAGTCATTCTTCCTCACTTTCTTAAATATTTAGGGTTTTATTTCACTCGGAATAGTTATTTACAGTTATTCCAAATTGTTTTAATACATTTATACAATGTCTTATTCCTTTTATTTAGATGAACTATTTGCTATAATTTCACTAGGGTTTTGGTCAATTTTAGTTAATCGGTGACATATTTGTCAAGGAAGTGAATTGTGAAGTTAAAAAGGGTGTCATCATGTTAAAACGTGAAATGGGAAGCTTATGTAGTAAGTTGAGGATCATCATATCTTTACTCTTCCATCATGTTCAAACATATTCAAGGAATAAGCCAAGATGATCTAGTCAAGCTACCAGGCATTCAAGACCATCATGTGTGAAGGATCAAGGCATCATCTATCTCCACGAGAGGTATATAAGAAAAGACATGTATGAGTATCTTGAAGTTAATTCCATTTGAGGAGAATTATGGAGCCATGAGGGGTAAGAGTTTGATCTTCATATAGAGAACCATCTATGTATGAATGAAAAATCTTCTGAGTTTGACTTGATGTCACTCACTTGGTAGTGTTCTTAAATACTCATTTGAACGTGTAGTGTGACCACACTTCATAGGAGGAATAGAATTACAACCACCTCATTTCAATCCGACAGGTGGCCACATGACAAGAATCTCATTTAGTGATAAATCCTTCCATCTACATGGTGAATACCTATTTTAGTAAGTGATAGATAATAAGAAAATGGTTTGATCATCATGGAGTTGATTTGTGATCACTAGGGTTAATTATGGAGCCCTTGAAAAGTAAGAGAGTGATATTAGATCTTTCCTTGTAATTAGAAGAGATAATCATGTTCCCATCACAATGTAGATCTCATAATAGTGTTTCTAAAAACTCAAGTCATCACTTGAGGTCTTAGAAACATGATTTCAACTCATGGTAACTCATTTTTACCACTTTTTCATGTTAGAATTTTCATCACTCAAAAACACAACTTGGGGTGTTACGAAGGTGTTTTCAACTCATAAAATTTTGCCTCATCCTTATAAGATCCTCTCTTGTGGTAAATAATATTTTATGACAAAGAGTAGCCTTTTCGAGAGGTACTTATCAACATTTACAAATATTCACCTACCACCATGTGGTGACCATATCTTTAGAGCTTGCAAATTTATGGTCATTTTTGTCTAGAATTGAAATGGGCATCTACATTATTTTGAAATTATATATGAAACCTTCAAGTATTAGAGAAAAAGGGTATTACCGATCCATAAGATCTAGAATAAACTCTACTTCATCAAACAATCGACAAAAAAAGAAAAACATGAAATAGAGAGGTTCTCAGATTTTTAAGTAACAGACCGCCACCCTGCTTTAGGGCAGCAAGATTACATAACCACCACCCAGGACATGGTGGTGGTCTTGGGACCACCCGGTCTACATAGGGTGGCGGTCCCGGTCAATTACTGAAACAGAAAACAAAATTTGAAACAAACAACCTCTCGAATTTGAAAGGATGTTCATTTCCTTCTCCTTTATGACCTTTCCCATTCTCCAGTGCACGGAGGACATGAGAAAGGCTATAAATACATGATTGTAGAAGTGTAGAAGATCATCGAAGCATGAGAGCAAGTGAGCAAGAAGTCTTAGTGCTGAAATTGTATTTTGTATAAGAAAGGAGTTTGAGACAGAGAAACAAGTAAGTAATCTAAAGGAATGTTGAGAGATATTATCTACTTCCTTTCATAATTATTGTAAATTATGTACTTGTTGATTTGAATTGGCCAATAGAAGTGGGAAGAAAGAGAAATTTCCCTTCCCGACTAGTTTTTCCTCCATTGGAGGTTTTCCAGATAAAATTGTTGGTGTTATGAGTTTATATTCTTTCCTTTACTAAATTGTTGATTCTAAGAGCACACTAACATTTCATTCACTAGCTATCTCTGTTATTTTCTAATAGAAAGTAAACAACAATGATTAATTGTGATTTTGTGAATAATTCCAAAGTTGAAGAGTTTATAGATCATTTTGGTATCAGAGCTAACAAGTATCCAGGATTGTGGTATTCATTCTTGAATTTGTATGACAATGACAAGATCTAAAGGTGAAGAAACTTTACCTTGTGATCCGGAGATTTCTACAAAGAAGTGGAAACAGAGAATTCAGGGAGAAATGGAGGAAGAGAACTTGGTCCGTAGAATCGAGATGCTTGGAGACCATGATGGATAGGATGTTTAGAAGGCAAGAAGAACTTGCAGATTTGTAGAAGACAGCTTCATCAAGCAAGACTCCATGGACTCAGTGGTTCGAGGCTTAGCTGAAAATTTTGGTATAGGCAAGAGCCACCATGAGGAAGATTATGGAGAAGAGCATGAAGAAGAGACTTCTAACACAAGAGAAAAGGTAAAATCTGAACATACTCCTTTTAAAGTTGAGACTAAAGTCAAATCAAAAGCTTTGAAGGACAAGTAGATGCAGAATTACTTGATAAATGGTTAAAACAGTTAGAAGTCTACTTTAGTGTCCATAATGTTACTGAGGCACAAAGGATCACCTTTGCACGTCTCAAGATGGAAGGACATGCTCTAGTTTGGTGGGAAACCCATATAACTACTTGTGAAAAGAAGAAGTGTCCTATTGTGAAGTCTTGGCAAGAATTCAAAGAATTACTTAGAGCTAACTTTTATCCTATTGGCCATAAAACTGACCAAATGATTAAATGGCAGTATTTTAGACAAGGCAGTGGTCAAAGTGTGTAGGACTATACTACGGAGTTTCGAGGCAAGCCATGTTGCTAAACATGGATTTGGAGGATGAGGATATTCTAACCAAGTACTTGGAGGACTTCACACTCACCTTTGAAGAAAATTCATCTCCACAAAGCCCAAAGATCTCAATGAAGCATGTGTACATGCATACTACATAGATGATGAGAAGAAGCAAGGAGAAGCAGAGCCGAGGGTAAAACAATCAACAAATCAGCAGAAAAAGGATTATGGGTAAACAAGTAACAAGAGTAAGTGGAAAGGGAAAGGTAAACAAGATGTCACTACTTTAAATACTTGTAAAGATCCCAAGAATTTTTGCAAGAATTGTGATATCAATGGTCATACTGACGCTACATGTTGGAAGTTACATCCGAGTTACATCCGAAGAACCAAACCAAGGACTCAAAGAAGTCCATGACAGCTTGTAAAGACAGAGGGGAGGTGAAATTGAAGATGACTCTGATGTAGATGAAAGGCTTGGATGCATGACCACCAACATGGAAAACGAAGAGGAGATGAGTAGACTATTCCAAATCAAAATCCAGATCAAGAGAACTAAGGTAAATGCTTTGGTTGATACCGGTTCTCAATCTAACTTGATTTCTGAGGTAGTTGTAAAGAAGCTTGGTCTTGAGACTTACGAGCATCCACACCCTTATCCTTTGGGTTGGGTGAAGAAGGGTGTTGAAATTCAAGTAACAAGAAGATGTAAGGTCAAGTTTGGGATAAATTCCCAATATATAGATGTTTTTGAAGCTGACGTTATTCCACTTGATGCTTTTGATGTGGTATTCGGGAGTCCTTACTTGTATGTTAGGGATGCTATATTTATGAGAAGGGAGAACCGATACAGATGGGTCAAGGATGGGATCAACTACAACATCCGGGCACACCAACGTAAGACACAAGTTACTATGGTGAGTGCTAACCAAGCAAAATGATATTTAAGCAAAATCATAATCAATTTTGTTTACTTTTGTTAAAAGATAAACAAGATGGGGTAGAAGTTTCAGAAATTTCTAACCAAGGAAAACAAGATTTGGATAGTATTATTCAGTCTTTTTAGGAAGTATTTCAGGCTCCTAGTGGATTACCACCAAAATAGGAAGTAGAGCATGAGATTCAACTGTTTCCAGAGTCACCTCTACCAAACATCGGTTGTATAGGAATCCTTGCTTGAGAGTACTGAAGTAAAGAAACAACTCCAGAACTAATAGACCAAGGGGTGATACGTCCGAGCACCTCACCATGTGGTTCACCTATTGTGATGGTGCCAAAGAAGGATGGTTCTTGGAGAATGTGCATCACTACCGTGCTTTAAACAAGATCACTATAAAGAACAAATATCCACTTCCCCGCATAGATGATCTCTTGGACCAGCTTCAACGCATGCCAAATTTTTCATGAAGTTGGATCTCAAGTCTAGGTTATCACCAAGTCAGGATGAAGGAGGAGGATATATGGAAGACTTCCTTCAAAACAAAACAGGGTTTGTATGAATGGTTAGTACTTCCTTTTGGATTATGCAATGCACCCGCTACATTTATGAGATTGATGAATGATGTATTGCATGGGATTTCATAGATTCATGTGTCATTGTATACCTAGATGATATCTTGATTTTTAGTGCCACATGGGAAGAACATCTAACACATTTGCAGCAAGTCTTGCAAGTTCTCAGGGAGAAACAACTGCTTTGTAATATGAAGAAATGTGAATTTTCCAAATAATCACTTGTCTATCTTGGGCACGTGGTTGGAGGAGGAGAGCTACGAGTGGATCCAAAGAAGGTGGAAGCCATCACTAATTGGCCAACACCAACAGAGCCACAGAGACTAGAAGTTTTGTGGGAGTAGTACAATACATGCGGAAGTTCATTCCGGGCTTCTCCACGATTATAACACCTCTACACACAATGGCCATAAAGAGTAAGGGTTTTGACTAGGGTAAGGAACAAGACAAATCCTTTGAGTTATTGAAATACAAGATTAGTCATGCTCCAGTACTTGCTCTTCCTAGTTTGCAACAGCCTTTTGAAGTAGAGACAATGCCAATGATTACGCTATGGGCACAAGTGTTGCTTCAAGGAGGTAAACCCATATGTTATCATTCTAAAACTTTCACTTCAAAAGTTAAAGGATATTCAGTATATGATAAAGAAATGTATGCACTAGTTCAGGAAATTAAAAATGGAAACATTATTTGATGGGTAAAGAAACTATTATGCACACTAACCACAAACCTCTCCAGTATTTGCAAGCATAGTCTAAATTACAGCAAGCAAGGCACTACAAATGGATGGGGTTTCTTCAATAGTTCCATCTTGGTGATCAAATACAAGAAGGGTAGTACAAATTTGGTGGCAGACATGTTGTCTAGGCCACCCACACAGGAAAATTTCTCCTGTTTGGCCACTATCTCTCAGATCGAGCCCTTCACGAAGGAAGCTTAGAGAGGCATATGCCCAAGACAAAGACTTTGGGGTGACATTTCAGAAGTTATAGTCCCAAGGGGCTGAAAGGATGGGGATTGAAGATTGTTATCTCAAGGACGGGCTGCTCTACCGATGGGGGAAACTTTGTGTGCCTAAAGAAGAAAGACTTCTATTGATGAGGGAAGCACATACCTCAAAAGTAGCAGGGACATTTTGGTGTTGGTAAGACCCTAACCCACTTGCAAAGGTATGTATATTGGCCCAATATGCAAGAAGAAGTATCAAAATTTATTCATGGATGTAAACTTTGTTGTACTAGCAAGCCTAAAACTAGGAAGGAAGGTTTGTATATGCCTTTACCAATACCTACTCGTCCATGGGAGGACATTTCTATGGATTTTGTAGGAGGATTACCTATGTCTAAACATGGCCATGACTATCTCTATGTTGTTGTTGATAGATTCAGTAAAATGTGTATTCTTATGGCATGTAAAAAGACAATAAAAGCACATGAGGCAGCAGATCTTTTCTTTGCTAATGTATGGGTGCATTTTGGTTTGCCAAAGTCTATTGTCTCTGACAGGATTCCAGGTTCTTGGGGAAGTTTTGGACTACTTTGTGGGACAAGATGGATACCAAGTTACAGAGGAGCACAAATTTCCATCCACAAATAGATGGACAAACAGAGGTGGTAAACAGGACTTTGGTATAGTTGATTAGAGGGTATAATAGTAAGTACCCAAGGACTTGGGATGAGTCCTTAGCCTACATTCAACATTCCTATAACCGGTAGTACACACATCCACTATGAAGTCACCATTTGAAGCATGCTTGGGATATCTACCTACAAATCCACTGACATAGCAGTTGGACAGCAGGATGAGGAGGATACACGAGACACAGAGGTGACTAGAGCAAAAAATTCATTGAGAGGATCTAGAAAATCCATCTCAAGGTCAAAGAACAACTAGAGAAATCTCAAGCTAAGTATAAAGCTAGGCATGATCAGCATAGAGGGAACACAAGCTTCATGTTGGAGATAAAGTTTGGCTTTACTTGAGCAAGGAGAGACTACAAGGTCAAGCACGAAGCTCAAGCCACTACGATATGGACCCTTCACCATATTGGAGCAGATTGGAGAAAATGCTTTTCGACTTGATTTTCCATCATTCATGAGGATGTACTCTATAGTAAACTGCGAGAACTTGCACCTATATGAGCCATCCATGCTAGATGAAGATGAAGAACTACAGTTGCTACCTTCCATCGAGGATTGCATCTTGACTCACGAGGTGAATTGGAGGAGGATGTAGTGTTGCAGCTAGAAGGTCAGAGAGACTAGAAGAGGTCCACAAGAGTCTTGGCAGATTGGACTAAAAGGAAAGACACCAAGGCAGGCCCGGTGGTACTTGAAGGAGCAAGTGAGGGAATTATTTCCTCATCTACTCCCCCACTAAGCTTTTGTGGGACCAAAATCCTCCTAAGAAGGGAGGT
The DNA here is from genome assembly GCA_018340775.1 of Taxus wallichiana var. yunnanensis. Taxonomy (NCBI): domain Eukaryota; kingdom Viridiplantae; phylum Streptophyta; class Pinopsida; order Cupressales; family Taxaceae; genus Taxus; species Taxus wallichiana. The sequence goes on from CM031241.1 coordinate 231,320,592, forward strand.
GTGATCCATAGGGATCTAAAATAACTCTACTTCATCAAAAATAGTCAACACAGAGAAGAAAAACAAAAACAAAGGTTCTTTTTTTAATAACCGTGACACCACCGCCCAGTAGGCGGCGGTTACAAACCGCCACCCAGCCCAACAGGCGGCAATGGTCCTGGGACCACCGGTCTACATAGGGCGGTGGTCCTAGCCATTATGGATAGAAAACAAAATTCAAAATGAACAACCTCTGAATTTGAAAGGATGTTCATTTCTCTTCTCCTTCATGACCTTTCCCATTCTCCAGTGCATGGGAGGACATGAGAAAGGCTATAAATACATGATTGTAGAAGTGTAGAAGATCATCAAGCATGAGAGCAAGTGAGCAAGAAGTCTTAGTGCTGGAAATTGTATTTTGTAGAAGAAAGGAGTGTTGAGACAGAAAGCAAGCAAGTAATTGAAAGGAAGTGTTGAGATATTATCTACTTCCCTTTCATACTTATTGTAAATTTTGTACTTGTTGATTTGAATTGGCCAATAGAAGTGGGAAGAAAGAGCAATTTCCCTCCATTAGAGGATTCTAGGATAAAATTGTTGGTTTTTCCTTTACTACAATTGTTGATTCTGAGCCACTAACATTTCATTCACTAGGTTTCTCTGTTAGCAAACAACAAAATTGTGATTTTGTGAATAATTCCAAAGTTGAAGATTTATCAATTACTTTTATAGGATTCAAATATATTTCCAAAGTTGCCTATTTTTTTTTCCTCCTAACTCATTACGGAGCTCCCAAAATCATCAAGAAGTCAAATTTCACCATTAGAGTGTTTGTTTCCTATCCTAGAAAACTATTGTTGTTGAGCATATTTTCCTTGAATGAGTAAACTTTCCTAAATATTCCTAAACTACCTCTAAAACTTTCAAGATTACAAAATCAACTCTAGATTCTTAATATATTTCTTGAGCTCTCTAATGTTTGATTAGCTCATTATAGAATTTTGGCCTGAATAATCTTCCATCCAGTCACACTAAACACGTCAATAATCATATTTGATCATCCTTGCACATTGAAATAAACTTAAAAACCTTGTTAATAATTTATTTTAAACTAGTTTGAAGTGGTACTAAGTTAGGATGGTTATATGAAGGATGAACTAGTGACCGAGAAGCAAAAGATTCAATTGTGGGATTAGTTGGTATGCTCAAAGTTTCAATTTTTCATGCCATACATTTTGCATGATAACACCCTCTTACCACTTTCACCAAATTCCTTTTTTGTAATGCAAAAATTATTTCATTGGTGTCTTGTCCATGTATGATATTATTTCAAGGGTTTCTTGGAATAAACACAAAAGGGTATCTCAAAAACATTTCTCTTAATGTTTATGTAGATTTGATTTCTTATGAAGTATGTGGCACTTGAATCAACCTTACTACTCCTACACTAAGGTGAGAATGTAAATAATTTACTTAGCATAAATATTGATGAAATTCTTGAGTTTATTTCTCCATAGAAAGTAAATGAATGTGTGGAATATTTGTCACATTTTCACCTACTCCTACCCTAACTTTTGTTGAGTGTTATAAATATATCGATGTGAAGCACTCTTTTATCTTCTAACTCTCGCAAGCTACATCTTATTCTTATATTGAACAAATAAAGATATTATGAGGTCCTTAGATAGATAATCTTATTTCCCACACCTTACTAATGTTAATCTATATTATAAGGCTCAAAGGATTATATACACGTCAACATGGGAACCAAGGTCATTCCCTTACATTGTTGATTATGAGGATCACTCGAGTTGTCCTCTTAAAGATGCAATTCCTTAGCTTATAAAGTAGGTACTCATCCATAGTATGATTTTACCATATTCTAAGATAAAATTAGGGATTCAATTCCATGCTCATGGGAAAATTCATGAGTCCATATATTCGATCAATTTTCGCTACCTTTGGGAGTTATGAGGTTTGTAAATTCTAATTTTGACACATCTAAAACTCCTACAAATGTCAATGACCAATCAAAAAGACCCCAAAACCTAATCAATGACTATATTATTTCCCAAAATAGATATCGATTGTATAATTTAAACCCTAAAAGCTTTAGGCTGAATGTTGAAATCCTGAAAAAAACCTATGTACTGACAATATTATAATATGAAAAACTATCTTCTAAACCATGACTGATGGAGCTATGAGACTAGTTCCATAAGGTGCAGAGTGACCCTAATTTCTTATATTTACTAAAATAAATTTAAAATATAATTTTTGCATTTATTAATCTTTATACTAAGAAATAACAAATTATAAATATTATTAAATTAAAAACTTATATTAAACCATTTCTTTTAGTACATATATCCCTCCCACAAGCACATTTACCACATAGTAAATGCAAAATGCGAACGCGCGTTATAATGCGCTTGCAACATAGCGCTAAATCTGTTATAACACGCTTGAATTTTAGGCTTGGTAATTACCAATCCTAATAATGCATAATGCAATGGGTAAATGCACCAAGTTGGGGGGCCAAAAGTGGACAAAAACTAAAAAGTAGACGAAATGCGTATGCGTTTTGCCAAAACACGTTCGCGTTTTAATTTTTTTGGTTTGGTGATTACTGAACCTATAACACGTATGTGTTTTAGAGAAGCCAAAATGCATACGCATTCTTTGTAGGATGTACTATGGACTATGTATGTGTATTTGGGGGCTTATACTTACAAAAATAAATGTTTAAGTATAAAAATAACAAAAGTATAAGAAATAATAAAAGAAATCTTATGTATAAGAAATAATAAAAAGAAATAACAAAATTATAAGAAATAATAAAAGAAATCTTATGTATAAGAAATAATAAAAGAAATAACAAAAGTATAAGAAATAATAAAAGAAATCTTATACTTTAAATTTATTTTAGTAAATATAATTAACTAGGGTCACTCACCTTCATGGAAGTGGTCTTGTAGCTCCAACAATTATAATCTAGAAGATAGTTTTTCAAAATCTAATCTGGTCAATACTTACTCATTTTTAGGATTTCAACAAAGGACCTAAAACTTTCAGGGCATATATATTGTAGTCGGTCTTTGTTTTGGGAAAGTATATACTCATTTTGTAGGTTTTTTAACCTTATAAATTATATTTTGGCCCTACCACTGCTTGAATTGGTACCAATTTTTAAATTTGGTCCATAATTCACTTTAGTGACCATGAATCAACTCTATGATGCTTATCTACTTCTTACTAAAATGAGATCCTCACTTTGTAGATAGAGGATTGCTCCGTGAATGGGATTCCTATCCTATGGCAAAATGAGGTGATTGTGATGTGCCTCCTCCTTAAGGTGTGATAACACTACTAGGTGTTGAATGAGTTTTTACGAATAGTACCAAGTGAATTGCATCAAGTTAACTCAGATGATTGCTCATTCTTAGAAACATGGTGCTCCATATAAATATCATCCCCTCACCTTTCCTAGCTCTAAAATCATCCTTTCATGGAATCAAATTCATGATTCTCATACGTTTTTTTGCTCATATGTCTCTTGTGGAGACAAACAATGCCTTAATACTTCACACATGATGGTCCTTGATACCTTGGTGACACAACTAGCTCATTTTAGCTTGTTCTAAAGGGTGTTCAATTAGCTACATAATGGCCAAAAATTCCTTTTTAGGCCTTCAAAGGAAGTAGTCTCTCATCAAAACTAAATGAATCGATCAATCACCTTATACACTATTCCTTACACACTGAAACACACTGAATGATCTTATTAGGACTTTCCTTTGGGTGAGGGTTTATGATTTAGGGTTTAGGGTTTAGGGCTCGGGTTCGGGGTTTAGGGCTTAGGTTTAAGACTCAAAGTTTAGAATTTAGGGTTTAAGGTTTAGTGTTTATGGTTCATAGTTCAAATTTTAGGGCTTAGGGTTCAAGGGTCGGGCTTATCGTTTATGGTTTAGGGTTTAGAGTTTATGGTTTATGGCTCAGGGTTAAGGGTTTAGGTTTTAGGATTTAGGGTTTAGGGTTTAAGGCTCAAGGTTTAGGGTTTAGGGTTTAGGGTTCAAGGTTAAGGGTTAAGGGTTTATGGCTCAAGTTTCAGGGTTTTGGGTTTAGGGCTTAGGGTTGAGGATTTAGGATTTAGGGTTTATGGCTCAGGGTTTAGGTTTTAGGATTTATGGTTGAGGTTTAGGTTTGAGGGTTCAGGTTTTAGGGTTTTGGCTTAGGGATTAGGGCTTATGGCTTAGGGTTTAGGGCTTATGGTTTAGGTTTTAGGGTTTAAGGACTCGGGTTTAGGTTTTAGGGTTTAGAGTTGAGGTTTTAGGGTATATGATTTAGGGCTTAGAGTTTAGGGTTTAGTGCTTGGGGTTTAGGGTTTAGGGATTGGGGTTTAGGTTTAGGGTTTATGTTTTATGGTTTAGGGTTTAGGAATTAGGGTTTAAGTTTTAAAGGTCAGGGTTCATGGTTTAGGGCATTGGGTTCAAGGTTTAGGGTTTAAGACTCAGGGTTTAGGGTTTAGGGATTAGGGGTTAGGGTTTAGGGATCAAGATTTAAGGCTCGGGATTAGGCTCACCCATTCACTCAATGTAATGTTCTATGTCTTACCCATTCTTATAAGTATTGATAGAGAGTATTCAACTAAAAATGGTTCATCTACTTCGTAAGCAGAACATTCAAAGGAGTCATCACAATTTGATGCCTTTCATCTACTCATATTTTGAAGGAGGAAATTACAGATATCTAAGAATAATTTGGTACAAATAAATGTTACCCAATACAACTATCTTCTTTTTCCCATTACATGGGAACTATTTCACTCATTGTAATGTTCTATGTCTTACCCATTCTTATTAGTATTGATAGAGAGTATTATTGAAAAGGGTTCATCGACTTGGTAGGAACAAAATTCAAAGAGATTCATCAAAATTTGATGTCTTTCATTTGTTGATATTTTGAAGGAGGGAAATGCCAGATATCTAAGAACAATTTGGTACAAAGATATGTTTTTGACACTCTTTTGAATAATTCTTTCAATTAAAGTCGTCGAGAATGAAGGTTTAATTCAATTACAAAGAACGATATGTCTAGTGCTTGTGTAAGCTGGCAATTTGAGATGATTTATGAGGTTCAAGTTTATTTTCCAAGATGCATTACTCCAATGTTTGAAAATGTTTCTCTAGATACAACGACATTCTAATTCAAACACTCAATGATTCCTAAATGTCCAATCCTTCCACATACCCCAGTAGTCCCTATCCTTAGATATAGGAGACATCGTTACTTGGATTCCATTTATAATGATAGAGATATTTGTAAATTCGTGTTATGACCTCTAAATCTATATGAATTTCAAGTTGTTTAGAAATCACATCACACCCTTTACTAGGCTTTATGAGTACCCTTATCTTTTTGAAGGTGTTTTTAAAAGCATCCATGGGTTTATCATAGAAGTAATTATCAATTAATGTAAGGTCAGTAAGTCGTAGGTTAAATTGAATCCCATTCAAAACTAAATTAGAAATATTTACCATGTATGATTGATAACCCCTTTTTTCTTAGCCATTCCCAATTGTTATGCTTATTTTGAAAACTTCAGAAGTTCTGTCAAATTTTCTATCCATTCTAGTAGCAGAAGAGATTTCTCTTTCTCTAGAGGAGAGGATATTGTAGGAAATTTAGTTCTTATCTTACACCTCCATGTTGGTATATTATTTGTGTTTCTTCCATTTCTTTTGAGATTAATGTTTGTGTTACGATGGTTATTTTTTCCACTTCCATGGGTAATCCTTGCTTGCATAATAACATACATGGAAATATGAGAAATGTGAATTTTTTTAGAGTGTGAAGAAATTGACATTCAAGAGCGCAAGTATATGTGGGGAGAAATAAGTTTGGAAAATATGTGTAATATGCATTGCAAATCACAAGGTAAATGTCATATCCATTTAGTTTCTTATCCCACCTCTCATAAACAAGGTAGTTGTACAAGCAGACTCAATGATGGTTCTAGGCACAAGACTAGGAAATATGGTCCTAAGATATTCAAAAAGATGAACTCACTCATGAGACCTACTGGAAATATATGAGGTTTAGGGGTTAGAGCTTAGGGTTCTAGATTTAGTGTTTAGGGTTTACGGCTCAGGGCTCAGGGTTCAAGGTTTAGGGTTTAGGGTTTAGGGTTTAGGGTTCAGGATTTAGTGTTCATGGTTTAAGGTTTATTATTTTGGTTTTAGGTTTTAGGGTTTAGGTCTCTCGGGGTTAAGGGTTGAGGGTTGAGGGTTTAGGTCATAGAGTTCAAGGTTTATGGTTTAGTGTTTAGGGCTTAGGGTTTAGGGTTTAAGGTTTAGGGTTTAGTGTTTAGGGCTTAGGGTTTATGGTTTAGGATTTAGTGCTCAGGGTTTAGAGTTTAGGGTTTAGGGTTTAGGATTTATTTTTTAGGGTTTAGCATTTAGGGCTCATGGTTCAAGGTTTAGGGTTTAGGGTTTAGGATTTAACATTTAGGGCTTAAGGTTTAGGGTTTAGGGTTTATGGTTTAGGGTTTAGTTTTGTTGAGGGCCCTTGGATGACCGAAGACTCCGAACTTGACCAGATCTTCGACTGAACAGTCGAACATTTGTTGGAAGGTCTCGTGCTGGAGTCTAGCATGTTCTAACTCTTCTGATATCGGACCTGCTAATGCTTGGAGTTCCTTATTCACCTTCTCGATGTTTAGGTATAAACTGATATACTCGGCGATTACTCTTTCACTATCCTTGAGGATCTGGCTCCTCCAAGAGAAACACCATACCACCTTTCGCCGATCTTTGAATACTCATTGATCTTCTCCGACCGAGCACTCAGAGTCTCGGCAAAGCAGCTAGCCGTGGGAGGTGCACTTCCCATCTTCTGTAAGGCTTGAAGCAGGTACTTGTTCTGCTCCTTCAGTAGCCTTTTCTCCTCTTTCGTTTCCTGAAGCTTTTTGCAGAGTGCATCAACTGCGGAAAGAGCTTCCCCCTGGAGACTTTCTGAGGATGTCCCCATTGTGACTTGGGTCACGGTGAAATCTGTCAGAGACAGATCTTCTTTCTCTTTGAGGGGGTTGGGGTACGCTATTTCCATGACTCTCTCACCTGCAGCGCTCTTTGAGAAGCGTGTAACCGGCTTGTGCTTCTTTGCCCCTTTAGCGGAATGATCAAAAGTCCATCGGAGCGATGGGGACTTTCCTCTTTTGTTGGCTCAGCTGCTGAGAAATCCAAGCTGGTCCTATAGAAGAAGGACCAGAGACAGAGGGGGAGGCAGCAACGGTAGAAGAGGGGAAAAACGTGGAGACACGCGGCGGCGGCATGGAAAGAATAGCCGAAGAAATGTCCACGGGAGGAAGGGGAACCGCAACTGCAGAAGACATAGGAAGGGAAGGGAGCTCGGAGATGAGGGAAGAAATAGAGGAAGATAAATCAGCGAGGGAGGAGAAGATAGATGAAGAAGCAGGGGAAAGGGTAGAAGAAGGGGCAGAGGACACGACCAAAGGGATGGTCGTTTGAGTCACTCGAGGAGGGGAAGGAAGAGAAGAAGAAGGGATAGAAGGGACCTCTGAAGTTGTAGCGACGCCGACATCCTGGGTGGATGGGCGTATAGGACTATCCTCTGTCAATTCCTCATCAAGAGTTATGACTTGTTCTGGCTCTGAGGGAAGAGGACTTTCAGGGGCTTCCTCCTGAATGGTGCTAGGTTCACCTTCTGCACCTTTGCCTTTCAGCTGCTTCTTTGACCTTGGAGGTGCGTTACCCAAAGGGGAAGTTGTGAAATCTACCCCGAGGTAGATTAGTCCGTTCATGCGGCACCAATGCTCTGTTCTTCGCATAGTCTCTTGACCCTCTCCTCAATTGTTTGAGGAGCCTTATTTCTCGCCAATGGCCGGAAGGGCCAATTGTCCCCATCTCGTGTCATTATACACCTTATCTACTTCATCTTCCGTAGTCTGGAAGCCTTCGGGACAATGGCCACTCCGTATTGGATGATTTCCTCCAATGCTAAGCGCGAATGATCCTTTCTTCTGAGTTCCACCTCATGGAGAACGTCAATGTAAATATCCTCAATTTGAGGGACATGGATCGGATCGAGCTTTGCTTTTGGCAGGCAGCTTCTTGGGTCGAAGGTAGGCCTGGCTGGGAAGTCATGCTTCAAGTTGAGTAGCTCCAGCTCTGCGAACATTTCCTTCGCCTTATGGTGGGTGGAGCATGTGTATCGGCCCACTTTGAGGGGGAAAGGAGTTCCACCCTTCTTTCTTTTCGAGGCACTTCTCATGGTATGTGACCACTGCCTCTTGATGGCTCTAGTAGAATCGCCTTAGGCCCAAAGATACCTTGGTAGCCTGGTTGGCTCTCCCAAAAAGTTGGCAGCCCTTAGATAGGTGAACGTGGGAAATTGGGTGAACAGGGCCCCCCATTTCTCTCGTGACTGCCACTATGTTCTTGGTCATCCGGCTATGAGTCATGTTTGGCCTCGAGGAGATGACATGATAAGAATGCATCGTTAACTTTTGTGAAATGTTGGATGCTATTCTCCACCTTTCGGCTCTGATAGTAATCAAATATCTTGGCCTAAGGCCATACTCCACTTCGGTTCAGCCCGGATAATCCCTTTGCCGACGCCGCAAAGATAGACTACATAGGAGTTCATATGGAACACTCTGTTGTGGTGAACCGTAGAGCTGCCGTAGATGGTGCTTTGCTGATTATTTCACCCAAAGAAAAGCGCCGATCGGGAAAATTCTTATTCATTGTCTCCAGGTACCGCAGCATCCACTTATGGAAATAGTGGGCATCCGAAAGCCCGAAGACTCTGCTCAGGAAAGTGATAGTATCACTGAGTTCCTCTGAGAAATCACTTCGGTGGATAGTCTGAGGCCACCGGGTCACTACCTTCTTGTTCTTTAGGTAGACCTCATTCATCAACTGCATGCACTAGTCTTCGTTGTCTTCCCAGGCCTTGATGCATTCTCGTTGGCTAACAGCCACGTAGTTCCGGTGATGAGGGATGCCAAGTATAAACTCAAAGTGACGGGCACGTGAGGTTTATGACCGCCTCGCCCTTACTTGTTCTCGACACATCTTGTGTCCTTGTTGTAACATTACGCAATCACCATCATGAATTTGTTGTTTACAAATACGACGGGGATTCCTTCGGTGAAGTGCAGTGGCATCGCTATTAACTTGTCCATCCATGGACTTCTTGAATCTTTTGAGTCCTAACCTTAACTCATCCATGTCAATGTGACCCACCCGAGTCTCCGACATCCATACCGCACTCACCCGTGATTCGGCATCCCGACCCTCTCGATATTTGTATTTCATCTCTTCTTCTCGCGCCTTAGCTTTTCCTCTTGGTTTGGTGGGCTTCTTGCTTGACGTAGACATGTGTTCTTTCGAACTCGGGCCTGCTGATCCGCACGAAGAAGAAGTGAGACCCAATCCAAAAAGGTTGAATTAGTCATTTGATCTTCCATCGGAAAGCTAACAGAAGAAAGAGTTAGAGATTTTAAGGCTCGTGGCGCAGAAAATGCAATCGGGCAGTGCCAAATAGATAAGGCGCATAGAAAAGGAATGTTGCAGAGGTTATACTGGCGCCAAAGGCGCATGGCGCATGGATGAAGCAGGTTGCATTTTATAGCAGGGCGCACAGGAAATGCGTGTTACATTGGGGTTTGGTGCGCCTTTTGGCGCATGGGAAGATTGTGTAACATTAACAAATGGTGCGCCAAAGGCTTTGGCGCGGCGCATGAAGGTTTTACACAACATTATGTTACTGCAATGGAGGGTGCGCCCGCGCCTTTCTAACTTTATACTCACGCGAATAAGGCTTGTGTTGCATGAAAGCTGGGTGCGCCCTTTGGCGCATGGAAACATTATGCAGCATGGATAAAGGGTGCGCCAAAGGCTTTTAAGGAGGCGCGGGATTTAGATTTGTAGCATGCAAAAAGGGCGTGCCATTGAGGGCGCATGAGTTCTAGGTGCAGCATGACAAGAGGGTGCGCCATTGGCGCGGGTTTTGGTCATGTAACATGGCGGGTAAGTGCGCCGAGGGGCGCAACTATTTTTGTTGCAACAAAACGCGCCAGTGCGCCATGGAACTACACTAACTGCTCAAATCTCTCATTCTTTTCTTCCACTTCAAAAGTTACTTGGTCACATAAGGTTTTTTACAAAAAGGTTTTGCAGACCAAGCCCTTTCAAAACAGCTCCCCTTCCAGCAGATCTGGAAAGAGGGAGGGAGAGGAGGAGGAAAAGAAGAAAACGTGATGGAATAGCACAGGGGGGAAAAACTAGCTTAATCATATTCCATTTAAAACTGGCCAGCAAACCAAAACCCCGACCAAGAACACAGACCAAGCACACAATGAAAAAGAAAGGGAGAACCTCTTACCTCGAATATATATCAAAAATTGGAGAGCGGGTCCACAGGGCGATGACAACGACAGAGCAGAGCTGACAAATCCAGAGCAATCACGTGCCTTGACAAAAAGGAATGAAAATGACATTGGGCGCGCACTGATATTTATAGAAAAACTTGTCATCAATGCGCCAACCACTTTTGAAATGGCGCATGAAAACTGCTGTCGACAGGGGAAAGTGTGCGCCCTTTGGCGCACGGAAGTATTCGACAACAGAAGAATGAGCGCGCCTTTGGCGCACCGTATGCATTGTCGACATGAAGTTATGTGCGCCCTTTGGCGCACCAAAACTTGGTGTAACACATAGATTATATGCGCCCTTTGGCGCACCGAAAGACGTGTTAACATGGAAAACCATGCGCCAAAGGCTTTTAAGGGGGCGCACCAAAACTTGGTGTTACAAGGCAAATCCATGCGCCCAGCCAAAAAAGGCTCAAAAAGACTAAGTTCAAAAACTAGATTTCCCGGGAAGGGACTTTACGACGTTTCGAACGCGGGGGATCCCTAACAAGGGATCGAAACAAAATTTTCCGTATGGTTATCGGTAAAATTGCCCTTGTCAATTTTACGGATAACAACTGGCTCCTTCTGGGGACTACTCCTGAGCGAACTCGGGGGTAGAGAATCCCAGTTCACATGTGCCTATCCATTGGGTAACAGAGTCAAAAACAAGGGGGACCGGAGGGAGAACGAAAGAAACACACGACAAAAGCAAACACACGACGAAAGCAAACACACAACGAAAATAAACTGTACAAAGAAGAGAGCAAGCTCTACTTCCTGAAGATCTTGAGATGTTGCCCGCTATAGGGAAGCGGGAGTTCAGCTCCATCCAGATACGAGAGATAGAAACTATTCTCTCCATTGAGTTGCTTGATTTTGAAGGGCCCTCTCCATAGGGAATCAAATTTTCCGTGCATGCCCTTTGGCTCTCTTCGCTTGTCCCATAAGAGGACAAGATCTCCCACTTGAAAATTTCTCTGCTTGGCCTTCTTGTCAAAAAGCCTCTTTACTTGATTCTCGATGTTCAAGATCCCGTCGACCACTCTTACTCTCTTTTTCTTCAAGTTCCGCAAGATACATGATTCTCTTTTCTAGAGAACTCGAAAGTTTCATCTTCGATTGCTCGTGCAAGCCGTAGAGCAGAAGTTCAGCAGAAATGGAAGCTCGGCATCGTTGCCATATAACACTTGAAAAGGTGACATGCCGAGAGATCTCTTGGGGTAATGCGGTCCGCCCACAAAGCGTCGTACAAAGACTTGTGCCACATCCACTTCGATTCTCATCTACTAATTTCCGTATGATGGTCACCAAGTTCTTATTATCGATTCCGCCTCACCATTTCCCGAGGGTAATAATCCGAGGCATGTGCTAAAGTTATTCCATATTCATAGCAAAAACTAATAACTTCTCGAGGAGAAGTTAGAAGCATTATCAAAGAACGATTTTGTTTGGAACACCGAACTCCGACAATGATATTTTCTTTGATAAAACCGCAAACCACCTCGTAAGTGGCATGCTTGATGTATGGCTTCCACCCACTTGGTGAAGTAATCCGCTGTCAGTAAGGACATAGCTATGTCCAAACTCGATTGAGGATTGAGTGCGCTAATAAAATCAATTCTCCATCGCCGAATGGTTCATTGATGATGACCGGCCTTAGGGGAAGGGCAGCCAACTTGGGCTTGCCGACAAATTGCTGACAGGGTTCACACTTTGCCACCCAGGCAGCCGCATCTTGAAAGAGCGTTGGCCAATAGTACCTGCTCGAATGATCTTGTGCGCCGTCACTAAGAAGAAAATGGCCTCCACAGTTGAATTGTGAAAACTTTCCAGCAGCTTTTACTTGCATGGGCTTGTCAACACATCGCAGAAGACACCGCCTATCCCGCTTATATAAACCGTCATCCCGTATGACATATTTAGCTGCTCCGAGCTTTATAGTGCTTCTCCCTCAGCAGCTTAGGTGCATTGGGCATTCGCCGTAGGTAAGGAAGAAAGCAATGTCGAGTACCACTCGTCACTAGTCAGCAACAAATGTAACTAGAGGCAGAGAATCGACTCCTCTAGAGGGCTTTGCTCTTCGTTGCGCACAATCTTCTTTTCCTTTAGACCTTCTAAATTTTCATTTTCAGCCATTAGCCGACACAGTGCCTTTGCCCCTCACCACTTGGTTGGTTTAATATCCAGTCATATTCCCGGACTTTGCGATCCAATTCCTCTCTCTCAAACTTCCTAACTCCCGCCGAGTTAGAATTGATTTCACCACCGTGTCGTGGACCAACACTACCGTATGCGAGTTCGTAATGTAATACCTGAAATTCTTCACCGCTTTGACAACGGCAAAGGCATGCTTTTCCAAATTGAGTCATTTTCAGTTCATGAGGCTTGAGAGGAGAACTCATGAATGCGATTGGAGATTCAATATCCTCCGAGTTCTTTTGCATTAGGATTGCAGATACGTATGTTCGAGGCGTAACTATACATAATGAAGTTCTTGGAGAAGTCCGACATACCAGACCGTGCATGGGCAAAAAGTTTTTATTTCTTCAAATGACCTTTTCCTTCTTCACTCCATCCGAAAGTGGGTGATCCTTTCATCATGTTCAAGATGTGGCGGGGTCTTTTCAAAAAATCAGAACAAAACGCCCGAGAAAGTTCACCTTCCGAAGAAAGAATGAACACCAGCCTTGCTTGAGGCAGAGTAAGGCTCAATAGCTTTAACCCTTTCAATATCTATCTTCGCTCCTTCTTTGCTAACCACATGGCCTAGCAATTTCCTTCCGTAACCCCAAAACAGACTTTTTGGGATTTAGGGAAATTCCATGTTCTCGCACCTGCCAAGATTTGCTCTAAGTGATCACAATGATCACTTCGTTGTTTAGAGAACACGGTTAAGTCATCTAGATAAACTACAATGACTTTTCCCATCATACCTTTAAATGCGAAGTCCATGGCCTGTTGAAAAGTAAAGACTGCATTAGTCAAAGCCAAAAGGCATCCTCAGTAGGCAAATGTACCCAGTGAGTAGTGAATGCTTGCTTTTGAATTGATCTTCAAAGCAGAGACTTCAATCTGATTGTAGCCTCAAAACCATCAAGCATAGATAAAGATTTCGATCCGATCCAGCTTGCAGAACTTGATCCATTATCGGAAGAGGGTAGTTGTCTTTCAAATGCTTGATTCAAGTTTCTAAGTCTACGCATATGCGTATCTCGCCGCTTTTCTTGCAAGACCGGCACAATATTCACTACCCAAGTGCTGTGATGGATAGGGAAGATGATTCTCGCATCCAAGATCTTCTCGAATTTCGCCCGGATGGTGCCCAAATCTTCGGATTATAGTGCCTTTGCTTCGACGGAAGGCTTTGACATCGTCTTTCAAGGGAATATCGTGCCGACGCCCTTTGCTTGAAGGACTTTAAATCGGCATAGACCATGCCAATACATCCATATATTTCTTCAGCAACTTGACAAATTTCCGCTTCTCTTCAGGTGTGCAACATTTGCCAATGTTTACAAATCGCGGGTGTGCCTCCGAACCTATATTGACTGGTTCGGTCTCTGGAGATGAGTCAGGATCATCTCGCCTCTTCTTTTTCACAAAACGGTCATGCCTGTCAAACAAGCGCTCCAGAGAAACCAGGCCCTTTGGAATTTTATTTCCTTTGAGCTGACATATGCCATCGTTCTCCTTTGTTTCGTGGTTTTGACCGTTGATTGATTCACGGCATGTAGAGGTGGATCCTTCGAAATACAACTCGTCAAAATTTTCTGATTTTTCCAGAAAGGCAATGAGTTGATTATCATCGTTGAATACTTGCCAATGCTGAGAGTTGTCTGGTACGCTCGGGTGGAAAACCACCTCAATGGTGTATTTGTTCGTTTTCAAACCTGGGTGTGGGAGCATGAGAGATGCTGAAACGGCCAATGAATCGCCATGTCATTTTGAGCTCTTGAATTGCTCCTATTGAAAAAGCATCAAATTCTTCGATGCTGTCCCATACACGCTGCGGTAGTGCTCCGAGCCTTTCATTTTTCACTTGGTAAATCCTTTTGACCTGATTTACAACTAGCTCGGATCACCTTGTACTTTTAGATTTTTTATTCCTCTTCCTTTGCATGGGTTGCATACCAAGTAAGAGAGACTCATACTCAGCAAAGATTGTTAGTGTTGAAAACTACAATTTGAAAGAGAGAGGAATCACCTCCTCTTCGGGAGATATCAAGACAACTCCGCCACACATCCACTAGTCGCGCAAATCGCCATCAAATTGCAAGGTCCAGATCTCATTAAGGTCCTTTTCTTGAACAAAAACGCCCTTTGTACCTGTCTCGGTAGATAAGAAGTAGTTCCCAACCCTGATGATTCAAAAAGGATTTGAGCTTTGGGATCTTCAGAGCTAGTGACCAAGTACTTCTTTTGGGATTCCGGCTCTAAAGTTTGCATTACGCCTTTGACTGGAATTCTAGCTTTAGACCAGTCCATGTGAATTTCTCCGCCAACTTCGCTGCAAAAACTCCTTCCCAGCAAAATTCCATAGGCTACTGGAATGTCAGCGACGAGAACGGTCATCTTTACCCTCTTTTCAGGGAATGCTGCGAACGCAAATTGCGCGTCTTTGATTTGGCCAATCAATGGCACTTGCTTGGTTTCCAATGAATAACATCTGCCGAAAGGTTTGGTAAGAGTGAGGCCCAAAGCATGGGCGACTTTCACCGGCATAACGTTGTCAGAAGCTCCGGAATCAATTATACAGTTGCTCAACTTATGGCCGTTGATTAGGAGAGAGAGATAGAAAGGTTCTATCTTGCTCGATGCATGTTGAAGCAACATTTATGTGGGATTCAGAGGAGTGGAAAGGATTCCTTTTGGGAAACTCGTTTAGATGTAACAGCCTGACTCAATATATTTAGTTAATCTTACAAGTCAAGTTTCGGGATTTGATCAAGATACTCACTTTTCGACATTTGATCTTGGTCTTTTTGCATGATCTATTATATCGAATGCGCCAAGGGTCATTGGTGAGGGAATGAGTCCTTCACTTCGCGATGGTGGAACAGGTTACCGATCTTGATAGGAATATGAGGGGGCTGATTCGAGGAGAGATGGGCGGAAAAGACTTCTTTGCAAAAGACTTAACAGGGAATTGAGTAGGAAGAGGATTACCTCTTCTAACAATGGTTGGAGGCACGTTTGACACGACCTTCTCCTTCTGCACATGGGCAGCAACTTCCGCTTCCTTTCCTCATGAGCGGGTAAAAACAAAGATAGGATTGTCCGCTTGCATAGCCCTGAGTACTCTCTTCTTCATCAGATTCATCCTCATCAAATTCCATGTATCCAATAGTGGAGTCGCCAGTCGGCTCACCGACATCTTGATCATCTTCGTCTTGAGGCGAAGATTCTTCATAATACTTTTCTTCTTCCTCTTCAATTTTGGCCAAAGCATTGACCGAGGAGCTTCAAGCGCCAACCGTGGAGCAGCCAGCAGGTAGACGCGGTCTTTGTGAAACATTGTTGGGAACAAAACTCCTTCGTGGAACGCCTCTCAGATGAGGAACTAGGAGCCCGGGCCAACTACTTTTTCAATGCGAGCGATCATTCGCCATCTTTTGGAATGCCGGATCGACGGCAAAGTAGGGAGGGATCCAAGATTTGACTTTGATGATTCCTTTCTCAACTCGCCGATATTATCAAATTGTCTTCTATCCGATGGCAAAGCAAATTTGAGCGAGAGGTAGAGTAGCTACTCGCTCAAGGAGCAAGAAGCTGACTTTTGAGCTCATGGCATTCACGAAGAAACACTTTTGATTCTCCTGTGTCGAAGCATGGCAAAGAGGGACACGGCTGATTAATGCATTGAACCGGGTGATAAAATCGTGCATGGTCTCATTTGCCTCCTTCTTCAGGTGAGTGATTCGTGATAACAATGCAAATGCATCCTCTGAAGGCTTGTATCTGTCTTCGAAAGCATCCCGCAAGGTGGCCCAACTGGTGATAGATCCGGCTGGCAAATGCTGAAACCATTCGGCCAAGGGCCCTCAGAGTTTCCAGAAAAAGGCGAACCGACACATCTTCGTGAGTCACGTCCAAAATACTGCATGACATAATGAAAGCAGATATGTGGGAATCCATGCTTTGATTTCCGCTCCCGTCGAATTTGGGAAAATTCTTTCTGTTTCCGTGAGGGAGCGCGTGAACTGGATGTGGTAATGCGAGAGGACCCATAGCATTTCCCCATGGTACCGCCATTTGAAAGGCTGGAAAAAGCACACGAGCTGGGAGGGTGGTTCCACTGAGCAGCAAGGCACTACAAAGGGATGTAGATGTTCCTTGCAAAAGACTTTTTCTTCGTGGAGGTGAGACACTCCTGGATGACCGGCTAGCCGAGCTTAGCGCTGAAAAACGTGCCGGTGTTATGCTGAAATTGTGCCTTTGAAGCAGATCGAAAGTAGGATCAACTTCCCCACGGCTCTCCCGCCGCGCGTAAAGTTTCACTTGCACAACAGACTTTTCTGATCTGCGATATTATGGCGCAGATTTAAACTTTATTTTTGGGTGTACTTGTTGATTTTCTGGTTTTTCCGACAAAACCAGCAAAGCAAATACTTTTCTCAATATTTAAATACTATCCTCTTCGAAAACCGATCATGTTAATGACAAATAACAATGAGGATAAGATGGCAGTGAAGAATAGCAGCTGATTTTCGATCTGATTTTTAATTTTTCGAGGGTTTTGAACTTTTTGAAAATAGTCAAAAATTCGATCTACGAAAAAATGTTAATTTTGATAAAAACTCAAATAACTAAAGATCTCAGAATTATGCCCGATCTACTGATCTCGTAAGAAAATTTTCAGCTTTAGGCACTTTTGCAAATTTTTGGATTTTCAACAAAAAGTGCATTTGCAAACAGCAAAGATTTTCTTATATTTTTCTCGATTTTATATTATACCACCACCATAGATCCGATGATCTATCCGTCCCAAATGAGTCGCCAAAATCAAGTATCCGAAAATCTGTCGCGCGATGACATCTATGGATAGACGAGCCAACAAGTGTTAGGCTTAGCCTCTCTTTGAGACAAAGAAAGCGAAACTGGTTTATTGCTATTTCTACTAGCAGAACCTATGCAAGTCTCACAGATTCTTGCCTTCGGGGTTGGGATCTCATCCCAGTAGAGTGTTCCAGGCTGCGAAAAGAAAGGAATGAAAGAGGGAGAAGAGAAAGAACAGATCCGAAGGGAGAAAAGAAATGAATTCCAAAGCAGAAAGGTCAGAAGATTTATGTTTTTAGTTTGGTAGTAAACAGAGCCAAACCTACTTACATAAATAAACAAAGCAATACTGATAAACAAATGACGGAAAAGTAGATATGAATCCAACAGATTAAACACATACAGATCTAACGTAAGAAAGATCTAATGTATAACACAGTTATTGAGCACAAAGTCTGAATAATTGTATTACTTGTTCTTTTCTGTTACAAGAAAGCTCAAAGTCTTTCTCTCCTCACTTCTATTTCTATCTAAAAAAATGTTCACCTTTGAATACAACAAGTATTCTCATATTTATAGAAAATGAGGGAGAGAGAAGGCAAAATGGAGCCAACCACTTATTTACAAAGATATTTACAAAATATCTAAAAGTCATGTTGACTTTGACAACTTGGTGGATGACATCATCCCATGATGCAACATGGATGATGTCATCATTTGTGCCAACACATTTTAGACATTTCGAAAAGAAAGTCAGAGAATAGAGAGAAGAAGAAGAAGAAGAAGAAGAAGAAGAAGCTACTCATCATCATCATCCTGCGGCCGAAAAGGGGTTGCCTGTTTCTGATGCTGCTCAGGTGATGATATGTGGAACTGAGCGCGGTATTCCAAAAACTTGCTGATCATCGGCCCAAATTGATCCCGTGATGGATCCTCAGTGCCGCTTCACCGATTGCTTTTGCTTCGCAAGTCTCCCGCTCGCCTATGAGCTTTTCCGGAGTTTGGAATAATCTTTCTCCGCCTCGATAAGGAACCCGATGAAGTCCCTACAGCCAAGAGGTTGTTGATAGATTCAAAGGTCGAACGTGACCTCCGGCCCCGTCCCTCGAGAAGCTATCTCCTCAAGATCCGGATAGTGTCATCACCGATCTCAAGGTAAGGGAAGGAGTGAGCAACCCCGAGTCATGGCGAGGACAATTTTCTCCATTTGATGCATCGATCCAGTGGCCTCTTCCTTTACCTTGTCTATCTTTTCTAAAACAAATTCCAAATGATCTATCCGATAGTCCAGAGTGGACATAGTTTTGTTGAGGGCCCTCGATGACCGAAGACTCCGAACTTGACTGCATCTTCGACCAACAAAAACATTTGTCGGAAGGTCTCGTGGCCGGAGTCTAGCATGTTCTAACTCTTCCGATATCGGACCTCGCTAATGCTTGGAGTTCCTTATTCGCCTTCTCGATGTTTAGATATAAACCGATATACTCGCGATTACTCTTTCACTATCCTCGAGGATCCGCCCTCCAAGCGTAAACAAATATACCCTCGCTCGCCGATCTTTGAATACTCATTGATCTTCTCCCCGACCGAGCACCAGAGTCTCGGCGCAGCTGGGGAGGTGCACTCCCATCTTCTCGTAAGGCTTGAAGCAGTACTTGTTCTCGCTCCTTCGCAGCCTTTTCTCCTCTTTCGCTTCCTCGGCTTTTACAGAGTGCATCAACCATGGAAAGAGCTTCTCCTGAGACTTTCTCGAGGATGTCCCCATCAGACTGGGTCACGGTGAAACTGCCGAGACAAATCTTCTTTCTCTTTGAGGGGGTCAGGTACGCTATTTCCATGACTCTCTCACCGCAGCGCTTTTGAGAAGCGTGTAACCGGCTTGTGCTTCTTTGCTCCTTTAGCCGGAATGACCGAAAAGTCCATCGGAGCGATGGGGACTTTCCTCTTTTGTTGGCTCAGCTGCTGAGAGATCCAAGCTGGTCCTATAGAAGAAGGACCAGAGACAGAGGGGGAGGCAGCAACGGTAGAAGAGGGGAAAAACGTGGAGACACGCGGCGGCGGCATGGAAAGAATAGCCGAAGAAATGTCCACGGAGGAAGGGGAACCGCAATTGCAGAAGACATAGGAAGGGAAGGGAGCTCGGAGATGAGGGAAGAAATAGAGGAAGACAAATCAGCGAGGGAGGAGAAGATAGATGAAGAAGCAGGGGAAAGGGTAGAAGAAGGGGCAGAGGACACGACCAAAGGGATGGTCGTTTGAGTCACTCGAGGAGGGGAAGGAAGAGAAGAAGAAGGGATAGAAGGGACCTCTGAAGTTGTAGCGACGCCGACATCCTGGGTGGATGGGCGTATAGGACTATCCTCCTCACAATTCCTCATCAAGAGTTATGACTTGTTCTGGCTCTGAGGGAAGAGGACTTTCAGGGCTTCCTCCCGAATGGTGCTAGGTTCACCTTCTCGCACCTTTGCCTTTCACCGCTTCTTCGACCTTGAGGTGCGTTGCCCAAAGGGGAAGTTGTGAAATCTACCCCGAGGTAGATTAGTCCGCTCATGCGCGCACCAATGCTCTGCTCTTCGCATAGTCTCTCGACCCTCTCCTCAATTGTTTGAGGAGCCTTGTTCTCACCAATGGCCGGAAGGGCCAATTGTCCCCATCTCGTGTCATTATACACCTTATCTACTTCATCTTCCGTAGTCCGAAGCCTTCGGGACAATGGCCACTCCGTATTGATGATTTCCTCCAATGCTAAGCGCGAATGATCCTTTCTTCCGAGTTCCACCTCATGGAGAACGCCAATGTAAATATCCTCAATTTGAGGGACATGGATCGGATCGAAGCCGCGCAGCAGCTTCTGGGTCGAAGGTAGGCCTCGGCCGGGAAGTCATGCTTCAAGTTGAGTAGCTCCACTCGCGAACATTTCCTTCGCCTTATGGTGTGTGGAGCATGTGTATCGCCCACTTTGAGGGGGAAAGGAGTTCCACCCTTCTTTCTTTTCGAGGCACTTCTCATGGTATGTGACCACTGCCTTGACAGCTTCTAGTAGAATCACCTTAGGCCCAAGATACCTTGGTAGCTCGGTTGGCTCTCCCAAAAAGTCAGGCAGCCCTTAGATAGGTGAACGTGGGAAATTGGGTGAACAGGGCCCCCCATTTCTCTGTGACTGCCACTATGTTCTTGGTCGTCCGGCTATGAGTCATGTTTGGCCTCAGTAGGCAGATGACATGATAGAAGAATGCATCGTTAACTTTTGTGAAATGTTGGATGCTATTCTCCAGCCTCAGCTCTGAGTAGTAATCAAATATCTTGGCCTGAGGCCATACTCCACTTCGGTTCAGCCCCGATAATCCCTTGCCGACGCCGCAAAGATAGACTACATAGGAGTTCATATGGAACACTCATGTTGTGGCGAACCTCAGTTGTAGCCGCCGTAGATGGTGTCGCTGATTATTTCACCCCAAAGAAAAGCGCCGATCGGGCAAATTCTTATTCATTGTCTCTGTGTACCGCAAAGATCCACTTATGGAAATAGTGGGCATCCGAAAGCCCGAAGACTCGCCAGAAAGTGATAGTATCACTGAGTTCCTCTGAGAAATCACTTCGGTGGATAGTCTGAGGCCACCGGGTCACCACCTTCTTATTCTTTAGGTAGACCTCATTCATCAACTGCATGCACTGGTCTTCGTTGTCTTCCCAGGCCTTGATGCATTCTCGTTGGCTAATAGCCACGTAGTTCCGGTGATGAGGGATGCCAAGTATCAACTCAAAGTGACGGCAAGTGAGGTTTATGACCGCCTCGCTTATCATTTCGACACATCTTGTGTCCTTGTTGTAATATCACGCAATCACCATCATGAATTCGTTTACAAACGGCCGACGGGATTCCTCCGGCGGCTGTGCAGGGCACCGCCTATTAACTTGTCCATCCATGGACTTCTTGAACTTTTTGAGTCCTAACCTTAACTCATCCATGTCAATGTGACCCACCCGTAGTCTCGACATCCATACCGCACTCACTCGTGATTCGGCATCCCGACCCTCTCCGATATTTGTATTTCATCTCTTCTTCTCGTCAGCTTAGCTTTTCCTCTTGGTTTGGTGGGCTTCTTGCTTGACGTAGACATGTGTTCTTTCGAACTCAGTTGCTGATCTGCACGAAGAAGAAGTGAGACCCAATCCAAAAAGGTTGAATTAGTCATTTGATCTTCCATCGAAAGCTAGCAGAAAGAAAGAGTTAGAGATTTTAAGGCTCTGTGGCGCAGAAAATGCAATCGGGTGCCAAATAGATAAGGCGCACAGAAAAGGAATGTTACAGAGGTTATACTGGCGCCAAAGGCGCATGGCGCATGGATGAAGCAGGTTGCATTTTATAGCAGGCGCACAGAAATGCGTGTTACATTGTTCTGCGCCTTTTCGCGCATGGGAAGATTGTGTAACATTAACAAATGGTGCGCCAAAGGCTTTGGCAAAGCGCATGAAGGTTTTACACAACATTATGTTACCGCAATGGAGGGTGCGCCCGCGCTTTTCTAACTTTATACTCGCGCGAATAAGGCTTGTGTTGCATGAAAGCCGGTGCGCCTTTTCGCGCATGGAAACATTATGCAAATGGATAAAGGGTGCGCAAAGGCTTTTAAGGAGGCGCGGGATTTAGACTTGTAGCATGCAAAAAGGGCGCGCCATTGAGGGCGCATGAGTTCTAGGTGCAAAGATGACAAGAGGGTGCGCCATCATGGCGCGGGTTTTGGTCATGTAACATGGCGGTAAGTGCGCCGAGGGGCGCAACTGTTTTTGTTGCAACAAAACGCGCCAGTGCGCCACAGAACTACACTAACTGCTCAAATCTTTTATTCTTTTCTTCCACTTCAAAAGTTACTTGGTCACATAAGGTTTTTTACAAAAAGGTTTTACACTGCCCTTTTCAAAACAGCTCCCTTCCAAAGCAGATCCGAAAGAGGGAGGGAGAGGAGGAGGAAAAGAAGAAAACGTGATGGAATAGCACAGGGGGGAAAAACTAGCTTAATCATATTCCATTTAAAACTGGCCAGCAAACCAAAACCCCGACCAAGAACACAGACCAAGCACACAATGAAAAAGAAAGGGAGAACCTCTTACCTCGAATATATATCAAAAATTGGAGAGCGGGTCCACAGGGCGATGACAACGACAGAGCAGAGCTGACAAGTCCAGAGCGATCACGTGCTTTGACAAAAAGGAATGAAAATGACATTGGGCGCGCACTGATATTTATAGAAAAACTTGTCATCAATGCGCCAACCACTTTTGAAATGGCGCATGAAAACTCATTGTCGACAGGGAAAGTGTGCGCCCTTTGGCGCACGGAAGTATTCGACAACAGTAAGAATGAGCGCGCTTTGGCGCACCGTATGCATTGCGACACCGTTATGCATTGTCGACATGAAGTTATGTGCGCCCTTTGCGCGCACCAAAACTTTTAAGGTGTAACACATAGATTATATGCGCCTTTACTTTGGCGCGCACCGAAAGACGTGTTAACATGGAAAACCATGCGCCAAGGCTTTTAAGGGGGCACCAAAACTTGGTGTTACAAGGCAAATCCATGCGCCTTACCAAAATAGTCTAGGCTCAAAAGACTAATGGAGCTATGAGACTAGTTCCATAAGGTGCAGAGTGACCCTAATTTCTTATATTTACTAAAATAAATTTAAAGTATAATTTTTTTCATTTATTATTATTTATATTTTATTATTTCTTAAACTTAAACATTTATTTTTGTAAATACAAGCATGCCAAAAGCACATATTATGTTCATACTATGAAGAACGCGTACGCGTTTTGTGTTTTCACTTTTTCCAAGCCATGCCTCAAGGCTTGGATCCGGTTTGGATCCCCAAGCCTGAGGCATGGACCTGCACAAACACAACAAACCACGTGTTTTTGTAAGAAAATGAAAAAAATCCACTTCCACCATGATAAATCAACATAAAATGATCGATTCGTTTAAAAAAAATTATACCACGATGTAGAGCAAACTATCTACTTTCTAAAAATATAATTTTTCAATTTTTTTGACTAATATAAGGTTTCCATATTATTTATTTTCTAACAATGCCTTTTTATAGCTATTTTTTGAAGTTTAAACATGTCTATATTTTGTCGTGTATCTTTTTTTTCGACTCATTGAAATTGAATAAAAAAATTAAGCACAAACTAGGACTAATTCTATACATATTAAAAAAAAAAACTAATTTTTGATATTTTTTTAGGTAGTTAGGGGGCATAGTCGGAGCTCCGTTATTTTTCAAAACTTAAAATTTATGTACTAGGCAAATCATTTAACAAAAATACTAATTAAAAAAATCTAAAAAAGCCTATCACAAACAAGATGCTCCTAGCTATCTTTCTACCAAAGGGTTTCAAAGATACTAAATGGTGCTCAAAAAATGGTGGGGGCACAAAAGTCACTCTATTATGTTTTTTAACAAAATAAAATAAAATATGTTGGTATTTTAGTTATTTGACCCACTTAAACTTATTTGTTTTCAATAAAATTTAGTAGCTTAGAAACTAGACTCAAAATGCTACGATTCATATTTGTATAACATCTTCCAATTTTGAGTGTAACTATTTCAAAAACTCATACAAGTTGAAGTTTTTATTTTTCAAAAATACGTCCACTTAAGACCCCCTTTTGGCCCCCTAACTTGGTGCACTTACCCCAATCACACTTTCACAAAATGCTCTCATGTTTCACTTCAAATTGAAAATTTGGTCATTTTTTTGTCCACCATCTCCATGCACTTGCCATGGGATCTCCATGCAAAAGTGTACCCTAGTCAAGGAAGAAAGATGACACCTTAGCAACAATAATGTCACTACCCAACTTCAAATTGATGATGTAATCCTTTTCAATAGTGTCACCAAAGAATTTTTAAAATGTAATTCAGACTAAACATTTTACACCCTACAATAAACAAACTACCTCTTTTTTGGTGCACGTGGGATCCCCAGATCGTTGAAGGAGAAGAGCCTAGGATCTCCATATAAAAGTGTTCCCTCACAAGGAAGAAAGATGATGCCCTAACAATAATTTCACACCCAACTTCAAGGTGGCAATGTAATACTTTTCGATAGTGCCTTCGTGATATTAAAAATCCAAGCCACAACGTTATCTTTAGTTTCGTGTAACGACCCATCATTTCGTGTTGAAAAAACCACCATTACTCGTTAATAAATATGTCAATTTATACCTCTGTCAAACAATGATTATTGGTTGTTGAAGATCATACAGGAACTTGATACTAGAGTGGATGTTTCTACGGTCAAGGATGTGGACAATGAAGATATTGATAATACGTGGATGCTTTTAGGGTTGAGGACATGGATGGCGAGTCTCGGGCATTCTCACCGTAAAACATGAATTTTAGAGTTATTACACATGAATGAGAGAGGGCTAATGAGTATTCATTGGGTTCCAATCAATTGTGTATTTTATATGTCCACATCAATTCTGTGGAATGTTGGGAAGTACAACTTGACATCCCAATCATGTTCCCCATCATCCACATCTTTAAAAACTTGTGTCATCAAACACATTCATTGAACCATCTCTTAAAATGTGAAGTCACATTTGACTTGGTGATGCCACATGGCTAACCTTAATTTTTTAGAATTATATTATAAAGCTCTTTTGTTTAAATACATCAAATTTTATGATAGTAATATTTTACAAGTACGTTTTACATAAGTGAATAAAAATCATAAAAACTAAAATATAAATAAATTTATGTAAATGTAATGATCATGAACTCTACCAAATTTAAATTTTATTTTTAAAATTCCATTAAACTATTTATACATAAACTTATATGATATTAATTTTATTTTGAATTATATAAATAAATTTCCTCCGAAGGTCATATATATAAAAGAGGATCCTAAGGCACTTACATGATATATATATATATATATATATATATATATATATATATATATATATATACCAAGTTGTTGTAAATTAATGTATAGTGAAGCAAGTTTATTTTTGTAGTATCTACCATATTTTACATCCGTATCACAAAGTGTATGAAACCTTGAACATGAATGGGGAAATACAAATGTAATATATGGTTTCCTTCTAGATGAAATATATTACTATGTGAGAGACTTTAATTTAATTTTTTGATATAAATTTACAAGAGTAAGATAGTTCTATGTGTTTATCATAAATTAAGTTACTTTTAGATTTTCCAAATAAATTTATATGTTTCTTAATTTTATACCAAAGGTATTTTCTTTGTTGTATCGAACCCGTTAAAAAGTATGACAAGTCAGAAGAATGAATGTTTTGATTTGTTTGGTCATTAATGAACAACGACAATTGCAGTTGTTGATATGTTTGGTCATTTCATCACGTCCCATGTATCCAATGACATGACATGTGGATAGCCTCATCATGGCATAATCCAAGTTGTGGTATTTTTCATCATAAGTTCCATTCGCACTAGATTAGCCCCAAACTTATTTCTCCTTGAGGATTTTAAAATAAAAGACAAAAAAATCCAATAACATTCAACATAAAACCTTCACATATAAAATGGGTTCTAACTTCCATTATTCTTGGTTGCCCAATCCTCTCATGTAGGGATCATATACCACCATGATATCTTCACCTTTCTCTCGACATCGCCAATTCAATCCTCTACCAAGTGTAGTTCACTATTTCTTCTTAATAAGTCATCACCCCGTATCACCACGACCACTCCCGCCAGCCTCATCCCCGCCACAATCTTCCTCCTACATTAACCCTTCAAATACATACATATTTCATTCAACAACACCGCATTTATCTATCATACCACCACCTTTAGATTATGGCCCTCCGTTTGTATCCTTATAGACATCGGGTGGAGGACCTTCGTCTTTTACTATCATCAGTTAGTTTACCTATTTAGGGTATAGAAAATCACACACTCCCCCCTTCATGTTTTAGCATAGTTACATAGTATTACATCACCTTTTCGTATTTATCATTTATTTTCCTTTCCTATAGGCATACCATACCACACGCCATAGCACCGTCATTACCTGATTACACACTCTTTTGCTTTAGTTCACAATTGATTGTTGAGGGATTACCATTACACTAAACCCCACACACCACACCTTAGGCATTACACATTTCATTTTATCATACATTATGCGTCATACACCATTCATTCTACATTTTTTTACATTATACTAGTCCTCATCTATTCATTACATCCATTATGGTATCTCGCACTTACTCACATCATACACTGTGCATTTATACATATATTCTACATATTACACTAGGTTACATTACATATGAGTCTAGATTTCCATTTTATCATTACGTATTCCATTTCTATCTACACCTATTACATCACATTTTACACATTACATAGTATACATCCTACACACCCTACACATTTAGCATTGCTTTATACATACCACGCATTTATAACTTCTACTCATCACATGGTAATTTATTCTCACCACCAACTATACCAAATTATTTTCTACGTGCTGCACTCACCACCCTATGACACACTTTATTTCCTTAGTCCATACTCGACTACCAAGGGTTTACAAATCAAATGGACCTTACACTCACCATGCGAACATTCCTAGGCTAGTGACATACGATTTAGGCTAAATCGCCACTCACTCTAATTTCATCTAGTAGTGGTATACTCTTTAGGCTAGATGACCACTTCCATTGTTTCATCTAGTAGTGGTATATGATTAAGGATAGATCACCACTTCCAATGTATCATCTTGTAGTGGTATATACCTTATGTTACATCACCACTCATCCATTTATCATATAGTGATATACGCTTAGGGATAAATCATCACTCATCCTTTCATCATATAGTGATATATGCTTAGGCTAAATCATCACTCATCCATCCATCAAGACGTGGTGTATGCTTCGCTATAGAGTTCACACACAAACTTTCTCTATGTCGCATCTCATCACCACTACATCCACATTCATCACAACACACTAGATACAACAAACACTACTCGATCATTTCCCATGACACACTCTTGTTTATGCTTCATTATTTACTACTGAGGGGGAAAACAAAATGAACCTCATGGCATACACTTTCATCCACTCGAGGGGCACATGGCTCATATCATTCCATCTTACATTCCATTTCATCCACAACATACTGCATTGTCTTGGGGATTTTACTCTTATTTACTAGTGCTTTACATGATCACTTTACTACACATGTTAGATTGATCTCTTATATGTAATTATCTATATCATCCACACATGTGCATTGATGCCTTTTTTGGTATGATCGCAGATACATGACTCCTACACATGGCACAAATGCTCCCCTTCTACCCTTCCTACACTAGTCGTTTCATGCGACCATGATGGCCTTGTGTGTCTTGCGACATCATGCGTGATGTCCCATGTTTGTAACGCACTTTGCATAGCATACTTGTTTCTTACATGTTTACACTTTCATTGTGCTTGGTATTTTCTACATTGTATGCCTATTTCACACTTGTCTTATTACATGCATATGTTTTTGGAATAACACTTGTTTTGGATAGCCATCCTTATTTGTGCACGCCTTGGTTGCTACTGCGGATCTTCTTTCCCCCAAAAAAATTTAATTATGCTACCAAGCGCATCTCTTAAGTTTTATATACCATTTAATTATGCTCATAAATTATTTTAATATAATTTTGTTTTAAATTACTAATTTTTTTACGAGATGCTAGTAATCGTACAAGAATGGTAAAATTGAGATCCCAAAAGGGATGCGTTGAAAAATAGGAAAATGTGGTTATATTTATACGGTTCCTTACAAAAAAATTTTATTTTTACACTATTAATAAAATATAATAAAATAATATATTATGATTATTGAATTATTTTTAATATATATTAATATGGTTTACATATAAAAATTTATTTAAAAATTACATTCATATTTCAAAAATATAAATTGTATGATATGATTGTGATGATTCAACACATAGAAGTGATCCACCTCTACTTGGGATATGTACAAAAGCATTTCTCTACAAAATCTTGGCCTTGAAGAGAAAGACATGCATAAAAGTCCAAAAAATTCTATGCAATTGATATGGTACATGGATTTGAAACATTACTATGAGATGACCTTAACATAGTTTAGCCCACTCGATTTAATTAAATCTAAGTATTGCAGAGTAATTGATGTATAAATGATAAAATACAACAAATGACATAAGAAAACTAATATGTTAAATATGAAACCCTAAGCTAGAAGTACAAAACGATGACTTAACCGATATCTCATGCAATCTTGAACTAATCTGGGAAGGGATAAGTGATTAAAAGACTAGGTAGAGTGTCATAACTGCTCACCGTAAATTTTGAGATATATGGACGAGGTCGGACATGGGCACCTATGATAGGAAAAGGGTGCCCAAGCCCATTTCTATTTAAGGCACCGGTGACTATGTGGGAGCTCGTGATCTCGACCTCTAGTGTGTCGCAGCTTGTTCCCTCGTTGGTCGCTCAAAATTCATTCCTTGATCACGTAAAGGTACATATAACCCGTAAAAGAACATTTCATCTTTGCAAGCCCATAAATCTGCATCAAACCTAAAAAAATTAAATCCAGAATGGGAGTTAGACTGACCTCACTGGTCACCCCGAGAGTGAACTTATGACCGAGCACTACACTACATATTAGACTCCATGTAGTTCTTGTGAGTGTGTGTAGAAATTATGCCCTAGGATTCCCTAGTGCAAGTTACACTGATAGTGGGCTAGATATAGAATGTATAAATGTATAACATGTGTAAATGGAATAAAATGAACTTCCCCTTCCTATGTTATGTATGTAGAAGTATGCAGCCTTTTTCCCTTGAATGGATGCTAGATGGATTCCTTTAGTGCTCTTTAGTTCCTTTGGATGCAATCTTAGGTGATGATAGTATATGTTTAGTGTTTGGTCCCTTATTTTGAACACATAACTATGTATTTATATGATTCCCTTATTTGAATTTTATAATTGACAACTGGAAGGATGACCCATAAGTGAAAAATATTCCCAAAAGATAAAAGAGACCCAAAAGAAGTGAGTAAGGTAATAAAGGGTCATGGCACCCAAAGGGGACAGGATCACCTGGCATTGTTGTCTTGGCTAAGCGTTGGGTTTAGAGCAAAGCAGAGAACCTAAGAAGCCAAACGTGGGAAAATAGCAAGTAAAGAAATAGAAGTGTGATGAAACATTAAAAGGGCCTTGTGAAAGTTGAAAATTAGTGAATGAAATATTTTTAGTGGTTTAAATAGTGAAAATGTGATGAAACCCTAGAAAATGGTTCAAAACCCTAGTTAGGCCTAAAGGAAACTAATAAAAGGGAAGAAAGTTGAGTTGGGAGTGATAGAGAAAGATTTAGGCCATGAAATTTTGTAGAAATCACAAAGAGGATAATGGGTATCTGAAACATATTTCACATTTGCATGTATTTTTAAGTTTTCTCATAACACGAGGTTTGTTTGCATGTAGGGTTAGTAATTAAGCCTCCTTGGATCGGTAAATTAAGAATAACTTTGCATGGGTGTGGAATTGATTTTTGAAAATTTATGAATAGTTTAAAGAGGATAATAGGTCATCAAAAATATTTATATTCAAGCAAGAGGCTTAGAAAATTGTTAGTTTCACCCAATTTTTTCAAATCAGGGCTACAAGCAAATTTGAAGGCTAAAAGAGAGTCGAGTAAGAATGAAGTTTTAAACTTTTTCAAGCACTTGGTACATGGTGGTATGGTGTAATAAAACTGTTCTAAATCATTATTGATCTTTGAACTAGTTGTATATATCATTTTGTGATTAAATATAAGTTTTTTCCTTTTGAGAAAAGAGAAAAAATTGCATGTTTTGATTGATAATTGCAAGTATTGGTTTTAACTTGTTGATTTTTTTCTCTCGCATCAACAAAAGTCTAGAACACTTAAAATAGGTTCAATAGCCTAGTTTCATCCATCTCTAAGAATTCAAAGTTCCTAGAGTGATGTCTTAGTAAGAGAAATTCATTATAAACATTTTCAATGGTCTTGAAAGGAAAACATGGAGTATTTTAGGCATTTCGAACCACACCACATTACTCTACTACCCTATTGGGTAAATTTTCTAATCTATAGTTATCCCATCATATTTATATCAAGATACATGTGGATTCATATAAGGGGTGTTCTTGGATCATATTCACTACTTTCTCTTACATTATGATACTACATGAGGCATACTCCACTCAAGGGTGTGTAGTGCAACATTTAGATTGCTTTAGTAGGGATTGATTGCCAAGGGTAGTTCGGCCTCTTGTGATCTAATTTTTTCATGAATTTAATTATATGTGTTTTGGTTTTCTATTACACATATCATTACATATGGTGTTGAAGCTATGTGATACCTAATACAAAAAACCAACACTAATTTCTAGTAAAATAAAGGGCAGTGAAGTTGTATAACCCCACTATGCACATGTCTAAGATTTTATAAAGAGATAAAAGACCATACCACATTCTAGATAGAGTTTTATGACTCTACATAAGAAAACTTTCCACTTCTAGAATCATAGATGAAGAGATTCTAGACTTAGAATAGCTCTTTCACCCATTCTACACACCCATATCATCTTTATACCACTTTTCTTAGCTAAGAACTTATCCCTTAGAGTGTTTTAAGAAATTGTAACATCATTTTATCATATTGTTGCATTATTAAATATTTTTATCATTTTTTTGGTTACTTTTTATTAATTTATTCATGATAATCAACTTGGAACATCTCTTTTACATTTGCCTATTTTATTTACCATGTCATCTATTTATGAATTTGAATAAATAGAGACAATAGTTTATTGAGAAGAAAAGGAAGAAATTTAAAATTTTATTAACTTTAGAGTCACCATGTAGACATGAGGGAAAGAGTACCGATAAATCTTGGTGAAATGGAAGAATGAGAAGGCTAAAGATAACTCTATTATTAAAGTTTATAATAGATTTATTGAGTGTGGTAACTATATGTTTGTAATGCTCTCATTGAGGTAAATGAAAATAAAATATAAATATAGGGATGATCATAGAATTATCATATTTTCACTTATCTTAAATTAGAAAGTGTTCTCCACCTCTTTGCGATGAATACACAATAATTTTTACTTATCCAAAACTCGACAATGATGGTCAATTTTTAGCTTCTTCAACTATTTTTAAGAAATTACTAAAAATCACTTGTTTGGTCTTACTTGACTAAAGAAACATATGAATAAAATAAATAAGTCCTAAAACATCCTAAAATTCCATTATAATATTTTTTTAAAAGCATAAATTGTCTAAATTTAGTAGAATTTCAAATGCCAAAATTGACATCATTCCCAACATTCCCCCTTTGATGCAAAGGGTAGAAATTCCAATCATTTGCTTGAGTCTTCCATGTGTGTGCTTTAGCAATCCCTTGGTGAGTATATCAGCAATTTGATCCTCTATTCTCACATATTTAATGACAAAATATTTATCATTGACCAAGTCTCTGATAAAGTGATGTTTGAGATCAATGTGTTTGGTTCTAGCATGGAAAATTGATTCTTGGACAATTGTATTGCCCCAATGTTATCACAAAATATCTATGTAGGCTCAAGTTGATCCTCTTTGAAATCAACTAGGATTATCCTCAACTACATTCCTTATAGGAAAGCTGATGTAATGGTTGCATATTTAGCTTCAATAGAGGATAATGCAACAACAACTTGTTTCTTTCAAGTTCGAAAAACTAAACCACTTCCCAATGTGAAACAATAACCTAAAGTAGACTTCATATCATCAAGATAACCTCCCCAACATGAATTTGGTTATCCAATAAGACATAATGAACTTTCTGGTTTGAAGTGAATACCATGATCATAAGTCCCTTTCACATATCTAAAAATTATTTTCACATCGTGCATATATTTGAGTGAAGGCTTACCCATGAATCTAGAAACTAGTGAAACCCCATAAGTGATATCAAGTCTAGTTATAGTGAGATAAATCAAATATCCCACCATAATTCTAAAAATATTATCATCAGCTAAAGAGTTTTCATCTTCTCTCATTATTTTTCTCCACTTGCATTTGGAATATATATAGCCTTAGAATATCAAATATTGAACTTCAAAAAACTATCTTGACATGCTTTTCCTGACAAATAAATACTTCATCTTTCTTTTGATAGACCTCCATACCAAGAAATTAATTCATAATTCCAAGATCACTCATCTCAAATTATGATTTCATAGCTTCCTTGAAGCTATACAACATCTCCATAGAGCTACATGTGAAGATCAAATCATCTACATAGAGGCAAACATACAAAACATTAGAACTGAATGCTTTTATGTAAAGAGTTGGCTCATTTTGACTTCTTAAAAATCCTTGTGCCAAAAACAATTATCAATTCTTGAGTACTAAGATCTTAGAGCTTTTTTATCACATATAGATGTTTATTTAACATGTATACCCAAAATTATTTACCCTTTACCTCAAAACCTTGTGGCTACTCCACATACACTTCTTCTTTAATCACTCCATTTAGGAATGCACTCTTTACATCCATTTTATGTATTTTATAATATTTATAATAAAAATTAAAATCATTATTCCAATAGTATCTTACCTTGCAACAAGAGCATAAGTCTCGTCATAATCAATACCAAAATCTTTTGCAAAGCTTTTTGTAACAAGTCTATCTTTTAGCTTATTAATTGTACCATCATCATTTACTTTTGTCTTGTAGATCCACTTAGTACTAATTAAATATTTGTCATAAGGAGGTTGAATAATTTTCCAAGAATATTCCCTCAATGAAATCCATATCAATTTAATATCATCAACCCACTCTTTCCTTTGATTGGGTTCTTGAAAACTTAGGTTCACTAGCAATAAGATAGTGCAAACATAATATTTTCATCATATAAATCATCAAATAAATTACGTTGTAGAGATTGCACTATTTTAATCCTTCTATTATAATTATGATCCAATATTTGATTTGAATAATGTGGATTTAACAATTATTTGTGCTTACTTCAAGTTGTTGCAGATGGATAACTAGTCTCTCAAAGAGCTAGATTGTTTACTATAACATTAGAAACATGTGTAGGACTTCGTAAGTCCTTAATATTATTCAAGGAGATTCCCCCTTAACTTATAATCCTCTTGGCTACATTTTCAATATTTTCATACATCTCATTCTCAAAAAAATTACAATCCTCAAACAATCAAGTTTTACTAATATGATTATATAAGTTGTATGCTTTACTTTCATCACTATAGCTAATAAACATTTGAGTTACACTCTTAAGATTCAATTTTTTCCTCTTTTGATAAGGAACATGAAAAAAAATAAAACAACTAAATACCTTTATATGAGATACATCCATTTTGAACCATATCAAGCCTCATAAGGTGTTTGTCTTGTCTTTGATTGTCATTGTAAGACTCATATTTATCATGTGAACTGTAGTATTTACTGTTTTAACCTAAAAACATCTTTCCATGTGCTTATTTTCAAACATAGTCCTTTGATGCAGATCATTAAAAATGAACATAAAGAATGAAAAATTATCTTTTTCATGGTTGTGGAGGATTATTTAGGTGCTTCAAGGTATGTTGAAGGCATGAGAGAGAGTCTTTGGGGATCAAATATTCAAAATTTCAAATATTGTACTTTCCCTCCTTTTTATAAATTCAAAAATTTGAAAACTTTTAATGAGGGATTTGGGAATTTTAGCATGAGTGAAATATTCTTATGGGTTAAATTTGAAATAGGTCCTAGGTGAAGGTATGAGTTAATAAACGTTGAAAATGGTGTATTTTTTGCCATATATGGGCAAATAAGTCACAAAAGTTATTTAGGGTTAAATAGAAGAGGTATAAGGAGATTGAAACTTGAATGGAAATAATGAGTGAGAAAGAAACCTTCTGAGGAAGGTGAGAGAGTAAGTGTACGAAGGACTCCTCGAGCCCCGAGGAGATGAAGAAGGGAGAAATATGAAATTTTGTAAGAAAATATTGTTTTAAAGAAATGAAAACTTTGTTTTGTTTTAAGTAATGTTATTCTTCTTGTGAATTATGAGTTGTTTTGTCATTTGAGGCTTAAGGGAATAATGGGTATTTTTTTTTAACATTTAGAGAGTTTTTGACTCCACTCAATCAGCTTTAATGATTTGTTTCTAACTTGAGACTAAGGCAAGGACTATGTGAGATCATAAGACTGTATTTTTGTAAGAATACTTGATTGTATTTTCTTTGTACAGAATCTTAATGAAGATTTTATTACAATGGTAATCTCATGGTATAGGATATCTTTATGAATTATTTCAATCCTTAAGACTTTTTACACCGCTTTGAGTGAGTTGATATTCTAGAATGATCATACAAATATGATTGTGTCTTAATGGTTGTTTGTCTCTCTTTAAAAAGAAATGCATGTTAGAATTTTTTGAGAAGTGAGTGGAAGATCATGTTCAAGATTTTTAAAACTTGTTGTAAGGTTTATCAAACAATTCTATGCATTGGAGATCATTTTTATACAATGGAGTCTTTGCAGTGTATGTACCCTACCTCTTATAGGTTAAGAAAGTGAGAGTTGAGCGGTTTTCAAGGGTAATTTGGTCATTAAACTTCACCGGTAAAAAATCATGTAGATTGAAATAATAAAAACATATGGTAAAGGTATTGGGTCTTGAAATAAAATTTGAAGGAAGATCTAGTAACATTTCTATACCCGGGTTTTCTAGGAAACCCTAACTAGGGTTTGAGCTCATTTATTGGGTTAAAGGTCCTAGACTTGATTTCAAAAGCTAAAAGTTTTAAGAAAGCATAAAAATTGGTTCCTTAACAATATTCAAGAGGGTTTTGGCATTTATAGTCTCTCGTAAAGTGAGATAACTCGCATACAAGATAAATGCATGCATGTAGGTTACTCTTTGAAGACCTAATTGTAACCTAGAATTGTGGATTTGAAGCATATTTTCCAAAGGAAGGTTCTGTGAAACTTTGTACACCAAATTTTTCCCAAGAGGGTATCCTAATATGTTTTTAGATTGTCTTGAAACTACTTGAAATGGAAAATATTCTTGGAAATGCAAGAAAGTGGGACTACAAGGGGCTAGTGAACTAGGAAAGTGAAATTAAAGATCGAGAGAGAATTTAAAGGAGATAGGTTAGGAAATTTACCACACACCATATTGGGGATTAAGGGTATTTGAGGATTTTTCTCGCCTTATTCATGGTATGCATGGATTATTCCAACCATGAACCTTCCATGAGCATTGCTCTTAAGACCATAAGAAGACAGCTTTTGAGCAACATAGGAGTAAGTTGGTGTTTTGATCTTTTTGGATTCAAATTAGTCTTGCACACTCATTGGTGTGAGCTCATGAAACACAAAGTTATGGTTAGTTTTAGTAATTTAGGCTCAAGATTCAAAAACTTTCTTGATTTTTGCATGATCATTAGAAGACTAGTGAATGACAACATTAGCAAAATGAGGTGTTGGCTGAATTTCCTTTTCTCAATCAAGTTGATGATTGTCCAAGCCTTGAATTCTTGAATATCTGACCTATGTCAATTTTGATTGGAAATTGATGTGATGTATGAGATAAGTTAAATGGGTAGTGAAGGAATTTGAGATGAAATGGGCAATTTCTTGCATGTTTAAGTTATATAGACTAATTGATAAGATTTACAAAATAAAGTACCTAGAGTTAATGAATCATTTTGTGTTTTATCTTAGCTAATGAATTTATTTTTATTTTGAGCTCTACATCATCCTTGTTCATTCCATGATGGACCTATTATATATTTTAGACAAACCATTCTAATGTGCTGTGTAAGGTGTTTTTAACTACCTCTTGATGCCTTATGAAAAACAAAACTCAAAAAATTCATTATAAAAAAATTCTCCACCTCTATTTATTCTTATTTTTTATGAAATATCCAATTTATTTTTCAACCATGAGTTTTAAGTTTCTAAAAATTATAAAATCTCCACTCTTCTCTTTTAACAAAAAAACCCACATAAACCTTGTAGCATCATCAATTGAAAAAATGAAATACAAATTCTTACCAATACTTTTGAAAGACATTGGTCCACACAAATATGAATGAATTAACTCTATTTTATTACACGTAAAGACTCCATATGATGTTTTCCAATAATACATGGTTTATAAGTAATGTCCTTCTTTGAATCTAGCTTGGGAAGACCTATTACCTTATCTTTTATGTCAATAATATGTAAATATTTGAAATTTATATGACCATATCTTAAATTCCACAACATGTTAACATCCTCAATGGTAGAGAGAAAATTACCTCCATTAATCAAATTGATCCTTAATATAAACATCCTATTCTTTTCCATGTAGGATTTTCTAATCAATCTATTTCTAAATTTCTTATCAAAAATTAAACAAACTCCATCTTCAAAAAGTAGTTTAAAACCCTTTTCAACTAGTTGTCCAACACTGATCAAATTATGATTCAAACTTGGAGAAAAATATACATCATTAATTTCACCCTTAATTTTACTTGATGTGATTTTATTTCTTCCCTTTCCTTCAATTTGAATGAATTTTCCATCCCTTAAATGCACTTGACTTTTGAAGGTGTCATCTAGCATGTTAAAACCCTCTTTCTGACTTGTCATGTGATTTAAGCAACTGGATCAAGAAACCACATATTCTTGGCATCATCTTTTCCCACGTTGCATGTGTGATGCAAGAGCATCATCAAAATGGTTACAAAAGTATAAACTTATCCTTATTCATGGTTGTAATGAGTATATTAGAGTGTGATAATGACCTAAGAAAGATAATTATGTGGTCAAGTGGCTCAAATTTCAAATTTGACATTTCCCTCCAAAACGTAATTCATATTTATAAAACATGTAAAAGTGAATTAGTGAATTTTCAAGAGGAGGAGAAAGGATGTTTTGATATTTTAAGCATGTAAAAGGTGTATGAAAATATGAAATAGGGTCCTAGAGGTGAGAGTGAGGTCTAGATGATGTGGTGAACCCATTTTGCTATGTATGGGGCTTCATAATGAGTCATGTAAAAGGGTAGTTATGTTTTAAAATAAGGCATGAGGAGATAAAGTGGGATGGACTCAAAGTAAAAATTGGTAATCCCTTAGAGGAGATAAGGAGTATAGGGGAGAATATTTCCTCGAGGAAGAAGAGGAAGAATGAAGGAAATAAGTTGATCCGAAAATGGGTGTTAAATTTTTCCACTTTTAATTGTTTCTAAGGATCTCAAAATAAAATCAATTTTATGGGTCAATTACTCCAAAACTGATTAATTCTTGATTTTCGATGCACTTCAGTCTGCTTTTCAATCACAACACTGAAATGTGCATACTTTTAAGCTTTGTGGATTATGGATACTGAAATTCACACTTAAGTCCAATTTCTCATGTTTTAATGATGATTGCTTAACCAAATTAATAAAAAATCCATAACTGATGTTAGCTTATCAAAAGCTTCATCAAAATTGAAATAAAAACATCTAGAAAATGATATTAATAATGGAGTTCACCCGAAGGTTATGTCTCTAAATTCACAGAAAGTGAATTGATCTATTAAATCCAATGAAGTACAATTTGTACCTTCACTAATGACCAATTGACCTTTTAAACCTACAAATGGGCTGATATTAGACTTTGGGAACTCTGCAATTTACCAGAAAATGTTCACAAGTCCATCTCAGTGGCCACTACAAATTTCACAACGCAATCCCCCTGTAATTGTGCTAGAAAACAACTATAACTTGAAATTTTTAAAGCGTTACATGAAAATAAATTACATATTTGGAATCCTCATGAAATTATAAACACTTTTCATTTTTACTCCATGGCCTGGTTTAGCCCCTAAGTGCTCCAAAATTAAAGTTTTCTCCAAACTACCATGTTGCTTCTTTACACAATCTTGTCACACTGTGTGTAGTCACAAAATCATGCACTTTAGACATTATTTAGCCTAGTCTCATACTACTATTTAGAAGGTTCTTAAGTGAAGAAAGTACTAATTAATCCCACCTTTTGGCCATCTTGTTTTACTTTTATTTCGTCATTCCCGCACATTTTTATATACATGCCCAATTTGTTTCGGCACTTTCCTATCATTTTAGCCTAAACCAGGGCACCGAAGCTTGTACTAGGGCACCCAGACTATACCGGGTGCCCCGATCTTTTTCTACATTTCGCCACTTTTGGGCTCTTTCTAGCCATTTTTCATCTTTATCTTTTCCTAGTCGGCCATGTCGGGATTAATTATGAAATTAGATCAAGAGAACCCTATAAATATAAAGTTATGAGACCATAATGAGGGTCTTAAGCATCATCTACTACTATCACTCCATCTAGAGTTGCATCCATTGCATCACTTGCATCCACATAGTTCCATGCATCAAGGCTAGGATATCTAGCATCAACACACACTTCATAGGGGGAGGGATTCTATTCTATTCCATGCACACATGTTATTACATTTTCTACATTTAGTTATTGCTTGCTACTTCACATAGTGCGACTGGCACAAGAGCACCTAGGGCACAACATGCACACACACACACACACCAACTACATTTGGGTCTAAAATGTAGTGCAACGCTTAATTTAGTAAGCCCATTGTTGTGGAATTTTAGGTCATCGACCCATTCATTTGTAAATTTTATTTTTTATGGATTTGATACTTCTTTTATCTTTTGCAGGTCTTCAACATCATCCTTCATTATTTGATACATTCGGCGTAGTTCAGTAAATCCAATGCAATAACCAGTGAGGGTTACAGGTCACCTTACGACCCTGAGAAGACCATCCGTGGAGATTTTTCAGAGACAAGGGCACCTATTTCTGTATATTAGGGCACCCCAAACCCTTCTCAAGCACCGAAATCTGCTCAAATTTTCTAGATTTGCTCTTTTCGGGACGCTCCGTCTAGTCGTTCCTACTTTTAGAATTTCCTATCATACCTGCGACACTCTGCAGTGCAGTATCCATATGCAATTAGCTAAGCTCCTTATCTTCCCCTTGCATATTAGGGTTTTATTTCTATTAGTTCAATTATTTAATTACTGTATACGACTTTAGTGCATTTATTTACAATGTTTATGTCCTCCTAGATTAGATTAACTATCACTATACTTTCTCCTAGTTTAGTTTATTATAGTTAATCATTTTGGTGAACCCGACCTCTTATCCTAGCTAAACATAATCCTTCCGAATCTCCACTCGATTCCCTAATTTGATATCTTTGGTCATGCCTTTGTTGATACTCATGTTGATCCTTCTAGGTATAGACCTTGTCCTTCGCTTATTCAGTACCATCTTCTCGGTATGGATCCTAAAGTTATAAATGAAATTATTTTTGCTTATCTATGTACTTTCATCGACCCGTTATTTTAGCACAAATCA
This sequence comes from Taxus wallichiana var. yunnanensis, assembly GCA_018340775.1. Lineage (NCBI taxonomy): Eukaryota > Viridiplantae > Streptophyta > Pinopsida > Cupressales > Taxaceae > Taxus > Taxus wallichiana. The sequence goes on from CM031241.1 coordinate 231,360,490, forward strand.
TCTAAGAGGCTCAAGCTCCTTTACTTGATCCCATCATTGAAGCTTCTTCCATAATCAACCACATGATGATTTTCCTTCACCTGTTACTTCTCACATAGTAATTCTCTTGATACAATATTTGTCCCTACTTCTCCATCTTTTGCTTTTGTCCCACAATCTCTAAAAGCTCCACATGACTTGGTCCCTACTATTTTTATGGTTGATATGGTCTCCCATGATTAGTCATTCACTCCCAATGTTACAAGAACTATGATCATTTATACAAATTCTACTCCACAATACTCTCTTGTTTTACCTATTCCTCCACCACCTCCGCTTATCGATGAGCTACTATTTGAGGATGAAATTCACATGATAGACGCAGTTCCTTCCCTCTCGCCTATTACTACCACTATTATCATTCCATATCATGGGACTCTCCACCATGAACATCACTCTATCATCTACACCTTCCCCAACACCATCCCCTTCAAAGATGCCTACCATTCACTTGTACTATCTTCATGAATAATTATTATTAGAACATATACCTCTTGATATTTCCTGCAAATCCATTGTATGTTCACACGACGGTCTCCTTCGACTTGGTTTTTCCTTCGAGGACCTCCATTTTCCTTTATATGATCCACATTTATATCATGGATATGTTATTCTCACCATTGTGTATGGGATTCATGTTTTTCACCTTGTTGTCCACCTTGCACGTTACCCTACTCCCTCTCCACTTACTCTTGGCCACTCTTGGTTAGATTATATTGAGGCACACTCGATCCTGCTCACATTGATATAGCATTTCCCATGCCCTTTGGTACTATGTGCATTTGTAACAACTCCTTTCTTTTCTATTCACCCAACTTCACTATTTGGTATGCTCATGGATGTCCATTACCTCCCTTTACTAATGAAAAATATGCCATGGCAATGTATATATTATGCATTCACAGTTATTTGGATGACCAACCTCACACCTTTTCTTATCAGGTTTCCAAGCTGTTCAATATGACTTTGACAATGATAATGATGATCCTTTAGATGATTTGACTTATCCATTTCCTCTCTTTATTGATGACAATCTACCACCACACCAAATAAGTCCCATATTCACCCATTTAGCTAACAACTCTAGTCCTCATGATCACCCAACTAATACATCTCTATTGGACTCAATTATCTCTTTACATACCTTATTTCAAGAGCAGTTTCATGCTATGGAATCCATGATTTCCTCTCTTACCATTGAAATTCAACAACTTAAGGATGCTTTTCAATCACATGTTTGTGCTAATTCTACATCTCATATACACTTTATGTCCGATACCCTATTTAACCGAACCTCGAGACATACCATTACCTAAGCCTCTCATATTTGAACATAATACTCCAGCCTATGACATTCTTATTCAGCTTCTTAAGCATCAATTGATCACTTTACCACCTACTCATTCCTATCCTTCTTAGCTAGCACAATACTAAGGTCGTCCATATTGCCACTATCATCAAATTTATGGACATCATGATAATGCTTTCCGTGCTTTGTCACGAATAATTAAAGATCTTGAGCATCCGGGCCTTCTTTCATTTTCTAAAAATCCTTCTAATAATCACAATAAGTCCCATCGGGCCCATATATTTCATGCGTATTCAAATAGTGTTACTCAACCACATCCTAAGTAATGACCTTTTACAAGTAGTTCGCCATCTCTTTCTCTTCACCTTTTCCCGACATTACCAAGTCGATCCTCTACCAAGTGTAGTTCACTATTTATTCTTAATAAGTCATCAGTCGATCACCACGAGCACTCCCACCGCCTCATCCCCACCACACGTTGCTACACCACAATCTTCCTCCTACATTAATCCTTCAAATGCATACATATTTCATTCAACAACACCGCATTTATTTATCATATCACCACCTTTAGATTATGGCCCTCCTTGTATCCTCATGTACATCGGGTGGAGGACCTTCTGCTTTCACTATCATCAATTAGTTTACCTATTTGGGGGCATAGAAAATCACACTCCCCCTCGTGTTTCAAAGATAGTTACATAGTATTACATCACCCTTTCGTATTCATCATTTATTGTCATTTCCTATAGGCATACCATACCACACATCATAACACTGCATTACCCAATGATGCACTCTTGTGCTTCACACACTTGATTGTTGAGGGTGTTTCGCATTAAATGCTTCTATTCCTGGAATAGAGTTGCTTCTATCCTTTCATTCCTTTGAGAAACAGATAAGGGTTAGGTCTAGGAGGAATACCCATTGAATGTCGAAAGGGTGTGCACGTGCCGTAGAGAGAGATCGATTGATTGCAAAGAACTCTTTTTTTATCCAGGAAGGACTACTCGCAAGTAAGAATACAAGACCACCGATTCTAATTAGACAATAAATGAGGGAACTGCCTTGGGCCCAGGAAATAGTAGACTTCCTTTGAAGGTGGTGGGCCTCCCTACGCTAATATGAATTAACACAAATTCTAACAAAGAAGCTATTGCAAAATTACAATTTAATTACCTTGTTAGAGAAATAGAGAAAAGGTTGGTCTTGGTTTTGAACCACAGTGACCGATGCCGGTCCACCGTCACCGATCTACCGGTTTCGATAACCGATATTGGTAGGGGTAGTGACTTAGAGAGGCTTTGGTGAAAGGTTGGCTATAAGATGACTATGGTGTTTATAAGGCTAGTAAACGATTGAGATAGGTAATGGGGTGATGGAGAAGACTCGAGAAATATGGGGCTGTTCTTGGGGCAATGTAGGGGTAGAGGAATGACAGTTAGATGGAGGGTGTTACTAGGTAGTAGATCTAGGAATAAACTTGTAATTACTGTGATTCAGAAATCTAAGAAATGTTATTAAAAGAACGTATAAGACTTACTTACTAGTTCCTGATGAAGATGCAGGTTCAAGGACTGTGATGACGAAGGCAGGGTTCAGGTAGGATGATCTGACAATCCAAGATGAGCTATCCTCTCTCCCAAGGCTTGATGCATGTCACTGGCTCTGCTTATTCAAATATACTTGGGCTTGATGTCCTTCTCTGCAAACTCCTCTCTTTCCTTCACTTGTCTCTGCTCGGCCAAGTGAATTTCGGATTCTTCCAATGACTTCTGATTCGATCAATGAAAATCCAACCCTTTGTTTTTGGTTGGGAGGTCATTTACAGGGAACCGATGGCGGTTACGTAACCGACGCCGGTCGAGTAGGAACCGGTATCGGTCAGGTCAAAGTGGGCTATTTTTAGTAAAATAGCCAACTTTCCCTCCTTTTCTCCCGAGGGATTAGTTGTGGGCTTGGTCAAGTCATTATGAGGTTGGTTTTAGGTGCGGGTGAGGAGTAATTAGTCATGGGTGTGGATGTAGACCAAGTTATAGGTCTTAATTAGGTTAGTTTAGGGTTAGGACTAGGTCATGATGAGGTGGAAAAATGAGGTGGCAGGTATGGAGATGTGGATTTATTAATTATAAGGTAATTAATAAATAATTGTGTAAGGTTTAGGTGATGAGGTTAGGTTACGAAATGAGATGCGGGGCACAGGGGGTCATAAGACACAAATTTGGTGTCTACATTAGCCCCTTGTTGTCATGTAGCTTGTCTTGTAAAGCTGCATAGACAATAATAATAAATGGTTACTCCTGTTAAGGGTATAGGTAATCCCCCTCAAATCTATCACAGATTGAGGTAGCGTGAAATCAGGGATAGGGTTGATAAAGGGTAAATGGTGTTGAGATGATGTTAAGATGGTGGGGTAGGTCCAAGGAAGCAGATGCATGTTGAAATCCAGTAGTGCGACCAGGGTACATGTTTTGAAGAGAAAACAAACAATTCATAGGCGAAGGTCGATAGTTTATCCAAACAAGGGTGATATAATCCTGGTATCCAAGGCATAGGAAGTAGCTCCAAGGGATATAACGGGTAAGGTACAGGAACGTTTAGGCATGTTCGGCAGTACCAAATGGTTGGTTTGGTTGAGATAAACGTCACGGTCTTGGTCTAGGCAAAGTTGGTCGACTGATCAAGTCAAGTACCCTAATCATGCTAAAACACGAACAGGTGAGCTCAATTGAACAAAAAGCTACATGATGGGTGGATAAAATTGTAATTTGTTGGTTTTGGGCGAGGTATTTAATTGGTGCGGCCTTGGGTCGGGCCGATTGATTAGTGAGGGCCATGGGTCGGGCCTGATTGGTTGGTTGCGGCCTTGGGTCGGGCCTGATTGGTTGGTTGCGGCCTTGGGTCGGGCCAAATGGTTGGTTATGGCCTTGGGTTGGGCTTGATTGGTTGGTTGCGCCTTGGGTCGGCCAAATGGTTGGGTGTGGCCTTGGGTCGGGCCAAATGGTTGGTTGTGGCCTTAGGTCGGCCAAATGGTTGGGTGCGCGGCTTGGCCGGGCCAAATGGTTGGGTGTGGCCTTGGGTCGGGCCAAATTGGTCAGGCCTTGGCTCGTCGGCCTGATTGGTTGGTTGCGCCTTGGTCGGGCCTCGATTGGTTGGTTGCGCCTTGGGTCGGACGCCAAATGGTTGGTTACGGCCTTGGGTCGTGCCGATTGGTTGGTTGGCGCCTTGGGTCGGGCCTCGATTAGTTAGTTGGGCCTTGGCCGGGATGTTGATTTGAGTGATGATAATAATAAGAATGGTTGTGTTTTAAATGTTTTTTTTTTTTTTTGGAAAAAGGATAAAGATGAATGTTGTCAAATAGAAATACACAAAAATATTTATATTTACAACACATGATAGGTTATGGTAGGGGATGGTCGAGCTAACCTTGGGAGACCCCATGTCTCCTAAGTGTTGCCTTACATAGCCCATTGCACAAAGCAAGGGGGCCTCGGATCGATGTAGTTCTCCCCTTAGAACCAGGAGAGAGGTGAATTCGTGCAATTTGGTTGTGGTTAGGCAATTTGTTGGTTGGTAAAAAATTTGATGTTGGTAGGGTAATGTTGTTGGTGTTGGTAAGGTATTGGCGATGTTGATGTAGGTATAGGTAAAGCGAAAGTTAGCTTACCCAAGTAGTAGGGAATCGTGTCCTGATTAAGGTCAACACACAATCCTAGAGTCGAGCAAAAGAGGCAAAAGTGTCCCGTAGTTGAGAAGAGCTAAACAAACCACATATTAACATAGGATGAGCTTGAATCCCTGGAGTACCTTACATAGGCGTAGAAGTCGATAGGTGAAAAGAGTTGTATAATCACAATATATCGGATATACGTCACGTCCCTTGAGTTTTGTTGCTTTGACAAATGGTGAGGTGAGGTGGTTGATATAGGCGGGGGTGCTGAGAACTTGTTATAAGGTGATTATTCTGACGAAAGAGAACCAAACCTAAATAGAAAAGTCCATGACTCAAAAGTGCTTGTGGAATCTTTTTTTTTTACTTTTGGATATAGACTGATCGATGCGGGAAGTCTACATGGGATATGTATTTTGTTGTTCTTGAGGTCTTCACGAAGCGGATCAATGTGAGAAGCTTCTGATAAAGGCTGACTTTGTATAGTTGTCCTTCAAGGGAGCAGTCTATTTATAGTAGCAGATGCGATTTTTGTGCATAGCTGTCCTTCGAGGGAGCAGTCTATGTATAACTTAGAGGTCTAGATGTCCGTTTGGCATGAAGCATCTAGTTTTGTAGGAAGTTTGACTCAAGAATATCCCATAAGTGTACAATTGAGAACATGTTATTTTTATACTTTTAAGTCATGGACCTAACTAAAAAGGGGAAGGCATCTTTTTAAGAGGAGTTTATGACCAAACCATGTGAGCTTGATTTTATTTTGAGATGCATGAAACAAAGTGTATGAGGTGGTAAATGAGCTCAAGGGACGAGCGCAAGGTAGATAAGAAGTGATATAACACTAAATTCAACAGTAGAATGATCGAAGATGCAAGGCATTAAGGGGTTCAGGCTCAGGTTTACCATTAAGCGAAGCTAAACGGTAAGTGCCTGATCCGTAAATATGCGTGATAATGTAAGGCCCAATCCAATTAGGAGCAAATTTTCCATGTTTTCTCTTTTCTAGTTTGGTTACATGTTGATTCTCTTTGACGACAATATCACCAACCTTAAAGGTACACTCATGAAGTCGCTTATCATAAGCACGCTTAATGCGTTTTGATAGATTTGAAGGTGGTCAAGAGCTGTAAGACGACGCTCGTCAAGCTCCAATTGGGCTAACCGCTCTTGGCGGAAATCATCGTTGGTGAGAATATCCTGAAGAGATATTCTTAAGGAGGGTATTTGTATTTTGAGAGGCAAGACAACCTCGGTACCATATACCAAAGAAAATGGTGTGGCATTAGTGGAGGTACGAATGCTAGTATGATAAGCCCAAAGGGAAAAGGGGATGTGATCATGCCAATTTCTTCCAGAATCGTTAACAACTTTCATGAGGATTTTGGTTAGGGTTTTATTAGAAGATTCGGCTTGACCATTGGCTTGTGGATAGTAAGGTGATGAGAAGCTAAGTTTGATACCAAAGTTGTCACAAAGGTCTTGTAACAACTTATTTTTGAAAGATTTACCATTATCTATTATCAGGCGATGAGGAACGCCAAAACGAGATAATGTGATGGTTAATGAATTCGACGATTTTTTCTTTTTTGGTTGAAATGAGTGGAATGGCTTCCACCCATTTAGTGTAATATTTAGTTGCTGTGATTATCCAATGGTGACATTGCGAAGAGGGTGGGTGAATCTCACCAATAAGGTCTAAACCCCATTGTGAGAAAGACCAAAGATCCCGTGCAACCTCAGTAGCGGATGGCTAGGAGTATGTTGAAGGTTGGCATGTTGTTGACACATAACACAATTCTTAACATATTCGTAGCGATCGTTATTAAGAGTAGGCCAATAATAGCCTAGGCGAAGGATCCGTTTGGCCACAAAGGCTGCCACTAAAATGTGCGCCACAAATATTGTCATGGATTTGTTGGATGGTATAGGTGACCTCCGCACCGGTTAGACATCGAAGGAGGATGCCATCAAAGCCACGTTTATAGAGGAGTCCCCCCATGATGACATAACGAGAAACACTTTTAAGAAAAGCACATTTGCCATTACTAGTAAGGTCAGGTGGGAGAACAGAGGTTGTAAGGTAGTCGTGAAATTGGTGATACTAGGTATCCTACGAATTAGCAGACACATTATTTATCATACAAACAACCGGGGCTGAGTAAGATGGGGCAAAGAGTTGTTAGACCAAGACGAATATGTCAGAGTCAGTTGGTGAGGCAGGAATTTGCGAGGCTAAGCAAGCCATAGTATCCGCAAATTTTTTAGTGGAGCGGGGAATGGTGGGTAGAATAATGAGTAAATAAGGTCAAAAGTGAATCCATATAATGTTTGTACTTTTGAAGTTCCTCATTTTACATTGGTAAATGCCCATAACTTGATTGACTACCAATTGAGAGTCACGAAAATATTGATAGACTTGACACCTAAGTGTAACACAACCCGGAGACCCAAAACAAGGGCCTCGTATTCCATTTTGTATTATTAGTGTAGGGGAAATCGAGCCAGAATGAAAGAGGCATAGGCTCAGCATCAAGAGGAATGAGAACAACGCCGAATCCTCCACCACACTGGCATTTAGATCCATCAAAGAAGAGGGTCATTGGATACGACTCCTCACTGAGTGAAAGAGTGGCGATGAGTTCGTCGGGAAATTAAAATTGGTAAATTGTTCCCCGTAAAGGGGCCTCCGCGAGTTGGTCTGCGATAATTTGTCCTTTGATTGACTTCGGTGTATAAATTCAAGGTCGAAGTTAGCGAGGAGCATAAGCCATCGGGCGATGCATTGGTTTAGATGTGGTTTGGCGTACATATAATGAATGGGGTCCATGTTGGTGATGACAAAAGTTTTGTGATTCAGGAGGTAGTGTCGGAGTTTGGTGGCTACAAATGATAGGGCTAGGCACAACTTTTCTACATGTGTATACCTAGTCTCGTAATCCACGAGAGTACGAATTATATAATAAACGGCTTGTTCTCGATGCTCGGAGTCACGATGTGCGAGCATGGCTCCTATAGCATGGTCGGTGGCAGAAAGGTAAAGGTAGAAAGGGTGATCGTCCTGAGGTGGGATAAGCATAGGTGGCTGCATGAGATAGGCTTTGAGAGCCTCAAAGGCTTGGTGGCATTCTTTGCTCCATTGAAAGGCAATGTCCTTTTTAAGGAGGTGATGGAAAGGTTGACATCGATCCGAGAGTTGGGAGATGAAACGCCGGATAGATTGGAGTTTACCTTGCAAACTACGCAATTGTTTGAGGTTAGTAGGTGGGGGCATTTCTAGGATAGCTTTGACTTTAGATGGATCGACCTCAATGCCATGCAAAGAGACGATAAAACCAAGAAGTTTTCCCGAAAGGACACCAAAGACACATTTCTTTGGTCAAGAAAGGCACAATATTATAATAAAGCATCGAAAATAATGGTTAAAACATCGAGATGTTCACTGCGATGTTTAGATTTGCCAAGAAGATCATCGACATAATCCTCAAGGATAGTGTGCATAATGTCATGAAAAATGTAAGTCATAGCCCGCTGATAGGTCGCACTAGCATTCTTAAGGCCAAACAGCATGACACGATAACAGAAGGTTCCCCAAGGAGTTATGAAGGCAGTTTTATGTTGATCGGCCGGGGCTACCAAAATTTGATTGTATCCCGAAAAGCCATCCATGAGAGAAAGCATCTCATGGCCCGTAGTGAGATCAACAAGTTGATCAATACTTGGGAGGGGGAAGTCATCCTTGGGGCAAGTGAGGTTAAGGTCTCGGAAATCCGTGCATATCCGAAGTCCCCTGTTACTTTAGTGACAGGTACAATGTTAGAAATCCATTGAGGATAGTCAATAGGTAAGATGAAGGAAATAGAAAGGATTCGTTAAAGCTCTTCTTTGAACAAGAGGGAAATGCGTGGATGCATTTTTCTTAGTTTCGTTTAACTGGTTTGGAATCAGGTTTCAAGGTAATGTTATGGACAAAGAATGTCAGGATCAATTCCTGGCATGTCAGCGTAGGACCAAGCGAAAGCTTGGTCATGCGCACGGAGAAAGGTAGTAAAGGTGGCTTGTTCTGATGCGTTAAGATATTGTCCAATCTTCACAATGTGAGGATCCTCCTCTGTGTGGATGTTGATTTCTATAGTTGACTCATTCAACATGGTTTGAGTTTCAGATGGTAAGGCGCGTTGAATATAAGAGTCATCCGCACCAAGGTAAGTGAGGATGGAGTCGTCATCCTGGCACTCAACAACATTAATTAAGGTGAATCCTCTTCGATCATGTCTGGATACAGAAGGGGAAGAGAAGATGGGTCCTCATTATCGTGTTGATAAGTGAGAGGACCCAGGAAGATAGCATTTATGAAAAAAAAAAAAAGTTAGGAGGGATAGATTCAGGGTCTATCGACTCTGTGGGTGACGATGGCAAAATGGGTGATGATGGTTTGGTAGGGGTGACGTCGTCATCTTCCAGGATACAACTGACACAAGGTTTCTCCAGTGTAAGTGTTTCAGGAAATCCGAGACCACTACAATCATTGTGTTTGCGTGTAGTCATGGGAATGATTGTATGTCGGCCTTGTTCATAAAGACCAAAACCAAAGCCTTTCCAAGCACAACGAGTCAAGAAGGTGAGGGCGAAACGACGATTTTTCAGGTATTGAAAATTGGATTGGAAGGGAACCACACCAAGGAGGTTCTGGGGGTAACCGAGGATGCGCGACACCCCCATACATTAGGTTGGTGAGGTAATTAGGTGGTCCGTAAGAGATTACCTCCCCCACGCGACGGCATGTAGGTAGGATGTGCATGTAACTGTCTATACTCCTGTGGGGTATGGAAAGAGCTAACGTTATATAGGCGATACTCCCCCAGCGTAAGGTGTTGAAAAACATCTACTAAGGGGTCTGAGGTTGGGATGTTGTCCGTGGAAAGGAAGTGGTATTTGCAATGGTGGTTTCATTGGTTGAAGGCGTAGGTGCGGTTGAGGTGGATGGTTGAGGTGTGGTTGAAGTGGATGGTTGGGTTGGATGAATGGGTGTCTTGACTAGTACAAGCACATCATTAGGGTGATATAACATATTGCAGGTTTTGAAGGGGGGAGGATCAGCTTTTACGGTGTAGGACTTCCCCTCGTACTCAAATTTTATGCATCTATGTAAGGTGGAGGGAACGCATCCCATGCCCGGATCCAAAGGCGGCTAACAACATATTGTATTGGAACTCTCCTCAAGACATAGAAGAGTTCGGGTAAATTACGTGGCCCTACACGAATGTTAAGGATCACGGTGCCTAAGTTAAAGTAATAGCATCATTGAATGACCGCAACATGATGGGGTTGGCACACATGCAACTAGTAAGGGATATTCATTTGTTGGAAGGCTTTTGAAGAGATGATGTTTAGGCTAGCGCCCCGTCCAATCATAACATGATGCACCCAATGTCCCGGACATAAGCTGAGATGAAAAGAGCAGGGTCAGGATCTTATGCACCAAAGTCAACAACTTCATCTTGAAGAAACTGATAAAGGCGGCTTGCCGTAGACAGAGACAGAAGTGGTTGGGGAGATAGGTTGTTTGGTGAGTGAAGCAATGTGATTGGGTGTTAGAATGGAGGTAATGGTGCAAGGTTTCATTAGGTAAGACCTCTATCCCTTGAAGGATTTCAACGAGAGCTTGTCGATGAGATTCGAGGTCCGAATGAGATCATATAGTGTCATTTTACAGTGATTGGTGAAGGCGTTTGATCATGGTTCGGTGGGCAATTCCATTAGAGACGGGGTAGGCGGGTCCATGAATAACCACTTTAGGTGGTGGTGCGATCGGGATGGTGGACGGAGAAAGAGAGGCCGCAAGTGTGCTTTCTTTAGCTTTCCCATTGTTTTTCTGCTCTCAAGTAGCAACACTAATCATGTTGATCTCGTGAACACGAGAGGAGGAAGATGGTAGGGATAAGTCATGGTCTTCGAGAGGTGGGGTTGTAGTAATGATAGATCTTGGTGAGGTGGGAATAGGTGGTATAGGAGAGGGAATTGAAGCTAAAGGTTTCTCCCTTCGTAAGTTGTCTTTCTTGACCTTTACTATCCGAGAGAGGTGACTAACGGTATGGCTTTCAATGCTTTGCATCCCTCACATCATGTCCCTGTGCGGTGGTAAGCGCAAATTTTAGACTCATCATAACCTATAGGTCGAGGTTAGATGGATCATAAGGTCTAAGTGGGGGTAGGGAAATGGTCGCATTCTCCACCAACATATCAAGGATTTTGGCGTAAGACCCTTTGAGCGGGTCAAAGTCGAGGAAGATGAGGCTATTGACCGGGTAGTTTTGGTAATGACGGGGTATGGTTGATTTGTAAGGGTGGCGGGTTAGCCAATGAGTTTTGATAATGGGATTTAACTAAACGTGGCTTCTTTGCGAAGCTTATGTTTAGTGGTTAGATGATGAGGCCACAGATGATGTGGTATCGTGAAACAATGACTTAGAAATAGGAGGACAAAGAAAACAAATCCTTTGATGATGGAATTTGTTTAGGTTGATAGGTGGACAGATACGTGTGGTGACGGTGTTGATATACCCTTGATCTTTGTATGGGTGCAGAAGGTGTAGGTCATTTTAAAGAAAACGCAGGAGGTATGATGTATTGATGCAAGGTGGAGGGATGAGGTCCCAATATAGAAGGTAGGTGTGACGGCGAGGGTTTTAGTTGTGACAGAGGCATAGATTGGACTTGGGTTTTAGGGGCTCGAGTTTGTCTCTTAGGTGGATGGACGGCTTTACTTTTGGATAAATCTAACCGTTTAGGCGGATGTGTTAGGGCCGGGTATTGGTAGAGTCCCAAGCGTAGGGGAAGGTTTGGTTAGGTCAATAGAGGTGGATGATGTATTTGTAGAGATTAGGGGGTGAAGATGAGGACATAGGCATTTTAAGCTTTTGTAAACACTTTGGGTATATGGTAGAGACGTTTGGATCGGTCATCCGCATTTGAGTAGAATATGGTGTACTCAAACATTCCCATAGACCCGTCTTCATCTTCCGAGGGATGACAATCCTCACGTGTGAATAGGAACTTTTGTGTGGAAGAAAGGTGGGTTGTGATTCTGGTCCACTGTGGGTGTGATACAGGGGGTAAATGAGGCACTGTATCAATGGGCGTTAAGAGGTCAACCGGTCGCTTAAAAGATTTAGGCGATGAAGAACTAATTGGTAGGAGGGCATATTTGATGATTCGTCATGATTAAAGAATTTGGTGATGTTGGTTCAAGAGGTTTCTCGCCCAAGGATGACAAAAGAAGTGGCAAGCCTTCCTCTTGTATAGCAAGAGTGGTAGAAGGAGATGTTTGGGAAATAGATAAGTTAGATAACATCCACTCACAGTCTTGCAAGGATGTGGTGTAAGAAGGCTCATCTGTGAGAAGAGAACTCTGGGCGGTTAATTCCTTGATGGGTAAAGGAACGGCAAGGATTTCGTCTTGTCTTGATGGTGGTAAAGGGGGTTCGGTTCCTACGTTAGTGAAGAGGCTTGATTCAGAATTTTTTCGATAGAGGCTTTTGGCTGGGAGTCGAAGACTGCATGGATTTCATGAACACTCTCCTCGGCTAAGATATCTTGGTTTATGTTACTATTAGAAGAGTGATTTGGGAATGGTTTGTTGAAAATTTTCAAATTTCGGTTAGCAGGGGCGTTAGGATTATCGAGGGCTATATCCCCAGATCAACCATTTCCCCGCACAATGTTTTTCAACATCTTGCAGTTTTCATGACTATGTCCCTTCACGCGGTGGAAGTTACAGAAGTCATTTTCTTTGTACCAAGAAGGTATAGCGTGGGTGGAATCAAACCCAGAGTGAGGTTTAACAGGAGGTAAGGTAATAGCTCCCACTTTAAGTAATTTTTCCAATATCACACCATAAGTTTCTCCCAAGGGAGTGTAATTGATGGGCTCGGCTTTATACTTATAGGTGGTTTTTGGCGGGGTATTAGACGGTGGTTGGGATTTGACCATCACTGCGTGGACAGCTCCTTTTGATTTCGAAGCAGTCGATGTGTGAGGATTGGTGGTGTTAGGTTTGTTGGTGGAATCTTGGGTTCGAAATTGGGGTTTTTATTGCGCAACCGCACTTTCTCTTCCTCTAAGGCTCGAATCTCTATTTTCGAGCCATAGTAAAGGCCTTGTCAAATGTGCGGAAAGTTTGATTTGGAGGGTAGGAGAAATGTGCTTAGAGCAGGCCACGTAAAGAGTTTGATAAGTTCACTCCGAGGCAAGGCATACGTAAGTTGGTTGATAAGGCCTCGCCATCGTCCAACGAAATCTACAAATTGTTGGATGGCATAGAGGTTTCGGTGATAGATACTTTCTTGGCAATGTTAATGGAGAAATGATCCAAGAAAGATTGGGCTAGTTGGTTAAAAGAGAAGATTGAGTGCTGGGTTAAAGCACTGTACCACTCCAAGGTGGGTCCTGATAAGGACATGGGAAAGGTGCGGAGTAGTAAGGCATCGTCATGAGCAATCAGATAGCAGGCATGTCTAAATGATCACAAATGTTGTTGAGGATCCTCCTTACTATTAAAATGAGTAAATTTTGGTAATTCCCATTGAGGAGGATATGAATGAAGGGGGACAGAAGGGTGGATAGGCTCCCGACAAACTTGCTCGTATGTCGTAGGCACTACGGCTTCCTAAACGAAGCCTCCATATTTTGCATCTTGTCCATCATTTGTTTGATTAAATCAGTAGTTGGATGAGATGATGGTGCGGTTAGTAAACGGAGGCAGATTGGGCCAAGGGCCACCACTGGACAATGTTGGGGTTACATGTTGATAAGGTATGGAGGACGAATATGTTGAGGCGACGAATAGGGATGTCCTATATAAGATGTTGAAGTCACTTTGATACGTGTGTGGAAATGAAAAGGTGGGTGGAGCTTGAGAAGGAAAGCTCGTGTGGATAGGTGACATGAGAGCCGCGCATGAAAGGAGCAGCGATGCAAGAGAGACGAGGTAGGAGCAATCAGCGGCGATAATGATATGTTGGGCCCAAGATTAACCAAAGGAAAGCCAATCTATGCCGTATGAACCCCAGAAGCCGCTGAGTTAGGAGACGGGACTAAAGATGCAGAAGGAAAAGCGGAGTTATCAGGTGGAGAAGGAGCTAGATGAGCAGCTATACTAATAGGCATGCCAACAAGGAGTTGACCATCAGGTGTACGGTCAGGGGCATGAGACAAATAGTATTGTACAGCGCTAGGATTATCATCCAAAAATTTTGCAAATTCCTTATCTCCTACAAGGATTTTGGGAACCTCGCTGGTGTCCGTAGGATTCCTACAAGATGTGAAGGGGGTGATTCAAGAAAAGGCACGAAGCAAGGCATGTGAAACCATGGTTGCGAACTTTGTCTCGAGTGATAACAACCATGGAAAAGAGTACACAGGATGCAATCTATCGAGAATGTAGAGCAGCAACAAAATGTTGGAATTTGGTAGGTCATTGGTTTTAAGAACTGTGAAAGACGAGAATCGATATCGGTCAGTAACCAATATCGGCAGTCCGATCAGTAGCCGGCGTCAGTAATTTAACCGATGTCGGTAGAATAGGACTGTGTAAGAAATCTGTAGGAAATTATAGATTTGGGGTTAATCGTGCTTAGTATGCCTACCAAACTGTTCAAGTGATCACAGAAATAAAGCAGTATGACAGAGAAAACAAAACTAAAAACAAGCAAGATGCACAAGCAAATTAACGAGACTAATCCTAGGATTAGTTTTAATTATTGTGGGCTTATGCCTTAGACGCAAGATGATGTCAATCCTAAACAAAAGACTTAGGGAAATGTCAAGTTTGTTTTGGCTTATAAGGCTACCTCAATCGGGTGGAGGAATACCGAGGAAAAGGGGGATGTTTTGAGTCATTGTGTTAATTATGAAGTGATTCGGTATGTGTTGTGTAGTGAAAGTAACATTAATTTCTTTTCAATACCGTGGAAATCACCCCCACGTGTACGACACATGCTATTTAATCTACGTTCACTAGAATTGAAAACAAAGCAAGCAAGAATGTGATGCAAGTGTTTTAAAACCCAAATCGAAAATGATATTCGATGAAGCAAAGAAGATGACTTTCACTAATGCAAAGATGTGAAAGCAAGACAAATTCTTTTACCAAAAAAAAACAAAATATTGTGTGAAAATTTTAGAAGAAGAAAAGCAGCAAGTATGCTTCTATATGAAAGCAAGCAAGAAAGAAAGAAACTCGAAATGGGTCCCACTGTCGTGCTAAAATGTTTCCGCACGTAAATGCTTCCGTTCTTGGAATAGAGTTGTTTCTATCCTTTCATTCCTTTGAGAAATGCAGAGATAAGGGTTAGGTCTAGGAGGAATACCTTGAATGTCGAAAGGGTGTGCGCGTATCAGAGAGAGATCAGATCGATTGCAATGAACTCCTTTTTGTCTAGGAAGGACTACCTGCAAGTAAGAATACAAGACCACCAGATTCTAATTAGACAATAAATGAGGGAACTGCCTTGGGCCCAGGAAATAGTAGACTTCCTTTCGAAGGTGGTGCTTCCTCTACAATATGAATTAACACAAATTCTAACAAAGAAGCTATTGCAAAATTACAATTTAATTACCTTGTTAGAGCAATAGAGAAAAGGCTGGTCTTGGTTTTGAACCACGGACCGATGCTTTAACGTCACCGATATCGGTTTCGATAACCGATATCGGTAGGGGTAGTGACTTAGAGGCTTTGGTGAAAGGTTGGCTATAAGATGACTATGGTGTTTATAAGGCTGGTAAATGATTGGAGATAGGTAATGGGGGTGATGGAGAAGACTCGGAGAATATGTGGGGTTGTTCTTGGGGGCAATGTAGGGGTAGAGGAATGACAGTTAGATGGAGGGTGTTACCGGGTAGTAGATCTAGGAATAGACTTGTAATTACTGTGATTCAGAAATCCAAGAAATGTTATTAAAAGAACGTATAAGACTTACTTACTAGTTCCTGATGAAGATGCAGGTTCAAGGACTGTGATGACGAAGGCAGGGTTCAGGTAGGATGATCTGACAATCCAAGATGAGCTATCCTCTCTCACAAGGCTTGGATGCGTGTGTCACCGGGCTCACAGTTATTCAAACTTGCATTCTTGGGCTTGATGTCCTTCTCTGTAAACTCCTCTCTTTCCTTCACTTGTCTCCTCGCGGCCAAGTGAATTCCGGATTCTTCCAATGACTTCGATTCGATCAATGAAAATCCAACCCTTTGTTTTTGGTTGGGGAGGTCATTTACAGGGAACCGATGAAGGTTACGAACCGACGCGTCGGTCCGAGTAGAACTGGTATCGGTAAGGTCAAAGTGGGATATTTTTAGTAAAATAGCCAACTTTCCCTCCTTTTCTCCCGAGGGATTAGTTGTGGGCTTGGTCAAGTCATTATGAGGTCGGTTTTGGGTGCGAGTGAGGAGTCATTAGTCATGGGTGTGGATGTAGACCAAATTATAGGTCTTAATTAGGTTAGTTTAGGGTTAGGACTAGGTCATGATGAGGTGGCAAAATGAGGTGGCAGGGTATGGAGATGTGGATTTATTAATTATAAGGTAATTAATAAATAATTGTGTAAGGTTTAGGTGATGAGGTTAGGTTGCGAAATGAGATGCGGGACACAGGGGGTCGTAAGACACAAATTTGGTGTCTACAGAGGGATTACCATTACACTAAATCCCACACACCACACCTTAGGCATTACACATTGTATTTTATCATACATTATGCATCATACACCATTCATCCTACATTTATTTTACATTATACTAGTCCTCATCTACGCATTACATCCATTATGGTATCTATGCACTTACTCACATCATACACTGTGCATTTATACATATATTCTACATATTAATCTAGGTTACATTACATATGAGTCTAGATTTCCATTTTATCATTACGTATTCCATTTCTATCTACCCCTATTACATCGCATTTTACACATTACATAGTATACATCCTACACACCCTACACATTTAGCATTTCTTTATACATACCACACATTTATAACTTCTACTCATCACATGGTCATTTATTATCACCACCAACTATACCACATTGTTTTCTACGTGCTAACTCACAACCCTATGAATCACTTTAGTTCCTCACCCATACTCGACTACCGAGGGTTTACAAATCAAATGGACCTTACACTCACCATGCGACATTCCTAGGCTAGTGACATACACTTTAGGCTAAATCGTCACTCACTCTAATTTCATCTAGTAGTGGTATATGCTTTAGGCTAGATCGCCACTTCCATTATTTCATCTAGTAGTGGTATACTATAAGGATAGATCACCACTACCATTGTATCATCTTGTAGTGCTATATACCTTATGTTACATCACCACTCATCCATTTATCATATAGTGATATACACTTAGGGATAAATCATCACTCATCCTTTCATCATATAGTGATATATGCTTAGGCTAAATCATCACTCATCAATCCATCAAGACGTGGTGTATGCTTCGGCTTATAGGGTTCACGCACAAACTTTCTCTATGTCGCATCTCATCACCACTACATCCACATTCATCACAACACACTAGACACAACAAATACTAATCTATCATTTCCCAATGACACACTCTTGTTTATGCTTCATTATTTACTACCGAGGGGAAAACAAAATGAACCTCATGGCATACACTTTCATCCACTTAAGGGGCACGTGACTCCTATCATTCCATCTTACATTCCATTTCATCCACAACATACTGCATTGTCTTGGGGTATTTTACTCTTGTTTACTAGTGCTTTACATGATCACTTTACTACACATGTTAGATTGATCTCTTATATGTCATTAGCTATATCATCCACACATGTGCATTCATGCTTATTTTTGGTATGATCATAGATACAAGACTCCCACACATGGCACGAGATGCTCCCCTTCTACCCTTCCTACACCGGTCGCTTATGCGACCATGATGGCCTTATGTGTCTTACGATATCGTGAGTGATGTCCCATGTTTGTAACCCACTTTGCATAGCTTACTTGTTTCTTATGTTTTACACTATTGTGTTTGGTGTTTTCTACATTGTATGCCTATTTCACACTTGTCTTATTACATGCGGTTTTCGACTAACACTTGTTTTGGATAGCCATCCTTATTTGTGCGTGCCTTTTTGCTACTTACCAAGTGCATCTCCTTTCCCCACAAAACAATTTAATTATGCTACCAAGTGCATCTCTTAAGTTTTATATACCATTTAATTATGCTAATAAATTATTTTAATATAATTTTGTTTTAAATTACTAAAAAAATTACGTATACTAATAATCATACATGAATGGTAAAATTGAGATCCCAAAAGGGATGCATTGAAAAATAGGAAAATGTGGTTATATTTATACAGCTCCCTTACAAAAAAAATTATTTATACACTATTAGTAAAATATAATAAAAAGTGTTTTATGATTATTCAATTATTTTTAATATATATTAATATAGTTTACATATATAAATTTATTTTAAAATTACATTCATATTTCAAAAATATAAATTGTATGATATGATTGTGATGATTCAACACATAGGAAGTGGTCCACCTCTACTTGGGATATGTACAAAAGCATTTCTCTACAAAATCTTGGCCTTGAAGAGAAAGACATGCATAAAAGTCCAAAAAAATTCTATGCAATCGATATGGTACATGGATTTAAACATTACTATGAGATGACCTTAACATAGTTTAGCCCACTCGATTTAATTAAATCTAAGTATTGCAGAGTAATTGATGTATAAATGATAAAATACAACAAATGACATAAGAAAACTAATATGTTAAATATGAAACCCTAAGCTAGAAGTACAAAAACGATGACTTAACCGATATCAGGCAATCTTGAACTAATCTAGGAAGGGATAAGTGATGAAAAGACTAGGTAGAGTGTCATAACTGCTCACTTTAAATTTTGAGATATATGGACGAGGTCAAATATGGGCGCTATGATAGGGAAAGGGTGCCCAAGAATTGGAGACCATTTCTGGGCACCGGTGACTGTACGGGAGCTCAGGATCTGACCTCTAGTGTTTCGTAGTTGTTCCCTATGGTCGCTTGATAGTCATTCCTTGATCGCCGAAGGTACCTTTAACCTGTAAAATAAATGTTCACCTATGCAAGCCCATAAACCGCATCAACCTAAAAAAAAAAAAATGCAGAATGGGAGTTAGATCGACCCCCGACGGTCACCCTGAGAGTGAACTTATGACTGATCACTGCACTACATATTAGAATCAATTTAGTTCTTGTGAGTGTGTGTAGAAATTATGCCTTAGGATTCCCTAGTGCAATTTACACTTAATAGTGGGCTAGATCTAGAATGTATAAATGTATAACGTGTGAAAATGAAATAAAATGAAATTCCCTTTCTATGTTATGTATGTAGAAGTATGCAGCCCTTTTCCCTTGAATGGATGCTATATGGATTCCTTTGGTGCTCTTTAGTTCCTTTGGATGCAAGATTAGGTGATGATAGTATATGTTTAGTGTTTGGTCCCTTATTTTGAACACATAACCATGTATTTATATGAGTCCCTTCTTTGAATTTTGTAATTGACAACTAGAAGGCCAACCCATAAGTGAAAAATATGCCCAAAATATAAAAGAGACCCAAATGAAGTGAGTAAGGTAATAAAGGGTCAGTGGCACCCAAAGGGGACAGGATCACCTAGGCGTTGTTGTCCCGGCTAAGCGTTGGGTTTAGAACAAAGTAGAGAACCTAAGAAGCCAAAAGTTGGAAAATAGCAAGTAAAGAAATAGAAGTGTGATGAAACATTAAAAGGGCCTTGTAAAAGTTGAAAATTACTGAGTGAAATATTTTGAGTGGTTTAAATAGTGAAAATGTGATGAAACCCAAGAAAATGGTTCAAAACCCTAGTTAGGCCTAAAGGAAACCGATAACAAGGAAGAAAGTTAAGTTGGGAGCATAGAGAAAGAGTTAGGCCATGAAATTTTGTAGAAAACACAAAGAGGATAATGGGCATCTGAAACATATTTCACATTTGCATGGATTTTTTAAGTATTCTCATAACACGAGGTTTTTTTGCATGTAGGGTCAATAATTAAGCCTTGTTGGATCGGTAAATTAAGAATAAATTTGCATGGGTGTGGAATTGATTTTTTAAACTTTATGAATAGTTTAAAGAGGATAATAGGTCATCAAAAATATTTATATTCAAGCAAGAGGCTTAGAAAATTGTTAGTTTCACCCATTTTTTAAATTGCAGGGCTATAAGCAAATTTGAAGGCTAAAAGAGAGTTGGAGTAAGAATGAAGTTTTAAACTTTTTCAAGCACTTGTGCATGGTGGTATGGTGTAATAAAACTGTTCTAAATCATTATTGAGCTTTGAACTAGTTGTATATATCATTTGGTGATGAAATATAAATTTTTGCCTTTTGAGAAAAGAGAAAAAATTACATGTTTTGATTGATAATAGCACTTGTATTGGTTTTAACTTGTTTTTTTTTCTCTGCATCAACAAAAGTCTAGAACAATTAAAATAGGTTCAAGATCCTAGTTTCATCCATCTCCAAGCATGAAAAGTTCCTAGAGTGATGTCTTAGTAAGATAAAGTCATTATAAACATTTTCAACAAATCTTGAAAGGAAAACATGGAGTATTTTAGGCATCTGAAGCACACCACATCACTCTACTACCCTATTGGGTACATTTTTAATCTATAGTTATCCCATCATATTTATATCAAGATACATGTGGATTCATATAAGGGGTGTGCTTGGATCATATTCACTACTTTCTCTTACATTATGATACTAAATGAGGCATGCTCCCACTCAAGGGTGTGTAGTGCAACATTTAGATTGGTTTAGTATGGATTGATTACAAGGGTAGTTTGACCTCTTGTGATCTAATTTTTTCATGAATTTAATTATATGTGTTTTGGGTTTCTATTACATATCGATACATATGGTGTTGAAGCTATGTGATACCTAAATGACAAAACCAACACTAATTTCTAGTAAAATAAAGGGCAGGTGAAGTTTTATAACCCCACTATGCACAGGTCTAAGATTTTATAAAGAGATAAAAGACCATACCACATTCTAGATAGAGTTTTATGACTCTACATAGGAAAACTTTCCACTTCTATAATCGTGAGATGAAGAGATTCTAGACTTAGAATAGCTCTTTCACCCATTCTACACACCCATATCATCTTTATACCACTTTTATTAGCTAAGAACTTATCCCTTAGAGTTTTTAAAGCAATTGTAACATCATTTTATCATATTGTTGCATTATTAAATTTTTTTTATCATTTTTTGGTTAATTTTTATTAATTTATTTATGATAATTAACTTGGAACATCTCTTTTATATTTGCCTAATTTATTTACCATGTCATCTATTTATGAATTTGAATAAATAGAGACAATAGTTGATTGAGAAGAAAAGGGATGAAATTTAAAATTTTATTAACTTTAGAGTCACCATGTAGACATGAGGGAAAGAGTACCGATAAATCTTGGTGAAATGGAAGAACGAGAAGGCTAAAGATAACTCTATTATTAAACTTTATAAAATATTTATTGAGTGTCGTAACTATATGTTTGTAATGCTCTCATTGAGGTAAATGAAAATAAAATATAAATATAGGGATGATCATAGAATTATCATATTTTCACTTATCTTAAATTAGAAAGTTTTTTCCACCTCTTTGGTGATGAATACACAATAATTTTTACTTATCCAAAAACTAACAATTGACGGTCAATTTTTAGCTTCTTCAACTATTTTTAAGAAATTACTAAAAATCACTTGTTTGGTCCTACTTGACTAAAAAAACATATGAATAAAATAAATAAGTCCTAAAACATCCTAAAATTCTATTTTTAGATTATTTTTAAAAGCATAAATTATCTAGATTTAACAGAATTTCAAATGCCAAAATTGACATCATTCCCAAAATTCCCCCAATTGATGCAAAGGGTAGAAATTCAAATAATATGCTTGAATCTTCCATGTGTGTGTTTTAGTAAACTCTTGGTGAGTATATCAGCAATTTGATCCTCTATTTTCACATATTTAATGACAAAATATTGATCATTGACCAAGTCTCTGATAAAGTGATGTTTGAGCTTTATGTGTTTGGTTCTAGCATGGAAAATTGGATTCTTGGAAAATTGTGTTGCCCCAATGTTATCACAAAATATCTATGCAGGCTTAAGTTGATCCTCTTTGAAATTAATTAGAGTATCCTCAACTACATTCCTTGTGGGAAATCTGATGTTAGGGTTTCATATTTAGCTTCAAAGAGAGGATAATGCAACAACAAATTGTTTCTTTCAAGTCTGAAAAACTAAACCACTTCCCAATGTGAAACAATAACCTGAAGTAGACTTCATATCATCAAGATAACCTCCCCAATATGAATTTGATTATCCAATAAGACATAATGAACTTTCTAGTTTGAAGTGAATACCATGATCATAAGTCCCTTTCACATATCTAAAAATTCTTTTCACAACTTGCATGTGTTTGAGTGAAGGCTTGCCCATGAATCTAGAAACTAGTGAAACCCCATAAGTGATATCAAGTCTAGTCATAGTGAGATACATCAAACATCCCACCATAATTCTAAAAATATTATCATCGGCTAAATATTTTCCATCTTCTCATTATTTTTCTCCACTTGCATTTGGAATATATATAGCCTTAGAATATCAAATATTTAACTTCAAAAACTATCTTGACATGCTTTTCATGACAAATAAATACTTCATCTTTCTTTGATAGACCTCCATACCAAGAAATTAATTCATAATTCCAAGATCATACATCTCATATTTATATTCCATAGGTTCCTTTAATCTATACAACATCTCCACAGAGCTACATGTGAAGATCAAATCATCTACATATAGGCAAACATACAAAATATTAGAACTGAATGCTTTAATGTAAAGAGTTGGCTCATTTTGACTTCTTAAAAATCCTCGTGACAAATTTACCAATTTTTGAGTACTAAGATCTTAGATCTTGTTTTATCACATATAGATGTTTATTTAATATGTATACCCAAAATTATTTACCCTTTACCTCAAAACCTTGCTTCTCCACATACACTTCTTCTTTTATATCTCTATTTACGAATGCACTCTTCACATTCATTTTATGTATTTTATAATATTTATATTAAAAAGCTAAAATCATTATTCTAATATTATCTTTCCTTGTAACAAGAGCATAAGTCTCCTCGTAATCAATACCAAAAGTTTTTGCAAAGCCTTTTGTAACAAGTCTATCTTTTAGCTTATTAATTGTACCATCATTATTTACTTTGGTCTTGTAGAACCACTTAGTACTAATGAAATATTTGTCATAAGGAGGTTGAATAATTGTCCAAGAATATTCCCCTCAATGAAATCCATATCAATTTTCATATCATCAACCCACTCTTTCCTTTTATTGAGTTCTTGAAAACTTTTAGGTTCACCAAAGAATAGAAGATAATGCAAACATAATATTTTCATCATATAAATCATCAAATAAATTACCTTGTTGAGATTGCACTATTTTAATCCTTCTATTATAATTATGATCCAATATTTTATTTTAATAATGTGGATTTAAAATTATTTGCACTTACTTCGAGTTGTTGCAGATGGATGACTAGTCTCTTTGTAAAGAGCTAGATTGTTTACTATGGCATTAGAAACCTATGTAGGACTTTGTGAGTCCTTAATATTATTCAAGGAGATTCCCTCCTTCACTTATAATCCTCTTGGATACATTTTCAATATTTTCATACATCTCATTCTCAAAAAAATTGCAATCCTTGAAACAACTAAAGTTTTACTAATAGGATTATATAACTTGTATGTTTTGCTTTCATCACTATAACTAATGAAAATATGAGTTACACTCTTAAGATCCAATTTTTTCCTATTTTGATCAGGAACATGAAAAAAACTAAACAACCAAATACCTTTAAATGAGATACATCCATTTTGAACCATACCAAGCCTCATAAGGTGTCTTGTCTTTGATTGTCATTGTAAGACTCATATTTATCATGTGAATCGTAGTGTTTACTGTTTTAACCTAAAAACATCTTTCCATGTGCTTATTTTCAAACATAGTCCTTTGATGCAGATTATTATAAAATGAACATAAAGAATGAAAAATTATCTTTTTCATGGTTATGGAGGATTAGTTGAGTTCTTCAAGGTATGTTGAAGGCATGAGAGAGAGTCTTTGGGGATCAAATATTCAAAATTTCAAATATTGTACTTTCCCTCCTTTTTATAAATTCAAAAATTTGAAAACTTTTAGTGAGGGATTTGGGAATTTTAGCATGAGTGAAATATTCTTATGGGTTAAATTTGAAATAGGTCCTAGGTGAAGGTATGAGTTAATAAATGTTGAAAATGATGTATTTTTTTCCATATATGGGCAAATGAGTCACAAAAGTTAGTTAGGGTTAAATAGAAGAGGTATAAGGAGATTGAAACTTGAATGGAAATAATGAGTGAGAAAGAAACCTTCTGAGGAAGGTGAGAGAGTAAGTGTACGAAGGACTCCTCAAGCCCCGAGGAGATGAAGAAGGAGAAATATGAAATTTTGTAAGAAAATATTGTTTTAAAGAAATGAAAACTTTGTTTTGTATTAAGTAATGTTCTTCTTCTTGTGAATTCGTAGTTGTTTTGTCATTTGAGGCTCAAGGGAATAATGGATATTTTTTTTGAACATTTAGAGATTTTTGACTCCACTGAACAGTTTAATGATTTGTTTCTAACTTGTAGACTAAGGCAAGGACTATGTGAGATCATAAGACTGTATTTTTGTAAGAATACTTGATTGTATTTTCTTTGTAACCTTAATGAAGATTTGATTACAATGGTAATCTCATGGTATAGGATATATTTATGAATTATTTCAATCCTTAAGACTTTTTACACCGTTTTGAGTGAGTTGATATTCTAGAATGATCATACAAATATGATTGTGTCTATTATGGGTATTTGTCTCTCTTTAAAAAGAAATGCATGTTAGAATTTTTTGAGAAGTGAGTGGATGATCATGTTCAAGATTTTGTAAAACTTGTTGTAAGGTTTATCAAACAATTCTATGCATTGGATATCATTTTTGATACAATGGAGTCTTTGCATGTATGTACCCTACCTCTTATAGGTCAGGAAAGTTAGAGTTGAGCGATTTTCAAGGGTAATTTGGTCATTAAACTTCACTGGTAAAAAATCATGTAGATTGAAATAATAAAAACATATGGTAAAGGTATTGGGTCTTGAAATCAAATTTGAAGGAAGATCTATCAAAATTTCTATACCTGTGTTTCTAGAAACCCTAACTAGGGTTTGAGCTCATTTATTGGGTTAAAGGTCCTAGACTTGATTTCAAAAGCTAAACATTTTTAAAAACCATAAAAAAAATGTTTCTTAACAATATTCAAGATGTTTTGGAATTTATAATCTCTGCAAAGTGAGATAACTCGAGACAAGATAATGATGGGCATGTAGCTTACTCTTTGAAGACCTAATTTTAACCTAGAATTGTGTATTTGAAGCATATTTTCCAAAGGAAGTCTCCATAAAACTTTGTACACCATTTTTTTCCCAAATGGGTATCCTAATATGTTTTTTACATTGTCTTGAAACTACCTAAATGGAAAATATTCTTGGAAATGCAAGAAAGTGGGACTACAAGGTCTAGTGAACTAGGAAAGTGAAATTAAGGATTGAGAGAGAAGTTAAAGGAGATAGGTTATGAAATTTACCCCACACCATGTTGGGGAAGTGTCTTTGAGGATTTTTTCACCTTATTCATGGTATGCATGGATTATTCCAGCCATGAACTTTCCATGAGCATTGTTCTTAAGACCATAAGAAGACAATTTTGAGCAACATAGGAGTAAGTTGGTGTTTTGATCTTTTGGCTTCAAATTAGTCTTGGTACACTCATTGGAGTGAGCTCATGAAACACAAAAAGTTATGGTTATTTTTAGTAATTTAGGCTCAAGATTCAAAAAAAATCTTGATTTTTGCATGATCATTAGAAGACTAGTGAATGGCAACGTTAGCAAAATGAGGTGTTGTTTGAATTTCCTTTTCTCAATCAAAGTTGATGATTGTCCTAGCCTTGAATTCTTGAATATCTGACCTATGTCAATTTTGATTGGAAATTGGATGTGATGTATGAGATAAGGTAAATGGATAGTGAAGGAATTTGAGATGAAATGGGCAATTTCTCGCATGTTTAAGTTATATAGACTAGTTGATAAGATTTACAAAATAAAGTACCTAGAGTTAATGAATCATTTTGTGTTTTATCTAAGAAAATGAATTTATTTTTATTTTGAGCTCTACATCATCCTTGTTCATTCCATGATGGACCTATTATATATTTTAGACAAACCATTCTAGTGTGGTGTGTAAGGAGTTGTTAATTGCCTCTTGATGCCTTGTGAAGAACAAAACTCAAAAAATTCATTAGAAAAAAATTATCCACCTCTATTTATTCTTATTTTTTATGAAATATCCACTTTATTTTTAAACCATGAGTTTAAATTTTCTAAAAATTATAAAATCTCCACTCTTCTCTTTTAACTAAAAACCCACATAAACCTTGTAGCATCATCAATGAAAGAAATGAAATACAAATTCTTACCAATACTTCTGCAAGACATTGGTCCACACAAATATGAATGGATTAACTCTATTTTATTACACGTAAAGACTCCGTATGATGTTTCCAATAATACATGGTTTATAAGTAATGTCCTTCTTTGAATCTAGCTTGGGAAGACCTATTACCTTATCTTTTATGTCAATAATATGTAAATATTTGAAATTTATATGACCATATCTTAAATGCCACAACATGTTAACATCCTCAATGGTAGAGAGAAAAGTACCTCTATTAATCAAATTGATCCTTAGTGGAAACATCCTATTCTTTTCCATGTAGGATTTTCCAATCAATCTATTTCTAAATTTCTTATCAAAAATTAAACAAACTCCATCTTCAAAAAGTAATTTAAAACCCTTTTCAACTAGTTGTCCAACATTGATCAAATTATGATTCAAACTTGGAGAAAAATACACATCATTAATTTCACCCTTACCTTTACTTGAGGTGATTTTCATTCTTCCATTTCCCTTCAATTTGAATGGATTTTCCATCCCTTAAATTCACTTGACTTTTGAAGGTGTCATCTAGCATGTTAAAACCCTCTTTATGACTTGTCATGTGATTTAAGCAACATGGATCAACAAACCACATATTCTTGGCATCATCTTTTCCTACGTTGCATATGTGATGTAGGAGCATCATCAAAATGGCTACAAAAGTATAAATTTATCCTTATTCATGGTTGTAATGAGTATATTAGAGTGTGATAGTGACCTAAGAAAGATAATTAGGTGGTCAAGGGGCTCAAATTTCAAATTTGACATTTCCCTTCAAAATGTAATTCAAATTTATAAAACATGTAAAAGTGAATTAGTGACCTTTCAAGAGGAGGAGAAAGGATGTTTTGATAGTTTAAGCATGTAAAAGGTGTATGAACATATGAAATAGGGTCCTAGAGGTGAGAGTGAGGTCTAGATGATGTGGTGAACCCATTTTTCTATGTATCGGGCTTCGTAATGAGTCATGTAAAAAGGTAGTTATGTTTTAAAATAAGGCATGAGGAGATAAAGAGGGATGGACTCAAAGTAAAAAGTTAGTAATCCCTTAGAGGAGGTAAGGAGTATAGGGAGATATTTCCTCGAGGAAGAAGAGGAAGAATGAAGGAAATAAGTTGATCCGAAAATGGGTGTTAAATTTTTCCACTTTTAATCGTTTCTAAGGATCTCAAAATTAAATACAATTTTATGGTTCAATTACTCCAAAACTGATTAATTCATGATTTTCGATGAATCTCGCTTTTATTTTCAATCACAACACTGAAATGTGCATACTTTTAAGCTTTGTGGATTATGGATACTTTGAAATTCACACTTAAGTCCAATTTCTCATTTTTAATGATGATTGCTTAACCAAATTAATAAAAATCCATAATTGATTTTATCTTATCAAAAGATTCATCAAAATTGAAATAAAAACATCCACAAAATGATATTAATAATGGAGTTCACCCATAGGCTACGTCTCTAGATTCATGAAAGTGAATCGATCTATTAAATCCAATGAAGTACAATTTTTACCTTCACTAATGACCAATTAACCTTTGAAACCTATAAATGGGCTGATATTAGACTTCGAGAACTCGTAATTTACCATAATAACATTCACAAGTCTATATGTGGCCCCTACAAGGTCTTCACAACGTGATCCCCGCAATTGTGCTAAAAAAATACCCGCAATTGAAATTTTAAAGCGTTACATGAAAATAAATTACATATTTGGAATCCTCATGAAATTCTAAACACTTTGAACATTTTTACTCCATGGCCTCGGTTTAGCCCCTAAGTGCTCCAAAATTAAAGTTTTCTCCAAACTACCATGTTGCTTCTTTATACAAATCATGTCACTTGTGTGTAGGCATAAAATCATGCACTTTAGACATTATTTAGCCTAGTCTCATACTACTATTTACAAGGTTCTTAAGTGAAGAAAGTACTAATTAATCCCACATTTTGGCCATCTTGTTTTACTTTTATTTCGTCATTCCCACACATTTTTATATACATGCCCAGTCTATTTCGGCACTTTCCTGTCATTTTAGCCTAAACCAGGGCACCCAAACTGTACTTAGGGCACCCAGATCGTATTGGGGTGCCCCCCGATCCTTTTCTACATTTCTTCCACTTTTTGGGCTCTTTCTAGCCATTTTTCATCTTTATCTTTTTCCTAGTCAGCCATGTCGATTAAGTATGAAATTAGACCAAGATAACCCTATAAATATAAAGTTATAAGACCATAATGAGTGTCCTAGTGTCATCTACTACTACCACTCCATCTAGAGTTGCATCCATTACATCACTTGCATCCACATAGTTCCATGCATCAAGGCTAGGATATCTGCATCAACACACACTTCATAGGGGAGGGATTCTATTATATTCCATGCACACATGTTATTACATTTTATACATTTAGTTATTTCTCGCTACTTCACATAGTGTCGACTAGCACAAGAGCACCTAGGGAACGACATGCACACACACACTAGAACTACATTTGGGTCTGAAATGTAGTGCAACACTCAGTTTAGTAAGCTCATTATTGTGGCGCTTTAGGTTAGTCCACCCATTCATTTGTAAATTTTATTTTTATGGATTTGATGCTTCTTTTATCTTTTACGGTCTTCAACATCATCCTTCATTATTTGATACATTCGGAGTAGTTCAAGAAATCTAGTGCAACAACCAAAGTGAGGGTTATAGGTCACCTTACGACCACCGAGAAGACCATCTGCAGAGATTTTTCAGAGACAAGGGCACCTATTTCTCGTATATTAGGGCTCCCTAGGGCACCCCAGTACCCTCTTGGGCACTCCAATCTGCTCAAATCTTCAAGATTCGCTCTTTTCGGTCCTTTGTCTATTCGTTCCTACTTTTGGAATTTCCTATCATACCTGCGACACTCTGCAACAATCATATGCAATTAGCTAAGCTCATTATCTTCCCCTTGCATATTAGGTTTTTAATTCTATTAGTTCAATTATTTAATTATCAGATACTACTTTAGTGCATTTATTTACAATGTTTATGTCCTCCTAGATTACGTTAACTATCACTATACTTTCTCCTAGTTTAGTTGATTTTAGTTAATCATTTTGATGAGCCCGACCTCTTATCATGGCTAAACATAATCCTTCTGAATCTCCACTCATTCCCTAATTTTATATCTTTGTCCTGTCTTTGTTGATACTCATGTTGATCCTTCTAGTTATAGACCTTGTCCTTCGTTTATTTAACTACCATCTTCTGATATGGATCCTAAAGTTAAAGATGACATTATTGTCATTTATCTATGTACTATTGACCCTGTTATTTTAGCACAAATCATTGAAGAGGCTCAAGCTCCTTTACTTGATCCCATCATTGCAGCTTTTTCCATAATTGAACCACATTATGATATTCCTTCACTTGTTACTTCTCACATAGCTAATTCCCCTCATACAATATTTGTCCCTACTTCTCCATCTTGTACTTTTGTCCCACAATCTCTGAAAGCTCCACATGACTCAGTCCCTACTATTTTTATGGTTTATATGGTCCCCCCTGATTCATCATTCACTCCCAATGTTACAAGAACTATGATAATTTATACAGATTCTACTCCACAATACTCTCTTTTTTTACCTATTCCTCCACCACCTCCACTTATCGACTAGCTACTATTTGAGGATGAAATTTGCATGATAGACGTAGTTCCTTCCCCTGCTACCTATTACTACCACTATTATCATTCTATATCATGGGCCTCTCCATTCCACAGACATCACTCTATCATCTCCACCTTCCCCAACAACATCCCCTTCAGTATGCCTACCTTTCACTTGTACAATCTTCATGAATAATTATTATTAGGAGCATATACCTCTTAATATTTCCTATAAGGCCATTGTATGTTCACATGATGGTCTCCTTCGACTTGGTTTTGCATTTGAGGACCTCCATTCACCTTTATATGATCCACATTTATATCATGGATATGTTATTCTCACCGTTCATGTGTATGGGCTTCATGTTTTTCACCTTGTTGTTCACCTTGCACGTTACCCTACTCTCTCTCCACTTACTCTTGGCCAGTCTTGGTTAGATTATATTGAGGCACACTCGATCTGGCTCACATTGATATATCATTTCCCATGCCCTTTGGTATTTTGCACATTTGTAACAATTCCTTTCTTTTCTATTCACCCAACTTCACTATTTGGTATGCTCATGGATGTCCATTACCTCCCTTTACTGATGAACAATACACCATGGCAATGTATATATTACACATTCACGGTTATTTGGATGAACAACCTCACAACTTTTCTTATCAAGTTTCCCACTTGTTCAATATGACTTTAACAATGATAATGATGGTCCTTTAAATGATTTTCCTTATCCATTGCCTCTCTTTATTGATGAAAATCAGCCACCAAACCAAATAAGTCCCATATTCACCAATGTAGCTAATAGCTCGAGCCTCATGATCACCCAACTAATACATCTCTATTGGACTCAATTATCGCTTTACATACCTTATTCCAAGAGTAATTTCACGCTATGGAATCTATAATTTCCTCTCTTACCACTGAAATTCAACAACTTAAGGATGCTTCTCAATCACATGGTCACGCTAATTCTACATCTCATATACACTTTATGTCCGATACCTGCTATTTAACCGAACCTCAAGACATACCATTACCTGTGCCTATCATATTTGAACATAATTCTACAGCCCATGACATTCTTATTTAGCTTCTTAAGCGTCAATTGATCACTCTACCACTTACTCATTCCTATCCTCCTTCTCGGGTAGCACAAGACCGAGGTCACGCCATATTACCACTATCATCAAATTCATGGACATCATGATAATGCTTTCCTAACTTTGTCATGAATAATTAAAGATCTTGAGAATCTGGGCCTTCTTTCATTTTTGCACATCCTTATGATAATCACAATAAGGCCCCTCGGGCTCATATATCTCATGCGTATTCAAATAGTGTTACTAAACCACGTCCTAAGTAATGACCTTTACAAGTAGTTCGCCATCTCTTTCTCTGACATCGCCAAGTCGATCCTCTACCAAGTGTTGTTCACTATTTCTTCTTAATAATTTGTCAGCCATATCACCACAACCACTCCCATTGGCCTCATCCCCACCACATGTTACTACACCACAATCTTCCTCCTATATTAATCCTTCAAATGCATACATATTTCAATCAGAAAAACCGCAATTATCTATCATATCACCACCTTTAGATTATGGCCCTCCGCTTGTATCCTCATAGACATCGGGTGGAGGACCTTCATCTTTCACTATCATCAGTTAGTTTACCTATTTGGGGGGCATAGAAAATCACACACTCCCCCCTCGTGTTTCATCATAGTTACATAGTATTACATCACCCTTTCGTATTCATCATTTATTGTCATTTCCTATAGGCATACCATACCACACATCATAGCACCGTCATTACCCGATGATGCACTCTTGTGCTTCAGTTCACACTTGACTGTTGAGGGATTACCATTACACTAAACCCCACACACCACAC
Organism: Taxus wallichiana var. yunnanensis; assembly: GCA_018340775.1. Taxonomy (NCBI): domain Eukaryota; kingdom Viridiplantae; phylum Streptophyta; class Pinopsida; order Cupressales; family Taxaceae; genus Taxus; species Taxus wallichiana. The sequence continues at coordinate 231,392,767 of CM031241.1, forward strand.
CTTAGGCATTACACATTGTATTTTATCATACATTACACATCATACACCATTCATTCTACATTTATTTTACATTATACTAGTCCTCATCTACGCATTACATCCATTATGATATCTACGCACTTACTCACATCATACACTTTGCATTTATACATATATTCTACATATTACTCTAGATTACATTACATATGAGTCTAGCTTTCCATGTTGTCATTACATATTCCATTTCTATCTACCCCTATTACATCACATTTTACACATTACATAGTATACATCCTACACACCCTACACATTTAGCATTGCTTTTTACATACCATGCATTTATAACTTCTACTCATCACATGGTCATTTATTCTCACCACCGACTATACCAAATTGTTTTCTATGTGCTGCACTCACCACCCTATGAATCACTTTAGTTCCTTAGTCCATACTCAACTACCAAGGGTTTACAAATCAAATGGACCTTACCATGCAACATTCCTATGCTAGTGACATATGCTTTAGGCTAAATCCTCACTCACTCTAATTACATCTATTAGTGGTATATGCTTTAGGCTAGATCACCACTTCCATCATTTCATCTAGTAGTGATATACGATTAAGGATAGATCACCACTACCACTGTATCATCTTGTAGTGGTATATACCTTATGTTACATCACCACTCATCCATTTATCATATAGTGATATATGCTTAGGGATAAATCATCACTCATCCTTTCATCATATAGTTATATACACTTAGGCTAAATCATCACTCATCCATCCATCAAGATGTGGTATTCTTTGACTATAGGGTTCACACACATACATTCTCTATGTCGTATCTCATCACCATTACATCCACATTCATCACAACACACTAGACACAACAAACACTACTCGATCATTTCTCGATGACGCACTCTTGTTTACGGTTCATTCTTTACTACTGAGGGGAAAAAAATGAACCTCATGGCATACACTTTCATCCACTCGAGGGCACGTGGATCCTATCATTCCATCTTACATTTCATTTCATCCACAACATATTGCATTGTCTTGGGGATTCTACTCTTGTTTACTAGCACTTTACATGATCACTTTACTACACATGTTAGATTGATCTCTTATATGTAATTATCTATATCATCCACACATGTGCATTCTTGCCTTTTTTTGGTATGATGGAAGATACATGACTCCTACACGGCTATGAGATGCTCTCCTTCTACCCTTCCTACAATGGTTGTTTTGCACCATTATGGCCTTCGTGTCTTGTGACATCATGAGTGATGTCCCATGTTTACAACCCACTTTGCATAGCTTACTTTTTCTTTCGTGTTTACACTATTGTGCTTGGTATTTTCTACATTGTATGTCTATTTCACACTTTTCTTTTTACATGCATATGTTTTCGACTAACACTTGTGTTTGGGTTGAGCTGCTCTTTTAACACGACTCACGTAAATTTCAATGATTCACCACTTTTTTCACATATAAGCTTGCATTAATGATTCTGGTTCCCTGGAATAGTGTTTTGCCATTGTTTATAGTTTAAGAGTTCTATTTGGTTTTTACCTTGGGTAAATCCAAATGCTATAAATAGTTGGCTTGTGCTCAAGCAAATGGCCCCTCAAATTTGCCTCTGAATTTCTCATTGCAATAGATTAGTCTTTCATTTTGCTTAGAATTCTTAGTTTCTTTCATTGCATGCTTAGTTAGTGTTGTTTTGTTGTTAGTAAGCCACATATCCATCTTGTGCAAATGCTATTGATATTTTATCCAATCCATTGGAGTAAAATAGTTTGTTTTCAATAGGAAGCCATTAAAGTTGCAGGTTTTGCTCTTCAAACAAGATAGTTTCAGGTTCTGGACGTTTTATGTTGCATGACTCACAATAAATCCCGCTAGGAATTACATAAGCCAAGCTCTGTACTCTTGCGCTATCCCTCTCCTACTCGCATTGTATTCAGTCTGTATCTTGAGCTGCCTTTGTCCCAATATCTACTTCTGTTGATGCTAGCATTACACACTTTTATGGATCCACGTGAACACGAAGGAATGAGGAGATCACACTGAGGGGACATAGCCACACACACCATCGGATTCGCCACTGTTCTGCAAAATCCAGGTTCTAGCTTTCAAAGTTCTAATTAGAAACATATCAAATAGAGTAGTCAATTACTTTATTTCAATAAATTTTACTTTCGATATTGCGGGAAGCTGTGGGGATTGATAGTTTCTAAGAGACTATGATTCATTCCTCACTTCTGAGGTAGGATCGAGAGTCTTGCAAATAGACTAGATCAAGTATTTCATTATTTAGAATAGATTCACAGTTGCACAGACAAATAGCTATACTCGGTTATCTTGTTTGTTTTAATTTGTTATTCTAAATTGTCAATTTCTAGATATATTAAATAGTTACTCTTTAAATTCGTTCGAATAGTTCATCAGAAAATACAAAAATAGAGAAATCATATATGCTATAGATATACTTAACGTAGTTAAATTTCACTTTGCTGCAGTTAATTTTCATTGTTGCTTTTGTATGACAATCACGGGACCTAGAGAGCCCAGGGAATACATATTCGAGCCAATCGTGCCCCAACCCAATCTCATCACAGCCATAACTGATATAGATCAGAATCTCAGGATCCAAGTCTTCCAAACAACGGTAAACTTACAACAAATCAGTTTCCAACTGCATGGGTTAAACATAGAAGACGACCAAGCACACACATTTTGGTCAAATCAACCAAACTACAGATTACCCTAGATTCATATCCACATGACTGTAGAAGGGTTTGAGAGAGAGGACATTCGGTTGTGATCCTTTGGTCCCACATCCAGACACAGGAGATACTCTCACAGATATAGATACCAGCTTGAGAATTCAGGTTGCACAAACACCTGTAAGATATTCTGAGAAGATCACACAATTATTGATTATGAATATAGAAGCTGAAAAGGCATATGACTATTGGATACTAGGGATTAGGGATTGATTCCATGCATGACCATAGCAGGACCACAACAAATACGAATCTACGGGTGTGACCCACAAATCCCACAGCCCAACGAGCCTATAGGTGAATCAGACATAGATGTTGGCCTACGTACACTAGTATTCAGATCTACTCCACTTCCACCTATCATCATCGAATAGTTATCCTTATTAGACATAGCAGCTAACAAAGCTAAGGAGTTCTGGACTAGGCCAGAGAATCGCCCATAGAGTCAATTATATTTATCATCCGTCCTATGACCTTATCGGGGGACATACACGAAACTATCCCAGGACATTTTCCACGTATTCCACAACCTATAGACCGAATCACGCCAGAGCTCGATATTGATTGGAGCCTTGAGAGAGTCATCCTTGTTGATCGATCTATCACACCAATTCAGGTTAGGAGGGCCTTCTTTGCCTTAGATTCACAATTTCCACTAGTGCGCGTCGAAGACATCAGATTGCCTAACTAGTTTGTCTGTATCCCACATATTCCATCCCCACCGGCTGTCTCGGCACGACCTCGGGAGGTCGGGTGCGAGGAAGAGTTACTTGTAGATTCCCAAGCTCGCTTGTCACTTTTCCATCGTACAAAATTGGTGAACCCAACGTGAACCTTTCTACTTTCTAGTCTGGAGTCAGATTTCTACTGGTTCTTTCAAATTAAAAATGACTCTTTCATCTTTACTACCTCATTAGCTTTCACCATCACCTTCGCTCCTTCCCATTATTCTGCGGGTATTCATATACCCCCAAATATGTCGGGATTCGATGCATATGGCAGACCCCTCTTGGGTCTTGAGGCATACTACGCCCAACAGAATAGACAATCATCACCCTCGCTCTCAGTATGGGGTGACAACTACTCAACTAACCAGTTGTCAACACAAACTCCAAGGATCAGATATACCTCATCCCTCCAAAGAGGAGTTGGATCAGTTCGCTCAAACACGGCAAAACAGAGCCTTCAGGCTCGAACAATATGACGCTCACAGGAGAATCAAGTTCGTCTCCTCAGGTACTACTTAGACCACAAATTAGTAGACAATCAGACTCATACAGGTTTAGATGATGAACATTTGGTACGTTATGCCAGGAATGAACAACGTTCTCGAAGTATGTACCCACCTGTAGGAGGTTTACAAACACAACCCGAGGTCTCTTTTCAAGGAAATACCTCCATGCCACTACACATAGGAAATGCCCTCGGGAAACTTGGCAGGGCAGCGATCAATTCATAGCAGGATATCACATGCCTATACAACATCAGGATATACAACAAATGCCACCAAGGAAAAATATCGTGACTTCACCAAATGAAGTCATTTCAACTCTAGTAGAAAAGGTTAGGGGGTTAGAACTTGCCCAAGCAAGTCAAAATTCTCAATTCATGCAGGCAGGAAGTTCCAATCCTCCACACCATCCTAGCCAAATAGACCTCCTCACAGGAGTAGGCACGTTAGGCATGACTCCTCAGTATTCACAACAAACCCCAACTAGACCCACCATCCCTAACACCGCTCCTCCCGGTCTGGTACAAAGTAATCCATTCTTGGACAATACCCCTTCATACTTAAACATGTACTCCAAATCACCACAAGGGGATATGTTCTCCTCTCCCGGTATTTTTACTCAACCACAGGGGTTCCCTTATGCTCCTACCAATGCATATGCAACGCCATATCAACAACCCATTCCACCTCCGCTCCCTCAGCAGGCACCATCAATGGTCGAAACCTATGCGATAGGGACTTACTCAGAATATTTGAAAGAGCCCCTAGATTTCACCATACGAAGCGTCATGCTTCCAAGACCTCTTCCCAATTTTCCCAAATACAAAGGTGAGGGAGATCCAAATGCCCATATCAAGGCTTACGCAACAGCCATCCGAGAACTACTCCCTTGGGATGGGGTTGTTGCTAAAATATTCCCCAAAACTTTGGAAGGCATCGCTCTCGATTGGTATTATAGAATACCTGAGGCTTCCATCCATTCGTTCAAGCAGCTCGTGTCAGAGTTCATCAAAGCCTTTGACATGAACAAACTATTAAGGACAGGAATCAGGGAATTCTTGCACATTAAGCAAGAACACAATGAATCTGTCACCCATTTCATCCAGAGGTGGCGCACAGTTCTCTATTCTTCGGCAAGTGCTCCGAACATGGATCAGATGGAACTATGCGATCTATTCCTTCATTCTCTCAGCAGAGAGGTAAAGGAAGAGGTCCAGAAGTTCCCACTAAGAACTTACGATGAAGTACTTGAGAGTGCTCTCCGAATAGATCAAGCGGCAATTGATAGTGGTCGCAAGACATATGGAGCAAATGGGAGGTTAATCACCTCCAACCAAAACACTACAACTTATCCTACTATCACGAATGTCAATCAAGGACCTAAAATTCTTAACAAAAATCACGGAGTGACAACGGATGGAGTAACTGATCAGGCTAGAAAGACAAACGTTGTGAATACTCCACCACAAATAAACAATCAACGAAACAACAACTTTACCCCGACAATCAATGCAGTGGATTTTAATCATCCACGGCAACAACAACAACAACAATGACGATGGTGAAGTCCTACATGGATTCAAGCCAAAGCTCAACTGGTTATCAAAATCAAAATCAAAATAAAAAACAACAAACACAAAACTTTAATAGGCAATGGTTTGATCAAAGTTTTGGGCCACAATATGCACCAAACCAACAAACTAGGAATTACAATCCTAATTCGTATTGTGGTTTCCACAAAATTCGGGGCCATGACACTAGAACGTGCCGTGACTACAATAAATTCATGCAACGCTTTCCAGATGAACAAAGACAACTTTTCATAGATATGTTCTTGGCAGATCCTACGTCACCAGCACCAAATACTTTTACAGGGGTTTCCCCTCAAAATGCACCCCTCAAGATCTTTAATGATCCGCTCCCAAATCACAACAATAACAAGTTAAATCCAAGTGGGACAAACAAGGGTGTAATTGCAGGAAACAATGATCATGAGGCTTCAACTTCGCTAAATCCATTAGTTGCGCCACAACTAGGAAGTCAACCACGACCTAAGATAGTCGGATTAGTGGAGTTAGATGCCGAATTACCCATAGAAGCTGTAACAAGGACACGAGAGTATTCCTCTCAGCCAAGTCCAAGCTACCCGCTAGAAATAGACAATATCCAACAAGTATTAATAAAACCCATGGGTGCTTATGACTTAATTAATGATCTAACAAAAACCTTCTCGCACATCTCCTTTTTGGATTTATTGAAGAACTCTCCTACCCACAGGGCTGCTCTTTTAGAAGCATTGGGTTTAGGTCATCTAATTAGCATCACTCCACCTCCCGAAACACAGGTAAATCATATAGACTTTGATATCCATCCTCCGGGGCAGCCGGATAGGGACACCAAATTCATATTCGAAATAAACAAAATGCCAACAGATGTTGAGATTGCATGCCGAGGTGATCCGGCCTTACACTTGCAAGTATGGGTTTATAACAATTATGTGAAATGTGTGATGGTTGATGATGGGGCAGCAGTTAACATAGTCCCTTTTTCTTTCCTTCAAAAGCTAGGGTATGGAGAAACAAATTGTTCCACAACCCGAAATACGCTAAGAGGCTATGACAGCCTTAAAGCCACCTCGATTGGAACTATAATATTACCGGTCACCTTAGGACCCAAAACCATCCTGACTGAGTTTTATATTATAGATCGGAAACTAACTATAATATGATCCTCGGCCGACCATGGATACACCGCATGAAGGCAATCCCTTCTACGCTATTTCAAGAAGTAAGGTTTTTACACTTAGGAAAGATATTCGTAGCCAAAGGTGATCCAAAACCATTCGATGTACACCTAGCTGACTTAAAGAAAAGACCAGGCATGCACTCGGAGTTTGAACTCCCAACGAACCAACTTAATAAACCTACCGACGCAAAACCAGAGGAAAAATTGGTACCTACCACAGACCTTGAAACTATGAGCCTAGCCACGGCAACCCCAACCCCCAAAGATGAGGCTAACACTATAGAAATAGTGTCATTAGGAACTACTGCAAAAATTGTTGAATTACTAGAACAGGATCTACCAATGTTCCTACCATTTGATTCTGTAGGCATGGGGTGCACCCTAGGTGTTGGCTCTCTTCCAGTAGTGGAACTCTGCATGATAGAAGTAGAAGACGTTAACACAACAAGTGTCCCAGCGCCCATATTCCCAGCTAAGTATTGGACTCTCCATTTCGATGGAGCTAGATGCCATTACGGAGCTGGGGCAGGTGTAATCCTTACTTCTCCCAAGGGAAAAGTCCTACCATTTTCCTTTAAGCTAAAATTTGAATGCACTAACAACGGCGTGCGAGTATGAAGCCCTCCTCCTTGGCCTCATCGTAGCTAAGAGAATCGGTGTTGATAACATCAGAGTGTTAGGAGACTCACAATTGGTAGCAAACCAAGTCTCTGAAGTATATGAAACCAAAGCCGAGCACTTACAGCTCTACAAAACAGTTGTATTGAATTTAAGCAAGGAGTTTGACTTCATATCAATTGAAGCAATCCCGCGAGAACAAAATCTTCTCACCGATTCTATAGCAACCTCGGCATCACGCTTCACTCCAAACAATGAATTCCAAGATACCCATTTCATGGTGTCCCTTCGTACCGAACCATTGATAAAAACAATGTCAAATCCTCTTTTAAATAGAAATGAAAACAAATCTGCTATCCTAGACCACGTTGGTAGTGATATGGCAACTCTGAATTACTTAAACGCCTATGCGGCATTACATCTCTCCCATCACGTGATAGATTTATCTTTGATCCCACATTCATCTTCCTATTACGGGAATCCCATGTGAGCTTCCCCCACAAAAAGAACCCAACATATACACGATCGAGAATGGAGATGCAGTGAGGCTACCCCCACCCACTTTGAGTTTGAAGAAGGTAACACTTCTTTAATCGAAGAAACAATTGATATTAACATCGGAACGGAAGATGAACCAAGGATGTTGAAGTTAGGATCCTCGTTAACTCCGTTAGAGGTAGAAATACACACTCGGATCCTCGAGGAACATCGAAAGGCTTTCACATTTAGTTATAAAGAAATGACGGAGTTGCACCACACATTGCGGTACATAACCTCATCACTAAATCAGATCTGAAAGCCGATTAAACAAAAATCGAGACCAATGAAACCTAAGGTAGCTCTCATGGTGAAAGAGGAGGTGATAAAACTCCTCCAGTAGGATTCATCAAACCCGATCGATTACTCTCAATGGGTATCTAATATCGTTCCCGTTCTCAAAAAAGAATGGGAAGATACATCTGCGTAGACTTCGAGACATTAACAAAGCGTGTCCTAAAGATGACTTCCGTTGCCATCCATTGATGTCATTGTTGATGCAACAGCTGGATTTGAACTTTTGTCTCTCATGGATGGATTCTCAGGATACAATCAAATCAGAATATCTGAACAAGATCAAGCTAAAACCACATTTATAACTCCTTGGGGAACCTATTGCTATGTTGTTATGCCATTCGGTCTCAAGAACGTTGGCGCTACATACCAGTGGGCTATGACATATATATTTCATGATCTAATTCATCAAATCATGGAATCCTATGTAGATGACTTGTTGGCTAAGGCCAAGAAGCGTTGTGACCATCCGGAAGTACTTCATCATTCTTTCACGTCTGATAGAATATAGAGTCACGCTAAATCCAGAAAAATGTGTCTTTGGTGTAACGGAGGGAAGCTCTAGGTTACATTATATCATCACGCGGGATCGATGTTGACCCAACCAAAATTTGGGCTGTCCTCGAAATGGTCCCACCTTCGGATGAATCTGGAATCAGGTCATTTCTCGGAAAGCTTGGTGCAATCCGGAGATTCATCCCGGACTTAAGTTTCACCATTCATCCAATCAACAATCTACTCAAGAAAGACTATAGCATTGATTGGACCAAAGACTACAATGAAGCTTTCAACGCAATTAAGCGTTTCTTGTTATCACCACCTACGCTAATGCCACCTAAGCCGGATCACCCGTTAATTTTATATTCGCGAGCTACCATGTCTCATTGCTTTGTATCTTTGGCTCAAGAAGATGATGACAAGAGAGAACGTGTGATTTATTTCATTAGCCAGACATTGCTCGACTATGAAACACGTTACACACAAGCAGAACGAGAATGCCTCGCCATAGTCTTACAACAAAATGCTTAAGACATTACATGTTAAATCAAGAAACAAAGGTCATGGTAAAAATGGATCATTTACGAACTTTCCTCACGCAAGGGTCCTTGTCTAAAAAGGCTGGACGTTTTATAACCTTAATGGGTGAATTCAATTAACATTTGTAAATCAGAAGTCCGTTAAGGGACAAATCATCATGGATTGGTTAGCTGATAACCCATTAGACGGATGCGATCTAGTAGATCTGGACTTTCCAGATGAATGCGTATACTACATCGAAACCAGACCTCCTATCTCTGAGTGTCCTTGGTACACTGATATCATTAATTATATCATGGACCATACATATCCAGAAGGTGCTACTCCAACAAAGAAGGTGGTTACGCATTATCGTAGCCAAATACGTCATTATAGAGCAAGTACTCTATCGAAAAGCATTCGATGGAATACTTCTAAGATGTGTCGACACAGAAGAATCCAAGAAGATTCTCCATGAATCTCACAGTGGGATGTGTGGAGGCCACTTCGGTGGCCATGCCACCACTCATAAAATACATCGAATGGGCTATTTCTGGCCCACTCTAGAACACGACGTAGTAGAGTTTGTACGCAGATGTCATAAGTGTCAAGAATTCTCCCACGAGATTCACATGCCGCCTGAAGCTCTGACAACCGATCGCTACTCCATGGCCCTTTTCCACATGGGGCCTAGATTTGATAGGAAATTCTCTCCCTCATCCACCAGAGATGGCCATAATTTTATAATCACGGCCACCGAATATTTTACCAAGTGGGTAGAGGCTATGCCTCTTACTCTTTATGCCGGGTTACTGTAATCGCCAAGTTCATTTTGAACCAAATCATTTGCAGAGTACGGTGTCCCATGAATCATTATCTCGAGATAATGGAACTTCTTTTAAGAATGAAAAGTTCACGAATTGTGCAATAAATTTAAAATAAGCCATCATACGGCTTCATTATATTACCCTCGAAGCCATGGATAGGTGAGGGGACAAACAAAACATTAAAAGCCATTCTCCTTAAAATGGTGAAAGAAAACAAATGAGATTGGCATTTGAAGTTATATCCGGCCTTATGGGCCCACCAAACCTCAATAAGAACACCAACAAGAGTGACTCCTTTCTCGCTAGTATTCGGGGCAGAAGCAGTTCTCCCGCTCGAGGTTGAAATACCCAGTCTCCGCATTTCATTACAAGGGATTCTAGATGAAGACGCTTATAGAGAAGCACGTCTTTCCCAACTAGAAAGTCTAGATGAAGCTAGGTTAGATGTTGAACAGTGGCACAGAGTCTATGTTGACCGGATGTGCTGGCAGTATAACAAGAAGGTCTATGAACGTGACATATATGAAGGTGATCTAGTTCTAAGGCTAGACAATGGATCGATCGAAAAAAAAATGGCGAAGGAAGGAAGTTCCGGCCCAAATGGTTGGGCCCATACCGAGTCATGAAGGACTATGGAAATGGTGCATACCTCTTATGTACGCTAGAAGGTGAGGAATTTGGTGAAACAGTCAATTCCCTACACCTCAAATGATTCTACGCGTAAGCAACTAGCACTACTTATAATTATATCTACATTGCATCTTCATACAGGTTAGGATCATTTTGTCCACTTGTTTCGTACAAAAAATGTGATCAAGGAATTTGTTCTCAAAGCAATTCATTACAAACTCATGATGTTGTTGGCATAAACACTCTAATCATACTTCTCCATTTCCATGATATCATCAAACTATTTGGAATCATTTCATCAAATAAAGCTAGATATGACAAAGTCTTAATGGTAACCATGCCAAGATCTGTGGGTTTATTCTCACTTTTGGTTTCTTCTTAGGATAGGTGTCTTGCCTATGGTCTATTCTAGAAGCTTCATGGTGTCACATCTATCCCGTATGAATATCTCTTTGGAAATAAGAACACACTGACATTTTGCTCAAATAAATAAGTCAAATATAGATCAAACAGAAAATTTTAATTTTACACATTTCCTTGCCCCACCAACCTTTGGTGATGAGCTTGCGTCTCTTACTAGTGACGTAGGGTTGGGAAAGGATGGAAATGCCCTTACTCACCTATGCCTTGCCTATGGTGATAAACCCACGCTTCTTACTAGTAGCATGGGGCAAAGTGTAGGGGGTCCTCTTGACAAACAAACGTAAAAGGTCATAGACAAACAATTCAAATCTTAAAATCTTGAGTCAAAAACAAATGAATCAGATGTCCAAAATTCCAAGAGAATTAAAATCCTAAAAATCCAGATTTTGTCTACCATGTGGCCATCTAAGGATCTAAGTCTAGATAAACCACAAAGCAAGTTGCATCCCAAAACTATGAAGTCACTCGAGTGGAGTAAGCTTGTAGCATCCTAATTTGGTTCCACCAAAGCTTTGTCTATCTCTCATCACTACCATTTCAACACATTTCACAACTTGTGCCCTTTCTAGCTCTCGGTGATGAGCCCTCACATCTTACTAGTTGTGTGGAGTTAGGAGAGAGGCAAGTCTATCTGCTCATCGTACTGGTTTTGTCTTCACCACTTTGCCAAAACAAATATGAGGCATCCAAAATTGCTTACAGAAACTAAGATTCAAAATCACATTATATCTACATTATCATATATCAGCATCATGAAATACAAAAAGAAAGTAAAACACTTGCATCATTTGTTCTCCATTGCATACATTCTAAAGAGCATACAAGCATAACATCATAATCTACATGAGGAAACTGGAAAGGAAACAAAGTCATGAATGCCAAAAGTCTGATCCAAAAAGAATATATATATATATATATATATATAAAGTTTCTATACAATGCCATCATGTGCCAAGCATGGTCAAAACACTCAAAGAGCCGGGATATACAAAAGAATATATCATACAAAATCTAGGAGAGCCAAGTGGCTTCTCAGCCCCTATGAGACCCCTCTGAAGGTGCACGCCCACGCCTAGGACTCCGGCTACGCCGGCGCTCTGAGTGCACAGAGGGCTCAGGATCCCGAGGGGCAGCCGCAGTCTCGCCACGAGAATGACTCCTCATCAGGCTCGGCTGTCCTATACCCCGCTAGCTCCGTGCGGAGAGTCGATACCATCCTGGCCACGTGCCAGACTGGGGAAAAGACATTAGTGTGTCTACCAGCTGCTGAGGGCTCCCCAGCATCCACAGACAACTCTGTGCGGGTCCTCTCCATGGGGATCATCAGGGTATCGGTGCATACCCTACGAATCAAGTCTCGCCACTCATCGGGTCTCTGCAAAACAAAGGAAAAACAAATTAGAAACAAAACAAGAGATTAGAAATACAAGATAAAACAAAAGGAGAGATAGCAACTAAGGAAATCCTAACTAAAAACAAACATTAAAAGGAAGGATGGTAACTTACTCGGATCACCAGGCCTCCAGGATGGATCGCTAGGGTCAGCACCTGCCACGGATGCCACCGCGGCGGCTGTGCTGCTCTGTGGGAGCAACATAGCACCCCCATGACGGACTCATCCCCCACCCATGGCCACCTGGAGAGTGGCTCCTCTGAAACCAGAGTAACTCTCTCTGCACTCTGCTCGGCCCTCGCTTGCCTGCATGATATCCTGAGTGTCATGCCACTCAGGATCGCTGTCCTCCTCTGTCTCTCCCCCTGTAAACTCCTCGGACTCGGAGTCTATGTCAATGGGGTCATCGCTGCTATGGGCAGGACCCACGGCAATCTGAAGCAAAGGTGCCTGAGGTGCACCGGCTCTCCCTCGAGCACGTACTACCCTCCTGGCCGCAATAGGGACGCCAGGAGTAACAACTGTCCAACCCCGGCCTCTAGGACCCCCTCGCCTCTCGGGCCGACACATATCTTGGCGCTACTGGGGGAAGCATGCCCATGTAAGGTAGGCCAAACTGCTGAGGAACTCGGCCAAAGGGGTGTATCTCCACTCGCCCCACTCTGTCAATAAGCTGCCCTGTGGTGGAGCAGGAGATCAAAGTAAGAGCCTCCTCGCCCCATATGCCTGCCATGGTCTGATATGGTGTGGCCTCCATGTCATCGGTGGTCGAGAAGCAACTGGCTGATGAGGTGCTCTGAGCACCGACATATCTATCCATCTAGCTGCCCTCACAGCTCCGGGATCTGTCACCTCTACACCTCTGCCATAGGGGATGAAGTGCTCGTAGACCCAACTCATGACCAGGGTCGGGTGGCTCAAGGACTGCCCCTGTAAATGGACTACCCTGTATAAGTCATGGTAGGTAGTCCCAAGTATGTCTGCTCCCCAGGCATATATCCGGCCATGTCCCTCTATCTGTGCAATGATGGGGGACCAGCAGTATAGTAGTGTGTCTCCTCCCTTGTCCCCGATCAGTCTCGAGGCAAGGATCCCCATAATAGCTTGGAAAGCAAGGGGATGGGAAAACTAGGAATGGATCGAACTCTAACCCCCTTCTTCGACCCCATGGAGATGACTGCATCTCCCATATAGGAAGCCCACTGTGCTATCTGGGCCCGCGAACCTGTTGTCTCAAGGGTGAGACGTCTCCCAATAATCGGGACCCCCAGAATGCGATAAACATCCTCCAAAGTGATGGTCCACTCACCGCGGACCCCTAGAAATCGGAAGGTGTTCCGATCAGCATCCCAATAGGAAAATAAGTCACAAAGAATGTGACTGGATGGTGCAACATGTGGAACACGTGAGATACGTAGTATCCGGCCCTCTGAAGAGTGTCCTCCTCATCCTGAGAAAGTGCATCTAGTACTGCTGGGAGCCAGTCACACTCCCTCTCTCGGCTCCACCGAATATACTCCTCTCTCACCTGCATACACCCAAAAACACACAAAAAAAGCAAGTTAGCATCCGAGTGATATTGGAAAAATCATGAAAACACATAGAAATGCTAAAAATGCAAAAACAATCTCAAACAGATGTACTTTTGGCATTCTATGCAAAACCACCACCCTGAGCAGGGAGGCGGTTTTGTAACCACCACCTTAAGGGTGGTGGTCATGTAACCACCACCCTAAGCGGCGGTGGTGGTCGTGTAACCGCCACCACAGGGCGGGGGCGGTCGTGTGGCCCGAAAACCCACGTGGGTTTTAAACCTAAAAAAAGCCTAAAAACGCAAAAAAAAGACCATTTTAACTAAAAACAAAGCCTACCCAGTAGGCCCCCCTAGATGGACCTTTTGGACCTAACATTTTCAAAAATAACCCCCCCATGACAAAGATTTTAGCATTTTAAAATTAAGGGGGTGAAAAGGATAAATTGAAGAAAACTAACCTGTGATCTCGCGGGTCGATGTTCCGCTCATGAGGCATGATCACTATCCCGTCACGAACGTTTTGGCTCTACTCACGCAAGAAACCATCGCCGTGGGTCCCAGAGCTCAAATCAATCAAATCAACACGCGCAAATGAATAGGAAAATGGGCCCACTTTCATATATATAGCAACCTGACTTGTTTTAAAAAATGTTTTTTTTTTTTAGGTTTGGAGCACCGACGGAGGTAAGTTCTTACCCCCGCACAAATGGTACGTCCTCATTTCCCATTATTTTAGCATTTGTTTTCCGATCTATCTTGTCTATCTGCACTTGAGTTCTCTTTTCATTTTGCAGGGCGGGAATTTTGGATGGCGTCATTTTGACACACGGACGTATCAGGTATAACTTTCAACTTCCCATTTCGGGACCGCCATACTCGGACCCACCATTTTATGCCTCTTCATGGCTAAAACACTTCTCGAGGGCAATATGTACGTACCCAAAATTGTAGGGTACTGCACCGTCGAACAACGTAACACGTACCCCAATGATGATATAGGTCTCCTCGCAAGGTGTTCGGGATCGGAAAAGCTCTCCAAGTGTGCGTTAACATCCCGCATGCCCCGCTTAGCCCCCACGTGCTTTGTTTTTCTCTTTTCCCTCTTTTCTTGGCCTTTTGCTCTTGATTACTGAAACCACCCCCAGGCGGCGGTCTCGTGACCACCGCCCTAGCGGGCGGTCCTGTAACCGCCACCTTTCTTTCAGGGGGGTCCTTTACACGTTTTCCAGAATGCTCTTTTAACATGACTCACGTAAATTTCAATGATTCACCAGTTTTTCACCGCCATAAGCTTGCATTAATGATTCTGGTTCCCTGGAATAGTGTTTTGCCATTGTTTATAGTTTAAGAGTTCTATTTGGTTTTTACCTTGGGTAAATCCAAATGCTATAAATAGTTGGCTTGTGCTCAAGCAAATGGCCCCTCAAATTTGCCTCTGAATTTCTCATTGCAATAGATTAGTCTTTCATTTTGCTTAGAATTCTTAGTTTCTTTCATTGCATGCTTAGTTAGTGTTGTTTTGTTGTTAGTAAGCCACATATCCATCTTGTGCAAATGCTATTGATATTTTATCCAATCCATTGGAGTAAAATAGTTTGTTTTTCAATAGGAAGCCATTAAAGTTGCGGTTTTGCTCTTGAAAGGATAGTTTCGAGGTTACTTGATGTTTTATGTTGCATGACTCATAATAAATCCCACTAGGAATTGCATAAGCCAAGCTCTGTACTCTTGCGCTATCCCTCTCCTACTCGCATTGTATTCAGTCTGTATCTTGAGCTGCCTTTGTCCCAATATCTACTTCTGTTGATGCTAGCATTACACGCTTTTCTGGATCCACGTGAACACGAAGGAATGAGGAGATCACACTGAGGGGACATAGCCACACACACCATCGGATTCGCCACTGTTCTGCAAAATCCAGGTTCTAGCTTTCAAAGTTCTAATTAGAAACATATCAAATAGAGTAGTCAATTACTTTATTTCAATCAATTTTACTTTTGATATTGCTAGGGAAGCTGTGGGGATTGATAGTTTCTGAGAGACTATGATTCATTCCTCACTTCTGAGGTAGGATCGAGAGTCTTGCAAATAGACTAGATCAAGTATTTCATTATTTAGAATAGATTCACAATTGCACAGACAAATAGCTATACTCGGTTATCTTGTTTGTTTTAATTTGTTATTCTAAATTGTCAATTTCTAGATATATTAAAAAATTACTCTTTTAAATTCGTTCGAATAGTTCATCAGAAAATACAAAAATAGAGAAATCATATATGCTATAGATATACTTAACGTAGTTAAATTTCACTTTGTTGCAGTTAATTTTCATTGTTGCTTTTGTATGACAATCACGGGACCTAGAGAGCCCAGGGAATACATATTCGAGCCAATCGTGCCCACCCAATCTCATCACAGCCATAACTGATATAGATCAGAATCTCAGGATCCAAGTCTTCCAAACAACGGTAAACTTACAACAAATCAGTTTCCAACTGCATGGGTTAAACATAGAAGACGACCAAGCACACACATTTTGGTCAAATCAACCAAACTACAGATTACCCTAGATTCATATCCATGCATGACTGTAGAAGGGTTTGAGAGAGAGCGGACATTCGGTTGTGATCCTTTGGTCCCATAGCCAGACGTAGGAGATACTCTCACAGATATAGATACCAGCTTGAGAATTCAGGTTGCACAAACACCTGTAAGATATTCTGAGAAGATCACACAATTATTGATTCTAAATATAGAAGCTGAAAAGGCATATGACTATTGGATACTAGGGATTAGGGATTGATTCCGCACATGACCATAGCAGGACCACAACAAATACGAATCTACGGGTGTGACCCACAAATCCCATAGCCCAACGAGCCTATAGGTGAATCAGACATAGATGTTGGCCTACGTACACTAGTATTCAGATCTACTCCACTTCCACCTATCATCATCGAATAGTTATCCTTATTAGACATAGCAGCTAACAAAGCTAAGGAGTTCTGGACTAGGCCAGAGAATCACCCATAGAGTCAATTATATTTATCATCCATCCTATGACCTTATCGGGGACATACACGAAACTATCCCAGGACATTTTCCACGTATTGGCACGACCTCGAGAGGTCGGGTGCGAGAAGAGTTACTTGTAGATTCCCAAGCTCGCTCGCTTGACACACGCCTCACTAACCATCTTGTTACACTACACACCGAAAGATCTACACACACATTTTGCCCTAGGTTCACTCTCATCACTTTTTCTATGTGCATTTTTCATCTATAGTTTCCATGATCCTCCATCTTTTTATCATTCCATGCTCTTGTCTAGTCCTTCAACATGTTTTCTAATACACTCTACATAGACATCAGGTACGCATCTCTATCTAATTTATGTAACCGAGCTTTTGCTCACCAACATAAAGTGGGGGAAAATGTAGTCACAAAATCATTCACTTTAGACATTATTTAGCCTAGTCTCATACTACTATTTATAAGGTTCTTAAGTGAAGAAAGTACTAATTAATCTCACCTTTTGGCCATCTTGTTTTACTTTTATTTTATCATTCCCACACATTTTTATATACATGCCCAAATCTGCTTTTGGCACTTTCCCGTCATTTTCCATTTTTACTTTCCCACCTCTTTTTGGGATCTTTCTAGCCATTTTTCATCCTTATCTTTTTCCTAGTCGGCCATGTCAGATTAATTATGAAATTAGATCAAGATAACCCTATAAATATAAAGTTATGAGACCATAATGAGGGTCCTAGCGTCATCTAATACTATCACTCCATCTAGATTTGCATCCATTGCATCACTTGCATCCACATATTTCTATGCATCAAGGCTAGGAGATCTGCATCAGCACACACTTCATAGGCAGAGGTATTATATTATATTCCAAGCACACATGTTATTAAATTTTATAAATTTAGTTATTGCTCATTTGCTTCACATGGTGCGACTAACACAAGAACACCTAGGGCACGACATACATACACACGCACACACAAAAACTACATTTGGGTCAGAAATGTATTGCAATGCTCAGTTTAGTAAGCCCAATGTTGTGGCAGTTAAGGTCAGTCCAACCCATTCATTTGCATATTTTATTTTTTTAGGTATTTGATACTTATTTTATCTTTTGTAGGTCGTCAACATCATCCTCCATTATTTGATACATTCGGCGTAGTTCAAGAAATCCAGGTGTGATAACTAGTAAGGGTTATAGGTCATCTTCTGACCTTAATAAGATCAACCATGGAGCATTTTCGAGAGACCGCGACACCTATTTCTACAAACCTCGGGCACCCAAGTACCCTCCTAGGTTTCCAGATCTTCCAGATTCACTCTTTTTGAGACCTTTGTGTAGTTGTTCCATCTTCTAGAATTTCTGTCATACCTATGACACTATAATAATCATTTGCAATCAGCCGAGTTCCTTCCTTACCTTCCCCTTACATATTAGGGTTTTAATTCTATTAGTTTAATTATTTAATTACTTTATACTACTTTAGTGCATTTATTTACGGTGTTTATGTCCTCCAAGATTAGATTAACTATCACTATACTTTCTCCTAGTTTAGTTAACTTTACTTAATCACTATGTTTTTTTATATAAAACACTACGAGATCATTGTTTAACCCGTTGAGCCTCCCAGGTGAGTTGGGTGGCAGATCGGTCTTATGGCGTCGAGGTCGTGGGTTCGATACCCATCAATATCTATTTGGTCTACAACCATTTTACAAAGTTGTGGGGATAAATCCCACATCTACTACGTTGGAGACGGGTTCATAGTTTAAATGGGCATGCTCACCCAAAGCTTACGTGGCTTAGGCCATGTCTTGGCCTTTTTTTTCGGCCACCCAACTATGTTGAGCTCGGATTGGGTCAAGTTATTCATTGTATGTTATGTCGATAATGGTGTCGAGCTATGTTTTACCCGCCTATTGTGTATTCTCGCCGAGTTGGGTGCTAGGTTTGGCTACCCCGAGATGTGTGCTCATTTCGTTGTGTCGTGTGTTAAGGCGTCGAGTTGTGTTTGTTTGATCATCCCAAAAGGTTTGATTTCCTAGTATAAGGCCGAGTCACATGCCTAGGTGTGGTGCTACACCACAAAGGTGGTGGTTGGAAATTATAATGCTCGGGTTGAGGGCCGAGTCCTCGACTTCCACATTATATAAATGTTGAATAATTGTTGGATAATAGGCTTTGGCCGAACAATATGAAAGTAGATAAAAATGTGATCAACTCGGTGGGGAGTTGATCACCCCACCGAGCTAGGAATTATCTCACTTGAGTTGTCTAAGGAAATATAATAGACCTGCAATGAAAAAATTGAACTCTCCATACAATAATCCCACATTGGCAATGTTAGAGAGATATAAAGCATATATAAGTAAAATTGTGATAATGGCAATATGAAATAAAGGCGGAAAAGGCACCCCTCCTATAAAAGAGTGTGTCAAACCTAGCTAAGGGCCCCCATAAAAACAATAACAGGACCCACCAAATTTTTCATGTGTTGAAGACCGAAGGCACTCAAACATGAAATTTTAACCTTTTTCACCTTTTGCCAAATGCCACGTGTCATGCGTAACTCGCCAGTTGACCCATTTTGAACCGTTTTCAAACCAAATCTTTTACCCGTGATAACTTATGCATCCAAACTCCATTCTTGGAGTTCTACATATTGTTGGAAAGGTATCAAAATGATCTATAGCATGGTCATGGTTTAGGAAGGTTTAGGAAACTTTTAAATACCCGAAAATCCTCTAGATCGAAGCCTAGTTTTGTAATATAGTCTATTAAATATATATATATATATATATATATATATATATATATATATATATATATATATATATATATATATATATATATATATATATATATATATATATATATATATATAAGCTTTATTTTGTGTAAGGATCTTGCCTTTTCATGATTTCTTATGAGTTTGAGTTAAGTAACTAATGGTTTCTCTCTATAAATTCATGGGAAGACCAAATGAAAACATATTATGAGGTGTTTTTAAGGATTGAGGGTTGAATGCTCTATTCTAGCTAGAAGTTATTGCATGGATGTGTTTAACAATGAACCGTGTTCTTGTTAGAACTCTTAATATAGTTGATTTGTGAATCTAATGCACGGGGATTCACTTAGTAAAAGTATGGTATAGCATGCGTTCGAAGGGTATTAAAGAATACCCTTAATTCTAGTTTCTACCTCTAATTATTTAATTGATAATACCCCCTCCTGTTATATTATTAGAATGAAAATACCCCCTATTTTTTCCATGTACCTTACTTACCCATTTTTCAATTACAATTTTATTTACCCCTTTTTATTTCTACCCCAATATATTAGACAAAAATATATTATATTTCTCACTCAATTTTTTTAATATGCATTTCCTTTCGAAAGATAGTTCGAAGCCATTGAATACATATTACAAGTCACCTTATATATGTTAAGCTTTATGCATTTATCAATAGTTCTTCAAATAATTAAGATGGTGAAATAATATCACTTGTGTTGAAAAGCATACTCAATTCTAGTTTTCTACCATCTTATTATTTCTTGGTTAAGAATCTAGATTTATTTATTAAAAATGATTATAATTTAATTTATGACCACACTCCTTTTGCAATTTTAAGGTATTTACGTTTAAAAACTAGGGTTCAAACATTTTAGTTTTATATTAAAAGTAAACCTCTATTTCCTTTGGCCCATCTCTCTAACCTACCCCCAATACCTGATTCAAAGCATTAATAAATTAAACCCTTTCACCCCCTCATGTCTACCGATATTGAGTTTAATTTTATTAATTTTAATTACCTCAATATGAACCCACGTGCTTTAGGATATTGCCTAGAACCCCCGTGATCTAATGAGGAAGATTTATAATGATGAATTTGATGTGAAGGGATTGGTAATCTAATTTCTCATTAGACCAACATTCTTAGGAAAATTAATTGAAAGATTGAGAAAATTCTCTTACAGGAGAGAGGACAAGAAATGAGTGCTTATCAAGGATTCATGTTGCATGGAGCTCCATTGTTAAAATAATCATGTAGGAAACCCTAAAATAGACCTCTGGTATAAATATTTGGGCTTGTTAAGAAGTATAAATAATTTATAACAATTTTCCAATTACCGGGTTCATAGGAAACCCTCCTTTGGGTATTACAAAAACAAGCATTCGAGATCTTTTCAATAGGAGTTAAAAATTGAAACTATTAACATATCATATCATGGTTGTATGTAAATATATTTGAGTGGTTTTAGTCATTGGGAATTCATTAAAATCCCTAGAGTTCTAACATTTTACTTGCACATACTTTGTAGAAGTGTGCCAAAACCTAATGGAAACTTGATTTAGTGGAATTTGATTAATTTTCTTGAAAGGAGCACCTATTAAAATTTTGAATACTATTTATTGGTCCAAATGGGTATCTTGAAAACCCCTCCTTTAGTTTTGGAACTCAATTCTTTGAAATATATGCTTGGAAATGTATAAAAAATGGTTGGTAAGGTCTATAGAGCTAGAAAGGAGGAAGGTGGCTTTGATAGAAGAGGATTAATATTCAGGTTATAAAATTTATCCCACACCTTAAGGACCTAAAACCGTTCTTGAAAAGGCTTTCACTTTATTTTGGGTATGTGTAGATGTTCCAAACCATGGAATCACCAAAGTAATGGTCTTAAGAACACAAAAAGGGTAGTCTTGAGTAAGATAGGTAAAAAGTGAAGATTTTATCTTTTTAAATCAAGGTGACAGTTGGAATAACACTTGTTTGAAGTGAGTAACAAGGTACCTAGATACAAGGAGGTCATTAGAGACTAAAAGCCCAAATTTTTCTTCATTTGGAATAAGGACTAAGAGAAGATGAAAGGACAAAATGGATAAAGTAAAGGTATTTGAATCTTGCATGGAATTTTCTCATATGACAAGTGGATTTATCATTGTATGAAATTTATTGAAACATAGTATTGTGTTTGATTTAACCAGCTTAAGGTGAATTTGATCAATTTTTGCATTTCTTAAGCCATTTTGGGCTTCTTGGTGAAGATCCTCATCTGCAGAGCTTTGGTGTGGGTTGTTATTTGATCCTTCTTGATTAGTTGAATACATGAAATGTTCATATCACTCTGCATCAATATGAGATCTCAATTCATTCATATTAGAGTATCTTCTTCTCACCTTCTTGATTAGCTTGATTTTTTATTAGCAATTTTTGCAATCTTTTATAGTGTCCAAGTTTTTACAACAATGACAAATAAAGGATTTCTTACTTTTCCATGCGAAATGTACTTGTTATTTACCCTTTGAATTAGATTTATTTAGATTTTTTATTTTTTTGATGTATTTCTCCTGGATTTGAAATTATACCCTAAGTTTAAATTACATACTCTATATTTCTTGCATATATATTCATCCTTTCCTCATGGGGAAAAAGAGAACCTACTAATTTATCAACACTTGCAGTGTTCATGTCCTTACACTCTTCAAGATTGATCACAATATGCAACCATATTGGTGTCAAATATCTCAAAATATTTCTAACAATCATTTTATCTTCAATGGTTTCTCCATAAACTCTCATTCTATGAACCATATCATTTACCCTTATGCAAAAATCTCTTACACCTTCACTTTATGACATTCTTAAATTTTCAAAATTCATTTTGAGGGTTTGGATTTTTTCTTCTCTTACCTTAATAGATCCTTGATATGAATTCTCCAAGGTATCCCATGCTTCATGAGAATTTTTTAGCCAATAATTCTTGGGTAGATGTTAGGATCTATAACACTCTAAAGATAAAAGAAGGCTTGAGCATATGCCTTCTCTTCATTCTTTTTCACTCTCTTCTAATATTGAGAGAGAACATTCCAATCATAAAGTGGTTGATACTCATTGACAATATTGTCTCAAAATCCCTTCCAAATAAGAATTCTCTTCAATTGATCCCTCTAATACTCAAAGTTATCTCCTTTGAAAATAAGGATATTCATAGAAGCAAAAGTGGCGTGAAGCCATTGCTTGTAGAACCTAGATCGATGCCAAATGAAAGAAATGGAATGGACATGTGAAAGGAGAATAAAACCAACAACTTGAAGTGTTGATTAACCTATGATATAACCCAAAAATAATCTCTATATCATATTTTCACGTATCTTAAGTTATAAAGTGTTCCACCTCTTTGGGGATGACTACACAAGAATTTGTACTTATCCAAAGACCGACAGTTGATAGTCTACATTTAACTCTTATAGCTATTTTTAGGAAATCACTTATCTAGTCCTACATGACTAAAACAACATATGACTAAAATAAACAATTCCTAATATATATTAAAGGTATATTCTTTATATTATTTATAAAAATACAAATTCTTGAAATTTAACAAATTCCCAATATATTGTTGCATGGAATTGTGTGAGGGTATAAATTTATATTGCATGGTCAATGATGTTGTTTAATTGACTCCTCTCCAAATTTTATTACATCGCTTTGGATAATTAATAACATGCCTCCATAATCACCAAATGGTATACAACAAAGAGTGGGAGCACACTAGTCTTGATCAAATATTCTTCCACCCTAATGAGGATGCCATATTTGTATGAATGACCAACCAACCAACCAGTTTTTTTTAATTATTCTATAAAGGGGGTTTTTAATTCAATGGTATTCCTCATTGTGAATTGTTGAGTAAATTATAGGGATAAAATTATTATAAATTAGATTATAGGAGTCATAATGTTTATGTTTCTATAAATCATTGCAAACCACTTGAATTAATTTCTTGTGAGTTGCATTCCATAAAAGGAACAAGGATTGATGGAAATTCAAATAAAATCATATGTAGTATATAAGGTAGGATGTTTTATAAACTACCTCCTTGTTTATATTCATATAAATATTTTATAAGAAAAAAAGAGATTAACTCCTAGTTTGGTGGTTTTCCATTTTCCAATATATTACGAAGTAGAGGGACCTACAATAAGTAAAATATAATATGCATGACATATGAGGCAGGATGCGATGTAAAAACTAACACCTTGTTTACATTCATCAAAATATTTTATCAAAATAAATGGGATTAAACTAGCAATCGTATGTGAAATGTACGATGGTAACACCGAAAGGGATCTTTTTAAGGAGTCAAATTAGAGGGGATAAATAATGGGAGAAGAAGAGGGGTGAAGAGGAAAGGGTTTGAGGGTCGAGAAGTGCAAGGGTGGTGAAAATGGAATGGGGAAACAAGGTGAAACTCGACCCTACAACAACCACAAGACATTTTTATTAATCATTTATAGGAGAAAAGGGTTGTTGTGTAAGATGATGGAGAAAATTTTATAGAGATATCATGAATGGAAGGAGTGGTAGAAAAAATTTCTGAAGTGAAAATTTATTTTCAGCTTCAGCCCTTTCATTTATTGTGCCACGATGATTGCTTCGTGTAGGAATTTGTAGAACCCGTTTTTAGTTGTGAGATGCAATAAATGCAAGAAAAAATGATGTACAAAAAACATAAATAAAGGGAAGGGAAATTGAATGATTCTAACACCGGTGCTCCAAAATATATAAAGGGAATGACAAGCCATTGATTTTAAAACCACCCATACATGTCATCAACACAAAATCGATGGTTCAAGTGCTTCAAATATTATGATTTGACGGTTTATTCATACCCATTAATGCCCCGCCACCATTGGATCTTTCACAATGTAATCCCCACACTTGTATTCCTAAAATAAAAACATAAAATACTTTCAACACAATTTAGAAAACATCATTTTAAAGCCATGGGTCATGCGGATGCAATATACACAGCTCCTTGTGGGCATGGCAAATTTAGGTGAGTATTACACATCGCTCACCCATGTGATGTTAGAAGTGTTGGACATCCTTAAATTTTGGAAAATGTTTATTTACCCTGAGAACTTGTTATGTCCTTTGTAAGGGACATATAGGGATGCCATTCAATTTTTGTAATGTAAGACAATGATAACATCAACATTTAACTAAGGAAACCTCATGCCAACAACGGGAGCCGAGGACATTGTCATTTCCTACAATACTCATTTAAAAACCCTAGGAAATGCCCAGATTATGAGAATCCCCAATGGTGTAAGAAAATCAAACTTCAACATATATTCAATTTCCAAGGAGGTTTAAGCAATGAACTTCATCCTTACTCTGTCATTTTAGAACTATACTCTAGTTAAAAAGGTTCAAAATTTGTTTGCATTGACAATATGTTCTTACGAAGGGAACTATCACTATTACACCTTATTTACAAATTCATCTACCTTTGATTCAAACCTTCAACTGGTTCAATTTCTTACAAATTTCTTTAGAAACTCACCTTTGTTAGTTACCCTTCTTATATGCTTACTAGCTCTAAGTGCATACATCAACAATTCTTTTCTTATGGCTCCCAAGACTTCCTTGAAGATTAAACCCTATAAAAAAACTCAAACATTGTTAGACTAATCATTACAAAGATTCAAGAAGCTTATTTTCAACCACTTACCTTATTAGGTCAATACTTCCCTTAAACTATCCTCTTTTGTTTTGAAGAAAACTTGCTTGGTACACATAAGGATATTGACTTCTAGAGGTGATTAGGACAACTCATAAGCTTTCATAGGATCTTCTTTACACCTTAGATGTGCTCCTCAAATTTTAAGGTCTAACTCTTTTTTAACTCTCTATAGTCCACTTTTTGCATTTGGCTTTAAAACCCCCAACTAAGTCTCATAAAGTGAACTATAATGTATAAATCAGATTTAGACATGTAAGACAAAATCATGGTTTAAACCATTGAGCCAATAATTTATTTCTACAAATTTCAGTTTCAAACTCCAAGTATATTATATACTTCCATTGTAAAAATCACCTTCTAATCTAGGTCTTGACTGTGCACCTAAATGTGACAACGCACCTGTCGGTGATAACTTACAATTTCACTAATAAAACATTAAATTTATTCCCAAGTCACTTTATTCATTTCCTTTTTATCCTAGATTCAAATTTTCAGAGGAAAATAACTTGTTTTGAGGTTCAAATGTCATACCCTAGCCAACCTTGCCTATAGGTTATCTCGGAACCCGAAAGGGGTGTTTCTTGAATAACTTCCTTCACAAATGGATTCAAACCATAAAACTTTTGTACCAACATTTTCTTAAGGTTGATCTAGGATTGAGTTTACTATTAGACCTTAACACATTGTCCAAGCTCAAAATTATTCTCAATTTCCATTGTCCTGCTGTGAAGAATTAAGGGTTTCATGCCCTATTTAATCTTTCTAATCATTAGGATCTCGAATTCACTATTTTAAATCTTGAATTAGATTATTAAATTTCTACGTGATGTTATCACTCCTCTCCCCTTAAATATTTCCTTCTCCTACCTTATCCTTCTTGTTTAGGTTAACTTCCAAACATGTAGCCACCTAAATACCATGCTCTAGCTAGTTTAGTTTTGATTAAGATTTGAAGACTCCCAAAGAGTTGAACATACACACACCACTATAAACTAACAATAACTTTGTGTTCTCTCCTTTAAATAATTATCATGAATGCATATCAATTTTTTGGAGTAGAGTGGACAAGACACTTATAGTTTCCCTAAGAATTAGATGTTTTTACTCATGAAAGAAGCCCTTGAATCCAAATTGTATGATCTTCAAAACAAAAATAATTGTAAGAAAAGACTCCTTTGCTTGCATGCACTAATTTATCAACCCAAGGTCACTTTCAACTCATAGAATTATGTCAATATTAGGATAAACTATGCATTACATATTTCTATAGAACTCATAGTTTGTTATCAATAAGTATACATAGGTCTTAACCAGTTACCATTTAGTTATGTATAAAAAACTTGCTCATATGAAAAATAAAAATACTATGAATATACAATGATCCTCAAGAGAAGAGCTCTTTTCTCCTTCAAAATCAAACAAGAGTTATCAAACCTGAGCTTTTCCTCTTTTTCCTTCAATATTTCTTGAAAACCCTTACACATTGAGACTCTATACAAATAGAATGAGGGAATTTAGTTAAATTTTGGAGTATATAGTCTTCTCATCCACCTATAACTGAATGTTCACCCTTGTAGTCATATGGGTGGCCTTAGATTTAACACTAAGTTGCCTAGTTATGGGTTCTAGCCTCATATCATGCTTTCTAGACTTATGTTATGATTCCTAGTCCCTAAAAGAGACCTAATACACCCTTTTATACCTCATGCCATCCTTTTACAAAGGTTTCAAGTTCCAAGAGTACATGAAATAAATTTATCAAGCCAAAAATGGCCTCCACATTCAAGTTTTACATTTTGGAGGGAAAGTGTGATTTTCAAATTTTGAACATCCTAGACTCCAACTAGCTCACTTAAATGACACCTAATGACCTTAAGGACCTAGGAACATACTGTCAATCCAAAATTTGATGCCTTCATGGCTTATTCATATACATGGAGTGATTCTCCTGCATCACCCAACCATGATATGTTGAACAAATAATCCCGCAAACCTAATGACAACCTTAACCAGAGCATATACATCAATTATGTCATTGACATGAGCTTGCAAACAATAACATGCTTCAAAAAATGTGAAAAAAGTGATTTTGTAGTGTAAATTGATGTGTTATATTTATATTTTTGAGGTAATTTACAAATACAGTGGTACACGTACAAGTGATTATCATTTGACCATCGACCAATCTTTTCACATGAAAAAAGGTAAAGAGTCTTTTGTGGGCGGTGTGTGGGTATGATGAAGTAAGTATTGAGTAACATGAGACAACTTAATTAAAGAGAGTATCAAACTTAAGAATAACGTTGCATCGCGCCTTCTTTAGCTATATGGAGGGGTCCCTTAGTCAGGGTTGTTATTATTTCAAATAGTTGTAAGTAATGTATGGCTAAAATTGCAAAAAAATGTTTAAACTAACATCAAATTTATGTTTGACATTGCATGTGATGTTTATTTGAAATATTTACAAGTATTTTATGACTAAAATCATAAAAAATGTCTAAACGAACATCAAATTTAACCCATGATGTGCGGCACTATTCACACATAACTATTAACAAGGACATTGTTCATAATGTTTGATGTTCACGATTTTCATTATTCATGTGCATTGTGTACACTCCACGAAATGACACATGAAAGCACAGGATTTGTGGAGGTGGGTCATTAATAGTACATACCAACCTCAAGTTCCAAATGGTAATGCCTTTTGGCATAAATATAACACATGATATAATGTATTGATTTAAACGAAAAATTAATAATCATAACTATAACTATCTTTACAAAAAAATTTAGAGAGCTCACTTCTTAGAACGCTATTGGTTATGTAATGCAACGGTAACCAATCCCTTGGGCCCTGGGGGATTAGAAATTGGGTGGGTGGGTGATGAGCACTCGTGTCCTACCATCATCGTACAATATATTGAAAATACTACCCCACAAATGTACTACACCAACACAATTAACTAATTTCATTCCAAAATTAGGTATCACACCATTTTTTTGTCATTGTGATAACATCATAGTTACGAAAAGTTGCATCATGCTTAAAATCAACATTTTCATACAAAATATGTCTCCTTCAACATCCTTTTTGGTCTCTAAATTTACAAAGAAGCATTTCCAAAGCTATCCTTTCAACCAATGTTGCTAGAATCAATGAAACTCTTCCTCTAGTTCCTTCAATGAGAAAGGCCTAATAACACAATTTGCCAAAATCTTCAAAACCTCTCATCCCACATTTTCCCTTCACTTGCTTCCACTTCAGATGCACCAATGTCGCCATGTCTGCAACACCCATCTCAAGAAACATGTTCTTCATTTATGTCTTATGAAAAGTCTTTTGTCCCACATATTGGACCAAACTCGACCCCTTGACCTCCATTTCACAAGTCACAGGGCTTCTCATTATAACGTAGTACTAGAAAATTAGAACAAGAATGTATCGGTTACCATTAACATATAAGAAAGAAAAAATTCCAATCAATACATATGTGCTACTATTATTGTAACTACAAACTCAGATGTGAGAGTGTTGAATATACACTTGTGTTTCACATCCACGGTTGTATGAATGCACTCCACAAATCCTCAAAATAATTGATTTTCCACATAGATATAACACTCATTTTAACAAGAATGTTTATTCCATATAGGAAATTATCATACATATTAAGGAAATACATGACTCAAATTGCTTTTGGATGGATCTATAAACATAATGAATGTAGAGCCTGGCATGGGTCTATAGAAATAAATTCATGATGTCTAGGAAGAGAGGGTTTTGGTCCTTGTGTGCTTCTAATGGGCACGAGTAGAAACATGCATCTCAACCACCTTCCACTTGTTTTTCGCAGATCAAAAACAAACAAAATGTTGAAAAACCATAAAAATTTAGATCAAATAAAACTTTGGATACGCAACTAACAACAAACTTAGATCCGAATGCAACGAAAGGAGTTTTCACAGGATTAGGTCATTCTTCCTTTTAGATGGATATTTTCGATAAGTATAGAAGATAAGTAGAATCTCAATAAATATTTTGGACCGTGTCGAATATTTCTACTTATCTACCATAGAAGATAAGTAGAAGCTCGGGTAATGACATATACAATTAATATTTAGTGTTGGAAACAACAGTTGGAAGAAGTTGAAAAGGTGATTGATTTTTGAATCATAAAGTAACCAAAAAAATTAAGAATGTGTGATGAAATGGAGAATAGATAAATTGAAGATGCAACCTAGATGAATGCACTTGAAATTACAAAGTAAAAGAAACCTATGAAAAAATTCATAAAGTATTCACAAATAAAGATTGAGAATAACAATAACAAATATGAGATGGATGTCCTGCATATGCCAATTGAAACACAATGGCAGATATCCAATAAGTTACTGAACAAGTAGTTTGTCACAATATCGTGAAGAACTAGAAACACAACCAAAAGCTTGTGCATTAGGTATTTACTAGTCTTGAGCAACAACTAAGAATTCCTCCAAGGGCGCCTTGAAATCATCCAAACCTCTGTTGAATAGATATATATATATATATATATATATATATATATATATATATCAATGCACTGTAAAGTCCATGTTCTCTACACAACCTCACCACCTGCAAGAGATGAGTGCGACAATGATTTCCCTGCTCCAATATACATCAATCCACCTAAATCTTTGAAGTGAACTAAATTCCCATGACTTCATTCCTAACACACTTCATGGGATTTTATTAGACATATATGTTATAGCTTCAACTATAAAATATAAGTAGCATACAAACAATAAAGTCTAATGTGATGGTAGGCACTTCACAAATGCGGACTTGATTGAAATCCAAGGAAGCAATGTCCATGTGCAACACACATTGTTCAATTTTCTATAGCCATCCTTTTTGGCTATAGTGTTCCACTAGTGCTTGCATTACCTGTGATGTTCAAACAGAGAATACAATAATGCCAATAACACTTATAATGTGTATAGTAAGAGAATTTAGCAGTTCATGGAAATTCCTTGTGAATACCTTGGGAGGTAGACCTCCAAGCATATCCTTTAATATATAAGGCTCAAGCAATTCTAAAAATGTACCTGGGATAACATAACATGGAAAAGTGAGAATGACAAGAGAATGTCATACAACTTTCTAAAACAAAAATTGCATGCCTTGAGCCTATTTAATAGCATAGCCATCAAAATACAACAATAGAAGAGACATCAAAATACATATTTATTATATTACTAATTAAAGATATTACAATCAGTATTTATTAGCCCCAAGATGTGTCCTACACTTTTTATAGATTCTAGACTTCTAGAATATAACTGTATGGGATTGACTCTGGGAAAATATCTGAGAAATGTTAAAAAAAAATTACCTCCATGTTGAACTCCTAGAAATTTGGAAAGAGTTGTCAAAAAGCACATCAGTCTTCTTTATGTGCACACAAAACTCTATAGCCACACCTCCAACTCGTGCAAACTATCTTTAAATTGTACATAAACAGTGTCTTTAATTTGTACATCTGCTTCTAGCTTTCCGTGTTGGTTGCTAAAAGCCAATGAGATATAAGAAAAAGCTTCATCTACATAAGCAGAGAGCAACTGCAGAAGAAAGGGAATTATGGCCTCCCGCAGAGTGTCCAACGTCCTTGGAAGCCCTATCACACCTTGTGCATTTCCATCATACAACTCCATCGCCAAGTGGAGGGCACCCATCCAATCACCTGCATCCTGGAGAGCCTGAATTCGTTCCTTCCAGGGTAAGAGGCGAGATCTGAAAAGTTGAGAAGGTCCCAATAAATATAAAGTTGCTCCTCTGACCACAATAGAAATCTGATAAGACTTCTCAGGATTTCCAAATGAATTGATGAAGTAGGTGTGATATATAACAACAAAATCTAGACCACCATCCTCAATGGGTAGCCTAGATTGGTCCAGTTCCATTCCTTCTTTTGTAAACAGACACAATTGGCCTTTTGAAGTGAGAATAACTAATATCTAGAAGAAATTTCAGAAAAAGAGTAAACAGCTATCCAGATGCAACATCCAACTCACAAGAACCAAGTACTAAAAAAATAGACTGCCTATACCAACTGCAAAAAGTGCAAACACAAAAACATTCACTGTAGAATTCGATAGTTGTTTGAAGCTTCCTCTTTTTGTAAGATGATTAATGCCCTGTATAAAAAAAGAAACCATATAGCTTACTTGCTCATCCAACCATGTTACTCCTATTGTTGAACTATCAAGGTTTCACTCTCTTCGCACTTGTAACTATGACTTCACGAACTGGGCCACTTAGAACTTTTATGATCCATATAATTGCAAGCAATGATTCCTTACCATTTAAGTCTTCGATATCATGGAAACCTTCATTAACGCACCTTATTGCATTTGTGGTAACCCGAAGTCTCTAAATCTATATTTCCATTTGAGGTGTTATTGTTGATTGGAGGACCCATGTTGATTGGGAATACACCTCCATGATGTGTGACCTCCCCACCACGAATGTAAGCGTCTACCTACAATCACATCACAATCATTCCAAATCCCCGACTCGTCGATATCAAGCACCTTTACGCGGCGAGATACACCACGGACCCGCCCGTAGAGTCGTATTCCATTTAATGGTTGTGAGATGTACACATAGCACAAATATTTTACAACCACCATTGATTTTCAATGCATCTCCAAAAACAAATCTCCGTTGTTCGTTTTCTAATGGATGTCGACTCAACCGGAGGTAACTCCAACTAGAATATGCCTCTCGGCATAATTAATCTAATTTGATGGATTTCTATTCTTGAAGACATTATGAAGTGAATATACTCACAAAAATTTCACCATTCTAGTCCCACCCTTGTCAAATAATAGATTAAAAGGTGTCATACCTTCCTTAATAGGATCCTAATATAATCAAATCGGGTAAGACATATATGTCGTGTTATTCTTTTCATTTAGGTTCACCAACCATTCCTTTGGAACTTCATACAAGTTGTTATATTTGCTCCATTCTTTGGTCCAATCTACATTATATTAATCTTTGGATGAATAACCTTGAGAAATCAAATATCATTTTTCCATTATGAGCATAGAATTGGGCATTTTCTTTCTTCGTGCAATGTTGACATGTGCATAGGTCCCCATCATAAGTTATAAATATGGAAAGACTTCTAATTTAGATATTTCTCTACAAGATAAGAAGCCTTGATTTTTATGTACCCTTTTCCTTTACATCAACAACACCTATCTCATTTCTAAGTTATTAGACCTCTTCGAAATAAAATATAGTTTATTATATTTTTCCTTGCTACGATTCATGGTTTAAACAACATATCTTCTAATTATATTTTAATTATTTATTTGGCCTTATTTGGATATATTTTCATTGAAAATAAACATTTAAACTCTTTGAATCAATCCCATTCACTTTGTAATAAATAAAATCAATCCTTAAATTATTTATAATTTTGCATCGAGTTTTATCGCATTAATCATTACCTTAGAATCGATTTGTTTGATCTCGTCATCATCAAATATACCTCAAATATTGTTCCTAAGATATGTAATCATGATTCACCCCTAAAAGATACATTTAAAACCATAAACCCTTAAAAAATTATGATACTAATATTACACTTTGTAACTACATATTTTTAGTCTTATATCATTAAACATATTAAAAAAGACAAATCCAAAAAGATCAATTGATCATCTCATCCCCTTTATGAAACAAGTTTATGAGATCATGACAAGTTATGCCATCTCTTTGTACGTACACAAAATTAAATAAAAGATTTTAAAAATAGTAAAAAGACCCTTTGGAGCATGTACATGGAGATAGGGGACCAAAAAGCGGCCAAAATCTATTTTTGGCCATTTTGCCATTTTGCACATAACGTGAGCGTGTTATGGTTCGGCCACATTATAATGTGACCATGCAATAAAACGAGCATGTTATAATGTGTTCACATTATGGATTGGAATTTCCAAGCCATAATGCACCGTGTTATGGCGCACATGTTTTTTACTATGTAAATTTGAATTTTTCAATAAGAAAAGCAAAACGTGAGTGCGTTTTGTTTTCTTTGGCTTGAAAACCACCCACCCTTTGGATTGGATATCTAAGCCTAAGGTTTGACTATGTAATCCGTGAATAAACCAATGTTCTACACAAAAACATAATAATCTCAAGTTTATGTCCAATTTCTCATGTGTTATAAAACAATATTCCAAAAAAACAAGACTACGATGTCAAGCTCTATTTTACGTTTGTGACAATATATTTCTTTCTAAAATCTGATTAGTTTAAGACTCTCATCCTTAATTTATTTTACTAGTGCCTTCTTTTCTTGCCAAAACACATGTATATATTTTTATATATAATTTATGATTTTTTCATCCAAATTAAAAATATGGTTTGATCTAAACTCCATTCTACACGTACTAAAAAAACAAATTTCGACTATTTTTCTCAAAATTAGAGGGGTGTACACACAAATATTTCATTTTCGGGATGTGTTCACTTTGAAAATTAGTAAAAATTTATATATTCATCCAAAAATATGAAAAAATAGTGGGACCTCATACATGGTCTTAGCTAACTTTCTACTAAAGGGATTTGTAAAATAGTTTACAAAACTCAAAAAAATGGGGGCACACACACAACACTATGTTATATTTTTGACACAAAAATAGGCACACTTTGTGTGTGTACCACATTTTACCTTCTTAATATCCACATTTTAAAAAAATTAGTTCGAAACTAGATTTTAAGCACTACGATTATTATTCTTATCATATGTATACCAAATTATTAGTTGAAGTTCATTTTTTCTGATTTCAAGAAAATATGGCCACTTTTGACCCCCATTTGGTCCCCCATTTCCATGCACTTACCCTTCATGAGCCCAATTCATGAGATTTGGGCATGTGGAATCATATCACTCCACAAAGCATGATCAACTCTCTTGACACAAAGAAAAGTAAAAAATGAAAGATCCCAATTAAAATGACACTTGTAATCTTATAGTAATCACACAAAAGGGTAGAAAATGAAGGTAAAATAAAATTGAATCCTAAATGGGAAATCAATATACGAATGTGATTCTCTTGTTAAGTTTGAAATGATAATAACCTTGAAAATACCTACTTTACAAAGCCTATGTGCACTTGAGATTACGACACATGGAAAACAATTATATCTCTAAGGGTTTATAGGGATAAAACATGTGGCAACCTATTATGATCATAAAAAAATCACGTAATCTCAAACTAACTCAAAATAATATTTTAAATTCTTCATCACCATCACATCACTCTTAATGAGAGGGGATCTAAAACAATCTTAAAACACGTGAAAAATATCATTTCAAATGATACTAGAATATCAATTACCAAAAAGGTAAAAAATTTACTTTTTCCTTACCTTTATCTTAAAAACTATATTTTCATAATGTATAAGGAAGATTTAGGAAGAGAATACACTAATTTTATACTGGTTTTGATTCTCTTGATGTTAAGTTCCAACTGAAATGATAATAACCTTAACTTGAAAAATATGTACATAAGACAGATTATAGAAAAAAACTCGTATATCACACATAACCTAGCAACATTTGTCTCGTTTAATATTATTTTTGTAAAAATAAAATGTTGTATTTGTTTGGTCTATAATAGATTCATTTTAGAATATCCACCATAAAAAGAAATAAGACATATGCAAGTGGAGGTTTTCTCACTTAACATTCTTAAGTATAAGACATACCTACATAAAACATAGCCTAACAACATTGTCTCATAAGATTATTTGTATAACAAACAAATTTGTTACTACTATAATATTAAACCTTGAGAGACGATTATGAGATATGTGAAGTACTTCACGAGATTTAGACTAGAAGATCCATGAAATAAAAAAAAATAAACATTTTACAAGACTAATAGAACATTATTTTGAATGAAAAGGCCATCTAGAGGTTTAAAAAATTCACATGATTTTTACATTATTAAAAAGATTTATTCAAAAATTGTGAAAGAGAATGTGCAAAAAAGACTAAGTCGATATATATCCTATCAAAAACCTAAAATTTGAATTCAAGGGATCATATATATATATATATATATATATATATATACTTCACGAGATTTAGACTAGAAGATCCAACATAAAAAAGAATTTTAAAGACTAATTGATTTATTTTCTAGATTATTAAAAAGTTTTAAGGCATAAAAAACCTAATACCCTAAATATATTATATATATATTATATATATAACTTGAATATAGGAGGACAAATATATTTTAAGATAATACAGGAGGACACTAGATAATACAAACACTCAATGGCTAGAATATGCAAAATCAATCTATAAGAAAGATTAAGATAAAGACAACCCCCTTCCTCTCTTTCCCTCATCATCAACACAACTACTAATGCCTTCTCCATAGGGGATATCATTCAAGGCATAAAGAGGCCAACTAAGGGTAAGGCTCGAGAGATAGATGAGATATAAGTATAATATCTCAATTGGTGTATGGAAGCATCACACCATACATAAATCATATTCATGGCATCATTCAAGAATGTTTCTTTACATATTAGACAACAAGTGTCATTATCTCTCTATACAAAATTTGAGATATAAAGACTCCATCAAATTATCACATAATCATGGTAAATCCTCTTCTTAGAAAACTATTTCAAAGCATGATAAAGTGTAAAATTAGCAATTGGCCATAAAAAATGAAATAGAGAAAAAGAATATGAAGGATTAAAGTCGAAACTCTCCATTATCGATCGCTACATAACTCTTAGGAACATGATTGAAATAGTATGAGACAACCAAGGGGAATAAAAAATTTGTTACTTTGTCGACTTTCAAAAATCATTTAACACAATACCTAGAAGTAAACTCTAGAGTAAGATGGAGGAATTTAGAATTCCAAATGAGTACGAGTGATAATATATAGACTCCATGATCAAATTAGGGTAAAAATTAAAATGTGAAGGACTGTCATAAAGTTTTCGGGGTGAAATTGGTGTTGAAAAAGTTACACATTTTCATATTTTTAAGGGTTCACAGTTATAAGATAAAGGAGTGGGTAAAAAATTAGTGGAGGGGGTGTCTACTTAGCCAACTATGTAGTAAAGTCACTCATTTATGCAAAAGATCTCATTTTAATTGTAAAAACAACACATAGTTTGAGATAGCACCTAAGGGCCCTTGAGCTCTTATGCCAGAGGTTGGAATGAAAGTGAATACCAACAAAAAAAAAAAAGTCATGATTTTTTTCAGTATGAATAAAAGAAAGCAATTTCACTTCATTTTTAAGGAATACCATTGGAAGTGGTGGAAGAATACAAGTGTCTCAAGATGAATTTTCACAACAAAAATAATTGGGAAACTTATAGGAAAAAATACAAAGGGCATGGAAGATGTTATATTAATTACAAAATATATACAAAATGTATAATTATGGGATTAGGATACCAAAAACCTTGTTTATCTCATCACTTTCTTCTTACCGCACAAGATTAAAAATAAAACTTAAAAATATCAAATAAGACAATCGTTGAAACACTACTAACAACTTCCTTGATGCTTAAATTATTTCCTTTCACGAAAAAAATATGTTTGTAGCTTTGATTCCATACACCTTATTCAAAGAGGCACGATCATCATGTATCCACAAATACTATCATACATGGATCCTTTATTGACATGCTATGAAAGAGGGTACTATACATGTTTGGCAATTTACTCTCTAATTTCATCATTTGGAAAATGTTGCCAAGGAATAACTACCCAAGTCTTGATGGGTTTTAAATTCATGCACAAACTTTACGGAGAGACCAATTTAGGTGAGATGCAAGATGGACTTAAAGGGATAGCTCGAATTGATCCATAATTGGATGATAATTAAGGAGACCTGTAAAATTTATATCCCATAAGAAAATACTCATTTGGGATTATCATTGCATGAGGTTGTTCCTATGTAACAAGTGATCCACAAGTTATTAGGTAAAACCTATTGTATTTAGGTAATTTTACATTGTCACACTTTGGTAATTAGGTCTTAGTTACCTTTTACCATAAGAATATATATTTACAAGGGTAATTGGTTAAATGGTTGTTTGATGTTATATGGTTTTATTTGGTTAAACCATATATTTTTCATATTATACATTTACATAGGTTTGTTTAATATATGTAACAACTTGGTTGATTGTACTCAATTGTACAATGTATATATGCATTGCATATTTCATGCTTTGTTATTGATTTTCACATATTAATAAAATTTTCGACATCCTCCTTGTTTACTCACCAACATTTGGTATCGGAGCGAGATAAAGGAGCCTCTATAGGAAATCCAAGGAGAGTGTTAGAAGATACCGGAAGTCATTGAGGAGCTTGGATAAGAATTTACATGCTTTAGAGATATAAATTGTCTCCTACAAATTCCCAACCTCATACTCCATCTCCACACCCTGGTAAGATCTACGAGGGATTTGTGCATATATTTTTATAGAAATCAAGAAAAAAAAATTCCCCATCGGGGTTTTATCATCATCAAGAGACAAAATTCCCCTCTACATCTCTACAATATCATAGTTGAATTTCATTAAGAGGGATCCTACTGAGCTCTATACATAAGGTTGAGTTGGAAGTCTTAAGGACCGAGTTGGGTTCATTCACCCCTGGAAAGCTCTACGGTGAGTTGAGAAAATGAGTTGGGAGAGTGGTGATTCGAGTTAGGTTGCTACTTGCAGGGACTAAGCTCCCAACGATTTACATCGGGAGTTAAGGTGAGCTCCCACAACACCGAGCTCTACACATAACTCCCCTTATCGCAGACCTCCCTCACCGCACCATCTATCAACCCCGTGCGCGAGCTCCCTCACATCACATTTCACCCCGATCTATTGATCCAAGATTCTCCCACAACATTGAGCTCCCTACTCCAAGATAACCTATGATCTACAAAGAAAAATACAAACAAAATCACAAAGGTGGTGAAAATACAATGCAACACACAAAGCAAGCAAAAACGAATCAAATAAAACAAAAAGTAAAGAAAAAACCCTCGTGCGAGTCACTTACCAGCTAAGTTGAGTTGGGTGGCAAGCCAACCAATGAGTAGTTTAATTTTTACAAACATTGTCAATTGTTTTAAATTTAAATATAAAGAGCTTCATTTCATAACACAAGCACTTTGGAGCACCCTTTTGGCTAGCCGAGTTATGGTAAGACATTACGGAGGGATAGGTGCAAGAGTTGAACCCCTTCCACGCCGTCCTCTTATTATTTTTTGATGAAAGTTCATATAGAGCCCCCAAATCTAGAATAATTTTCAAATAAACTACTACCAAACCTTGCTAGATATAACTAAATCCCCCACTAAATTTAGTAAAGACCCCTTATTTAGGGTAAAATATTTCTCCTAATTACTTGATAAGTTGTATTGGGCAACTTTTGTAAAGGAGAACTTCTTGAAAAAGCATTTTTGCAAGTTTTTGCAGGATTTGTCATTTTTGAGTGTATAGTGCATCATAGGTCACCAAAAACCAAAAACAAAAAATAAAAAATTGCCTACTAGTCAATTTTTCCACACAAGAGGTTGTTTCATTTTTTCAATGTATTATAATCCTTTATATTGTACTAACACACCATTTAGTTAGGAAAAAATCCAATCACCCGCTATGGCCAATAATTCTCTAAAATTCTTTTTCGACTTACAACTACTTTTTGGTGACAAATATTTCGTGTGGAAGACCAAAATTTAAACTTAAATTGAGGTTGAATAATTATATCTTGTTGTAAATGGTTTCGTAACCAAATCACCAGTGATGCACTACAACAACATCAATTTGACAAGGAAAATCGGAAGGTCCAATTGATCATCTTGTTCACAGACACCCGATGATGACAACCACATATTTGAGATGCCATAATGACCAAAGAAGTGTGGAATAAGATGAGCACAGTGTACGAGGCCAAGAACAAGAACACAATACTAAATTTTTAGAGTTAACTACATAAACTGAAATTTAAGCCTAGTGAGATTGTTCTATGTAACAAGTGATCCAAAAGTTTGGACTTGTAATGTAATTATTTCAAACAATGTTATGCATCCACAAAATTCAAGATATAAAATCAAATCAAGTAAGATATTGTGAGCCTAGATTTCAAAAAAATGACTACACCTCAACCAAGGAATTTTATTTTTTGCCATTTTTGCATTCGTGTTAAGAGCTTCAATATGAAAAAGAGAGTTCTCTAAAACTAATATAAGTTTTCTACACTAAAATTATTCAACATATCATTCATATCACATCTCATGTAGGAAACAACATTCTAAATGTAATTCTCATGGCAAAATGCCAAACAACATTCTAGATGTAATTTCACGTCAAAATGCCTCTTCTATCCTTAAGAGTAACTAGAATTGCATATACATGTCATACTAAACTCTAATTACATTTTATATAGAATGAAATTTCTTAGAAGGCAATCCTATCTTCTCAAATTAGACTTTGCATCTTACTAATAATGAAAACTATTTTCCTATTTCAAGTATTAACTTGACATAATACTCATCTTCATGATGAGAGAAATAGTGATAATACCAACCAATTCACTTTTGAATAGAATTAGAACATAAAAGGAAATTTTTCCAATTAAGTAGGATTCCATACCCTAAATAAGTCATTTGAAACATGTAGATACTTCTAAAGGGATACCCTCCAAAATTCTTAATAATCTAGGTGTCGAGTATTTACTTAAAGTCACCCTCAAGAATTTTTAATAATTTTGGTGCTAAATATTTAGTCAAGATCTATAATTCATTTCATTACACATATAAATTCAAAGATCTTATATTTCACTTGAAATATCTTCTTTAGGGATTAAAAACCATTCAAAAACAAATATGGTTGAGAAACTCGATAGATATTAAACCCAAAAACCACACCGAAGAATTTTTTTGGCAAATTTTATAGAGATAAGACACAATTAATAAAATTGTAGGAAACCAAAGTTTTAAAAAAAAAAATGTAACAAAATAAGTTAACACTTCATGCTAAATTATATGAACAAAACAACCCCAACTTTAAGGAAAATGTAGTGTTTGGAAAATCCAAAATGTATTTCGGTATTGAAAATTCTTCATATAGATGGAAAAAAGTTTCTACTTTTAGAAAAACACCAAAACTTTATCTATATCTAACATTAAAACAATTACATGTGAAAGGGAATACCTTAATCTTAAATCATTTATATATTGTGATATCTTTGAAATACTTACCGACCAATCATTTGCATAAAGCCCATAACATTATTAATCTCTCTCTCATCCAACTACTACTAAGGTGGACATCCTTCATTTAGAAATTTATTCCATAGAAATAAAGTGATCATGGAAATAATCTCATGTACAAAATTTGACATGTTTTCATTAGAGAATAGATTTTTCTTTAAACTTACTCTTAGGCAAGCTTGCACAATGTTATATTTTGAACCTTGTACAAAGACACCCCACAATTCTTGACATATCCACAATGGCCTCAATAAATGTCAATAAGAACAAAATATACTAAGGAATCCAAAACTAAATGGAAAAAATTGGAATTCATTTAAATCAAGAACAATGGATAACATAAGACATGTGATTGAAGTACCATTGAAGCAAACTTTCCTTGACAATTCCACACATCCCATAAAAATAGAGCAAATTGGTCATTCTTGGGTAAGGAAGTATTTCATAAGTAGACAAATCAATACTAAACATAACAAACATTTAGAAAAAAAAGAAGACATGTTAGCTCGAGAATAGGTAAAAATAGTAGGTTTTATTTTGCCCTTAAACCGACTATCATACAAAAATTACAACATAAGATAGATAAGGTTCGAAGCATACCCAAAGTAATCAAACACTTAAACAACCTCCTTAGTTAGATCATCCACAATATTTATAGAAATATTAGAAGAAATGGAAGTCACTCCTAGTGCAGAACTCTCAACAAAATGTAAAATATAAATCATGTGAGCATATATTTAAGATTTATTAATTTAGTTCGTAGTTACTAAATACGATAAAATCATAAATATTTTTCGTATTTTATTTTTATGTTATTTATTATATGGTATGTTTAAATTATGAAAACTTCTAAGATTTTATATTCAAGAGCTAAAAGGTTCTTCATTTTTATGAATTGATTAAGAAGGTTTTTCAGCAGCCCTTAGAAGATAAGGGACATCAATTTTTCTATATTTATCATATTTTTTGATCGATTGTATTTTTTCCATGTTTGAAAACCATCACTTAAATAGTTAATACAATTTAAAATTTTGAATTTGATTAGTTCTTGAAAGCTACCCATGCAACTAAATGTATTACAACCATAAATATAACACATTCATCATATTCACACACACACAACACATTCACCAATATAAAATAAAGAAAGTATCAATACAAACCTCATGTCTAAGTGCATCAATATGATAGATGCATAAATTCTGAAATATCAATGTCGGGCATAAAAAGTCCTTGTAAACATGACATGTATGTTCAAATGATTGGATTAAAAAGTCATACAAAACCATCAAATAACAAACATCATTTGAAGAAAAATGGATTGATATGTAGATTTAACAATTTCTACCCTGGGCTCCCAACATTACATGAGTGGATCTCTACTCACTGGAGGCCTCTAATGTTAGGTAAATTGGACATTTACCCTCAATCCAGGGTTTCTTCATTATTGTTTTTGATAAAATTCCTGATAAGGATGAGATTTTTGGTAAAGTTTGGGATTTCCAATCCCATTTTTTGCTTGATGAAACCTTGGTTCCCTCTCTTTAACCCAATGACTGAAACTTTCTATGTTAAGCCTGTTTGGGTCCATTTACCAAATTTACCCCTCCAGTTTTGGAGTGAGAATTGTTTGTTGTCAATTGGGAATACTCTGGGTAAATGTCTGGCTATAGACCCACGGACTTTGGCCTATGACTACACCTTATATGCCCATATATTGGTGGACTTGAATATTTCTGTTGATTTCCCTGCATCAATTGAGCTCAAAGTGGAGGATAAGGTTTGGATTCAAAATTTAGACTATGAAGGGTTTCCCTTCAGATGTAGAACTTGTTTCTCTCTCGGTCACTTAGCTTCAGATTGTCAGGTTGTGAGGAAATCTGTCAAGAGTAGAAATTCATGGTGGAAGAATTTTGATCCATGTCAATTGGTTGTTAAAGGACCATTGGATAGTGATTCAGAGGTGGATTTAGAGAGTGAGGATGATTCAACCTCAAAGAATGAGGAGCCAGCTCCTCATCTTTCTTCTACTTCACTTGATGGAAATCCACCTACATTTGTTTCAACAAAGTCCCAGTTTCTAGGGGAGAAAGAGGACTCTGAAACACCAGGTCATAGAAATGAAAATGAAGATCCGAATATCGAAAAGGGCTGGACTAAAGTGTGTCAAAAGAAGAAAGGGAAAATTGTAAACGTCACCTTTAAAAGGAATTTAAGATCCCATGGGAAGGGATCTCTTGGTTAAGTTTTTGTTGTTTTGTTATTTTTTGTTTCCTTGTTGTGCTGCTGGAAGAGGTTGGATCTACTTGTTCCTTTAGTGCAATATCTTTTTCTCCATATGTATTGGGGTAGGGTCCACTTAACCCTTATTTTACCATTAATCAAAAAAAAAAAAACATCATTTGAAGGATGAGATTAATTTTTCTATTGTCAATTTTTGGAGTGTGTCATCAAGACACCTAAAATTCAATAAAATTGTTGAACTACTAGTCTTGTAATAAGTTCAATCCTTCCCTCGCTATCACCTAATTTTAGGGAATCATGACAAAAGATCTATTTACCCAAAACCAAAGAAGATAAACAAAATATCTAGTTACCCAAAACCGATCTAGTAGACAACCACTCCAAGTTGCTCAACTAAGCGAAAGGGAACATGGATAACACCTCCATGTAAACAATAAAACAAATGAAATCTGAGTACAAAATCAAAAGATCGTAAATTCCAAATTAATTCTTCAATTTTATTATCCATTGAATATTTTTAAATTCCATCAAGACATGTAGTATACAAAAGAATGGAACAAACATTTGTATTCGTCCTCTAATTATTTGGAATTATATATAATGGATAATAAAATTAATGTATGCAATTTGATCTTGTACTTAGATTTTATTTGGTGAATTGTGTAATCAATTGGGAAAATAATAACCGAGAGATAGTTTGTTCAAAAATGATTTAACTATTTGGGATTTATTTTCATATTTTTTGGTCCGTGATGTATCGAGAATGCAAGG
This sequence comes from Taxus wallichiana var. yunnanensis, assembly GCA_018340775.1. NCBI lineage: Eukaryota > Viridiplantae > Streptophyta > Pinopsida > Cupressales > Taxaceae > Taxus > Taxus wallichiana. The sequence goes on from CM031241.1 coordinate 231,436,698, forward strand.
GAAAATTTTGATTAAAAAGGAAAGCTTTAACAAAATAACATGCAAACATAATATAGAAATACAATATGCAAACAAACACCGCAAAATTGACTATCGGGGAAAAAATTGGAAACTATAAGCACTTGCATATCAACTAAAAGTACCTTCAACCTTTCAAAGCTTCGAGACACTGAAAATGGATTTCATAAGATTATAGGATATGGATAGCAAACATTCTTCACATATTATAGCTTTAGTAGTTGTGTTTCATACAAAATATTTTTAAGGCCGTCTTATGGACTAGGGCTACATGTTTCATCTAGGGACAACCAACACAACTTGTTTTAACATTATAATGAAGTAATTATTGAAGAAGAAATTTATTCCACATATCCACCATAACATTCAAATATATTTGAAGAGGGATGAAGAAAGTGGGCCCAAAATGTTGGTAACAAAAGATGATATAACATAATTGAATCTATAACATATATAATGTAAAATGATGACATGTTGAAATCTCAAATCTTTAAGCATTCATCAAATACACAATAAATCTGGTATCCTTCACAATTGGAATTACCTTCTTACATTGCCAAACACAATGGTTTGGATAAGAAAAGTTAGTTGAAAATCCACTCTTTCACCATCTCGGATATTACTTTTTCATAGCCACCTCCATCGCCACCCGCACTTTCCCCACCCCCAAAAAGAAACATAGCTTGTCGAAAATTTCCTTAAGGAAAACAAATTACATCATAGCCACAAATAGGGAGGAAATTTTCTCATGGCTGAAGAAAAGGGGCCAAAATTCATAGAAAACTATTAGCTCCTTGAATAATATTAAACACTAAAATTCTTTATAGCCATGACTATCCATGAATTTGGTAAGGATTGAATTTTCTTCTCATAACCCATGCTTGCATGAACCAAAAAATGTAGCTTACATCCCATGCTCGAAATATATATTTTCAAGAACAATTTGTGAGCTCGTGCATACATGGTTGTAGGGTAAAACCCAACATTCAAAACAAAAAGTGTTTTCACAAGCACATGGAAAAAAGCATGTAAGGATCATACTAATTGCAAATGTAACTTTGAATGCTATTTGAAAATAACACATACTTAACACTCAAAGAAATTTAATACATAAGAAACCTAAATAAGATTGATGAAATTTCTTTTCAATCTGTTGAAACCTTAGAGAACAACATTGGAAAAACGGGTTCACAACATGCTCTATCTCTTTGGTGACACCATTGAATCTAGATAGATAATGTAAAATGATGACCCATGGAAATCTCACATCTTTAAGCCTACATCAAATACCAATAAATCTAACATCTTTCATAGTTGGAATATACAAAAACTAGCAATTATTTTCTTACATTTCCTTTCATAGTGGTCTAAATAAAAAAGTAGATTGAAAATCCCATATATCACTATTTCACACATCCCAAAACATTGCATGTCCAAAATTCCCTAGATAAAATAGATTACATCATAACCAAACATAAGGGGAAAATCTAATGGCCGAAGAAAAGGGCCAAAATTCACAAAAATCCATTAACTCCCTCAATAATATTAAACACTGAAATCCTTTGTCCATATTTTCCATGATGATTTGTGAGACCATGTATACATGGTCCCAAGGTAAAAACCTAAGGTCATAAAGAAAAAAACATTTTCACAAGCACATGGTAAAAATCATGTTTGGATCATATTGATTGCAAGATATAATAACATAAAAAAAATGCTTAACCCGATGGAATTTCATCAAACACATACTTAACACTCAAAAACTCAAAATAGAAAAAACACAAATAACGATGAAAATCCTTTCAATCTATTCAAACCCTAGAGATTTACATTGGAAAAAGGGGTTCACAATATGCTCAATACCTCTTTAGCAACGTAAACATAGATCACAATAACTCATAACTCTAGAACCCAACGATAACAAATGCTCCTAAACTCTTTTGGGTAGTAGATGGGCACACCACAAATGCTTTTAGATAGTAAAATTATGTCACACCCCATTCCACTTTGTTTATTCCATGTGGCAAATGAAAATTTGCATGCGCTTATTAGATCTAAACCAACTAGTTGGGTACATTAGTACAACTCTTTTAATCTCACCATTACTGATATGCAAATTATACATACATCATTTTGCATGGTTCCAAAGTAAATATACCTAATGATGATGACGAGGATGTCTAAAAACATGACGAGATGTTTCAAAATGCTCAAGACCACCTCCTAGCCCCTTTTGACCCTTTAGACCCTTTACATATCTCTCTCGGCTCTTTCGAACCCTCCCGAACTTTGATTTTCTTCTTCCTCCCTTTTTGGCCACCTTTTGCTTACTTGGAACACTACATCTACCATGGTTGCATTCTACCTATTAGTGGTTGCATAATCAATCATTTTTCTGGAACCAACGGTTTCGTCTCTAGTGAACCCCAATTTAAACTCAAACTTCTCTTTCATGATTTTTTATCATTCTTTTCACCATATATGTGTTTCACCTTGTTTTTAATGCTCATCTCATCAATCCTACCCCTATCAATTAGTTTATACATATAAATATCTAATCTAAGTCGTATATTTCACTTTTTATCTAGAGTTGAGATTGAGATCACTTAGAGGATTTCTATTAAGCAAAAATTAAGCAAGATTTTGAAGCTATCTTCTCCAAAGAACATTGTTACTATTGTATTATTGATCCAAAAGAGAAACCAATCCCAAATGAGATTGCTTCTAGTACTAAGTACTATGAGGATTATGTATTGATGTTTCTACTTAAAAGAGAACACAAGGGCCTCCACACCAACCTTTTTATTCCCTTGAACCAACCAAAGATTTTTGTTTGTTCATCTTCCAAAGTGGATAAAGACTCTTCTTCTCTCTAATTGATCATATCACTACAACACCAATATTCATGAGCTCAATTGGAGTAGTTCGTTAAGGGTATAAGCACACAATGTTTAGATCAACTTCATTCTTATTATAGAAAGAAGTCAAGGATCTGAATTAAGTTTGTTTATTTACATTATTAGCTTATATTTAGCTTTCTTTCTTTAATATTAATTTGAAAAACCATTAAAAGGAAAAAAAGTGTTAGATTAGGTTTGTTTGATTGGACTCATGTAGTGTATTTTAATAGAGTAACATCTCTTTGCATTAGGCTTCTCAAGTATGCGAAGGATTAAATCCTAGATTTAGAGTAGGATCATAATTTGTTACATTTAAAATCTAGGATAGTTTAATTTCAGAGTTTACACATCAAAAGACATAAAACCAAATAAAATATAGGTTTGTTTATGAAATTATTCTAGGATAAATAATTTCAATCACAAAATATGTGTAGACACAAAATCACGCACTTGGGTACATTTCTAGGTCCTAAAAGCATGCTAGCATTTACATGATTCCTAAGATAGAAAATTAGTGGTTGACAACCTTGGCCTCTTTTCTTTATCTCTTGATTTTTCTTTGGTCTTCCACACCCTACAAATGAGTTAGGACTTAATTGATTCATATTTTATGGCTCTAGACACCAGCGCCCAGCCAAGACAATAGTGCCCAAGTTCTCATGTCCCTCCTAGGCGCCCCTAGCCCTTTCTTACCTTACTCACTCTTTTTGGATCTCTTTTATCTTTTGGACATCCTTTTCACTTATGGGTCGGCCTTCCAGTTGTCAATTATGAAATTCAAACAAGGGAATCATATAAACACATGGTTATGTGTTCAAAATAAAGGACCAAGCACTAAGCATTACTATTACCACTTAAATTTGCATTCTAAAAGTGCTAAAGCACTCCAAAGGCATCCATCTAGCATCCATTCAAGGGAAAATGGTTTCATACTTCTTCATACTGCTGCATAGGAAGGGAAGTTTATTCTATTACATCCACACATACTATTACATCGCTACATTCTAGCTACATCCCGCTATCAAGTGTAACTTGCATGAGGGCATCCTAGAACATCATTACACACACTTTTGCATATAACTACATGGAGTCTGATATGTAGTACAACACTCGGTTGTAAGATCACTCTTCGGGTAACTGTCAGGGTAATTTTTACTCCACATTCTACATTTTTTTATTAGATTTGATGTGGTTTGTGGATATGTGTAGGTAGACATTTATTTTGTAGGTTACAGGTGTGATCAGAACCCTAACAGTGAAGTGGGAGTGACAAAATGAATATTGAAGTGAAGACCTTCTAACCTAGAAAAATTCAGAACCTAGGCATCTATGTGAACACTATCACCCAGATTGGATACTAGTGCCTCACCATTTTTGCCCTCTTGTGGATGTTATTTCCTTCGTATTTATGCACTTTTCATTCTTCATTGATCCTTTATGAAGTTATTTTCAACCTATTCCAATAGATACTCAGTTCAGATCACACGAAATCAGATAAGTTGCTTTTCCCTCTCATTTATTTAGGGATTCACATCATTGCATGTTTGTTTCTTATCCATCACTATATTATATCATTTTTATACCATTTATTACATTAGTTACTCTAAAATTTTAGCCTATTCCAGCACATACTTAGTCCAGATCACTCTTGCATCACACAAAATCGGATAAGTCACTTTTCCCTCACATTTGCTTAGGGTTTCACATCATTTCTTACTTATTGCTTGGAACTTGTTATATATTATCATATTTTATATCATTAGGAAAAATAGTTACTCTACAATCAAATCTAACTCAAATTTAATTAAATCATTTGGTGAACTTATACCCTCATTCAAACACTATTAATTCCTTTTTTTGTTTCCATCTTCGATACCCTAGAATCTTGTCACCATGAGTGTCTCCATCCCTGCCTTTTTGTGGGCCAATCCTAAATGTCAAACTAAAATCCAATATTTTATGTCCAACACTTATATTCATCCTCATACTTCTCCAGAATATGTGTATCATAAATTTACTACAACATTATCTTTTAAAGAAGAGCATATTACTTTTACATATGCAAAAATTCCTTCTCAATCTATTTTAGATAATGATCCCCCTCTTTATATTCATGTTTGTATCAATAACATAGGGGTTAAATGATATTTAGTTGATAATTAATTCGACCTTAACATTTGTAATCTACCATTCCTTTAGCAACTTGGCCTTTTCTAAAGCATCCTTAACACCCTCATCTATTTGTATTCGTGGATTTGACAATATTCCTAAAAATTATTAGGTACAATCACACTTCCCATTATTGTTGGGCCATGCACTTTGTTCGTCCCATTCCATGTAATTCCTAACAATCTTAATTATAATATTCTTCTTAGACGGCCTTGGATCCATGCCATGCATGTGATCCCTTCAACCCTTCACGTGCATATTAAATTCCTATACCATGGTGTGGTCTATGAGGCCTTAGTAGATCCCTCCCCATTTACCTTTTGCAACACTATTGATCATTCACCTAAAGCCCCTACTTTAGCCACCCCTCCTCCTAATTTCAAAAATTATGGTCTTGGGTATCGGTATATGCTTCATTATGGTTTGTTATCCAAAATAACTCCCTAGTTATTTGGACAACTTACATTCCATTATGGCTCTAAGGATCTACATTGTAGGTTGCATGCACTTCAATTGGTCTTTGACATACTCCTTGGTTGTAGTTTCTCATGCGCTCCTTTCCTTCACTTTCCACCTCTCCCTTTTCCTCCATATGTTCCATTTTTCCTTGCACCCAACCTCTACGCATTCACCATCTTCCCATCATTTCATGCATCCTTTGCGTGCGCCTTAGACTTGCTTCCCAAAATTAGCTAAGTCCCTGGCATCCTTATGTGCCCTCTTTCCTTGTTATCGCACATTATTTTGTAATGATTGCACCTCTACCATACATTTCTCCCTCAGATTCCTCCCATTTCTCCCACACACATCATCTTCACACACGCCCTTTCTCTATTTTCCTCGTGTGCCTCGCTCTTTCACACATGTATCTTCGCACCTTTTTCTACACCATTATGTACCATGTGGCATCTTTCAAACTTAGAAGTGTGCTACACATAACCAATCAAAGTGCACCAACTGGGTTCCGATCCTTGCAGCAACAAACCAATGAGTGACATGTAGAAAAAAATGACAAAACAGATTACACGGATTGTCGATCATTCAATCAATCGGTGCGTGTCATGTGTCTTGCATGTTCAATTTGTACTAATAACTTCTGACAGCCATAACTTCTGCTATAGAGATTTGACACGCACTTTCCTAGTTTCATTTAAAAGTTGGTGACGTGGGCTACACTCTAGATTATTTAAATTTAAAATTCAACGGGATTTGGTAGGTGAGAAGCTGGAAAATGTCTTTCATGACACCAATATAGGATATGATTGCTCCAACCACCTGATTTGATTCAGATATCACCCCTTTTCTTCTCCCACATGTTAAACAGACTTGGAAAAGTGCATTTGACATATTTGCAAGCAAAATTACGGGCATTGAATGCTTTTTGTTGGTGGTTGTGATTCAAATCATGTTTTCCTCTTTCTCCTCTTCTTCTCTCACGATTCATCTATAAATGTAAGAGCATAGTTCATTGTAAAGGGTTGGACATTTTGGATCCTCTAGCATTTGCTAAGGACTCTGTATCTTTGTATTTTGAGTTACAGACCTCTAGATCTGGTTCTTGCATGTGGATATCGGCCTTTAGATGCCATTGTAATCGACTGTGCATTTCTAGAAGTAATAGAAGCATTTTTTGTGGCTATTCTCTACCTTAACATGTTTGTATCCTTCTTTCTTGCCTCTCATTTATATTGTGTACTTTTGTGCCATTATAAATCCCTTGCAACTTTATTTTCTCATTGTGTTTCATGAAATCGACAGAGTGAATGTATTTTGGTTTTATTATGCGTACATGGCTTCCCTTTATGAATTCTCCTTCGTTTTCACTCAAAATGGATAGTGTTCATCCCACTTTTATGGTGTTATCACCTCCCTTAGTTTTAGTTTTCCATTTTATGTTATCCTTCTATCCTGGTCCCTTGGCATCATTATCTTAGGTTTCCTTTCAGCATTAGGAGTAGCAATAGCAGTAGAAATAGGTAGAGGAACCGGCCTTCTCCAGAGGTCTGTCTCAAGTGTGCAAGGTCCCACAACTTGGAGATAGTCCCATTATTGACTCAAATGACTCATTTCCTTTAGATCTAAGATACGAGTACAAGTTTGACCACCAACAATTTCTGCATACACGGTGGGACAAACATTGAAATCTCAAATTTCAGAATGCTAAGTTTTGTGTGTGATTTAATAATTTCCAGCCTTTGTATGCTTGTTCTAACACATTTGACAACTCCCAATATCTAGATCTCTGATTTCTACAAATCTAAGTGCCTTTCATGAGAAGGGTACATACCAGACAAAGCACAACAATTGAAGCATCTTTTAAGTACCTCTAGCTATCTCCAAGGATAATACGTAGCATAACACTCACGCACACAACCCCATCGCAGTGCGCGCCACGCACATTCAACTCTTCCTCATAGAATATCTGTGTGCCCTACCATAACATTATAAATGCCTCCTCCGAGAAAATTTTCCACCTCCACCGGCAATAGCCCTCTCAATCTCAATATGTAACATGATATGCCAAAGATCACACTCAAGAGTATCCCATACTTTGCGACAAGAATTAGGTCACCCCTGTTGAGCACATCTAGGATGTTACAATCATGTCTATCGATCACGCATGATGATGTACCAGTCAAGTTGATTGCAGCCTCATTCAAAGGTAAAGTGCTCCAATGGTACCGAGGCCCGAGAAATGCATTATTGCCACCTGGGATGAGTTTGGTATAACTCTGTGTAATTATTTTGAAGACAAATCGATAACCTGTCTTTAGTGGAGCAACTGACTACAAAAAAGAGGGCACCTAAGGAGAAAATGACTTATTTCAATATCAAATTCTAGAAAACTTGGGACATAATCCCTCAAGTGGTAAGGCCTACAACTCATCATGCTTTCTTGTACTATCTAAGGGCTTTGAATAGTGGAATTTCATTCATGATTCAATCTATGGAAGGTAAAACCCTACTTGTTGCTTATAACATTGCAATAAGGGCAGAAAATAGTCTCATCCAGGTGGTAAAGTTGGCTCTTAGACCTCTCGCACCATTATTCCTAGATATTTCTCCATCTCCCCAGCCTTCTATTACCCCTATCCCTATATAGAGTGTGCAACCAGTTGTATCCACATCCTACTCTCCCACGCAACAAAAGAAGATGAAGAAATGAAATCCCTAATTAGAAACTTGTCAAACAAAGTTATATCCTTGGAAAAGCAGACATGCACAAGCCTTGAAATAATTCAAATCAGGTCTAGAGCCAAAGTAATCATCCCTAGTGGAATCAGTATGGAAACCAAATATATGGGTAGAACCAACAAAGTGATATATGGCATGCTAACATGCATCTACCCTTGTAAGTTATTCCTCTAGCGTAAAATTTTCCATCACCAAAGACAAGTCAAGCACTTGTCCCTTTTCGAACAACATGGCACAAGAATCGAATGGTTTTTTTCTTGCAACATGTCTCATAGTCGGTATCACCGCACCAATTTTGTGTGCGTGTAGGCCTACATGATTCATGTTGCTTCTAGTTGTGAGCCTTCCATAAGCACAAGCGATCTTGAGAATCAAGAAAATTCGAGGTTCCTCCTAAAGCTAACTTGATATTATTTGGCACCAAACATTTCTATGCAATCAATCAAGTTACATATGATACAAACAGTCGCATGCCCCTAGGCTTTCGATAACACAAGATACAAGAAGAGAATTTTCAAGTCTAGCACGTAAATCTCAATTCCCGTAGCTCAGGCCCATCCTAAAAACCAAAGATATGCAGCTAAGGCATCCAATAATAAAGGTGCAAAAATTATTTTATACGAGGTTTCATGCAATGCTCCTCTTGAAGCAACGTGTGTGCCCTCCTTTGGTAAGTCAAGCCTCTATGCCGCTTAGGGCCCCTACCCCTACGTCATTTAATAATAACAAATGCAAAAATCAATGGGTCTTCCATTCAACATTGTGGACCAAATGAAGAAGACAAATATAAATGTCACAATGTGGGATGCCCTAACCATTCCATCTCAACGTGACTGTTGCATGAAGCTCGCGCAAATTCCATGCTCAAACCCTATTGTTCACAAAGTGTGCACTTCTTTGTCAATATTTTTCAAGAAGAGGAGAAGCAAGTAAGGTTGTTAAAACCCCACCCTTTTATATGCCCTTAATCATAGGTGAAAACTTGGTACATAATTGTATGATTGATTTAGGTGCTAGTACTTCTGTCATGCCTAAGAAAATTGCTAATGTCCTAGGTCTTAAGTACAATCCCTTGTCTAAAGGTGTCTTGCAACTTGATGGCTCAATTTTCACCACTTTAGGAATCATCAAGAATATTGATTTGACCCTCCATGTATGTCTAAGCCTCACAATAACTCAAGATGTTTCAATATGGACTTACCTCTTTTGTTTTCCTTGTGTCTATCAAGATATTTTACTGCTAAAGTGGGTGGTTATTTGTCTTCTATTGGTCCTATATGTTACTTAAGACAAGGTATGGTACCCAGTTTATCATATAAGTTGAGCCAATATTTTCCTATCATGTAGAGTCATATGACCCATCCCCTCTCTAAGATAATTACCAAATCCATAAAGTCCAAGAATAATTTTATGAAAAGAAGCACGTCCCTCCTCTTGTACCTAACTTAGTACTAGAGGAGTGGGTGAAGGCACCACAAATTTTATCCATATGATTAAGAGCTCAAAGCTTTTGAAACTGGGCTTGGCACATATTTCATCCTTGAAGAAGAAGTTGTGCTACCACACGTGCTCAAGAAAAATAAAGAAAACTTTAGTCTGTGGAAGTTATAATTCAATGGATCCAAAAGCAAAAATGACATGAGCACAGGAGTCATTCTCATTTCTCCCAAGGATCAGAAATTTTTCTCCATGCACAAGTTGTAGTTTGCATGCTCAAACAACATAGTAGAATATGAGGTGTAGGTGCATGGTCTTCTCATTACAAATAAAGTAAAGGATTAGGGCGTTGAAAATCTTTGGAGACACAGAAATGGTTATCCACCAAGTTACCAACAAATGTGCAACAAATAACAAGCTTTTGAAAGCTTATAAACAAAAATATTGGGACCTCCTTGAGAGATTTGATGCTCTGAATCTTTAGGTAATCCCAGGAGAATGAATAAGGAAGCTGATTAGATGGTCGTGATTGGTTCGCAGTTCTTCCTCTTGAGGATTTTATCAAAGGGAACACGCGTCATGTCAAAATGGTAATCAGACCATCCATTCTAGACAACAATACTAGCTGGCAAGTATTTGATAGTGATGTGCAAGATCGTCCGGTTCATTCGAATGAAGTTGGCTTCTCTTGAAGCATTCAAGTCAACTTGAATGACAGCTTATGGTGACCAAGTGATCCAGCTAAAGACAAATAAGTTACCTAAAGGGTTGGTTACCTTAAATAAAATGTTCATCCCTGATGATGAGTTCAAGGGTGAAGAAAACTATATACACGTTACGCAAGAATACTATAGTCCAGTCCACTACGCGGAAAGGAGTTGTTTCTCAGTAAAGCTTACGTGTGTGATGAAAAGTAGGCCTTTATCTCTCTCTGTCAAAAATACAATGAAATCTTCTCCTATGAGTATGAAGACCTCAAAGGATTTGATCCAAGTGTTGTTCAACACTCCATTGAACTTGATCCTAACATCAAGCCCATCGAACAAAAAGCAATGACCAATCAATCCAAATATAGATACCCTCATGAGGAAAGAATTTTTTGAACTCGTCGAGGCAAAGATTATATTTCCAATCAAATACTCTACCTGGTTTGAATCTCATTCCAATGCGCAAGAAGAATAGAGAAATCAAACTCTACGTTGATTTTAGAGATCTGAATAAGGCATCCCTCAAGTATCATTATTTATTTCTTTCTATGGAGTAGATCCTGTAGATTGTGGGTGGCACATAGATATTTTCTATGTTGGATGGGTATTATGGCTTCAACCGAGATCTTTGGTTAAGGAAGAAGATAAATTCAAAACAACATTTACAACCAAATGGTAAACATAAACATATGCTTATCATAAGATGCCCTTTGGAGTGTCAAACGTAGGCATGACCTTTCAGCGCACCATGGATATTGCCTTCAAAGGTTATATTAATGAGTTCATCTTGGTTTACCTTGATGACAACTATTTTCAAAGCAGAGCGTAGATCACATGGTGTACCTAGAGAAAATATTTAAGAGATGTAGAAAGTTTGGGGTGTCTCTTAACCCCAAGAAGTGTAATTTTGTTGTGGCGCAAGGCAAGATTTTAGGCCATGTGGTCTTAAAGGATGGCATCATAATTGATCCTAAGCATGTTTCAACCATCTTGGCTCTTTCCTTGTTGGCACACAATAAATCCTTGCAGTGCTTCCTCGGGAAAATAAACTTTGTTAGGAATTTCATCCCTAAATTTGAAGAACTAGTTAGGCCCATCACCCTTATGCTTAAGAAGGACATAGCCTTCAGGTGGATAGAAGAAGGAAAGGATAGTTTCAACAAGATCAAGCAAGAAATTACTTGCACACCAACACTCATCAACCTAGACTACTCAAAGGATTTTATCCTTTATGCTTATGGTTTTGATGCAAGTGTCGCTACTTATCTTGACACAATAAAATGAACAAGGTCTAGATCATCCGGTGGCTTTCTTGATCGGACATTGAAGGATTATGAATTGAAATACAATCACATAGAAAAAGTAGGTTTACGCCATCATGCGTGCGCTCAAGAAGTTCAAAAGTATTCTCGCCACAAACCACATCAAGGTATTAGTCTCTCACTCTGTTGTTAGAGACTTCATCATGGGAGCAGAAATTAGCGAGAAAAGAGCGTGGTGGGTGACCAAAATCATGGAGTATGATGTGATTATCAAAGCCACAAAGCTGGTAAGAGGTAGTTGTTAGTGCGTAATCACAAAGCACCCACGAGTGTGCAACTCGATGGGTTGAGACTTGCGGTGTGATTGCATAACATGGAGATTTTCCCAAGTGTCGATCTTGTGAAATCGAAAAAGCTCTCCGATGAAGGCCGGTTCCTATTCCTCTGTTCGATGCACACAAAAAGAATGCAGAGGTTTACTCAAAATCTAATCTAACTTGCCATAAAAGATGCGAAAATAAACCTAAACTAACAAAGGTGATCACAGGAATGAAGAACACCTATCTTGCCAATAAACACAAATCATTAAAATGTGATGCAAGATCATGCATGAGATAACAAAATTTGCAAAGTGAAAGATCGGGAGGATGCAAATGAACACGAGAGAGGGTTGAGATTCATCCACGGACATGTGTTACTTGCTCCAAAGATGATAGAAAATGCCAAGAGACAAAGTTGCATTTTTTAAATGGGAGGTTTGAACTCCACAAATTCACCTGCCAAAGAGAAGAAGGGAGGGGAAAAACAAGAATGTCCAACGCTTAGAAAGAAGCCCCTCCTTACAATTTATAGGAAGAATGAGAGAGGGAAGAGAGAGGAAATCCAAATCTACCCCAACCACCTCTAGGTTGCATTTAATTTATCTCATTATGGCGGTAGGTGGGAACCCCGAAAACTTAAAAGTGGCGAACTGTATTTTGCATTAAAACTTTGGTTGTTGAAACGTCATTTCTGGCCATTACCACGTGCCAGAGACGTTTCTTGATTTTCTCTCTCCAAACTGAACCAAAATGCAAAAATGACCCCGGAATCATGTAGAGAATTTCACCAGCTTTCCATTGATATAAAGAACATGAAAAACCGAGCTCTGGATCAAAAGTTATGGCCATTTGAAGATTTAGGGCAAAAATAGGCCCAAAACGGATCGGCGGGAAAAAATTTTGAATTTTACCTCTTTTTTGCATTTTGGAAAAAATTTCAAATTTTCCCGCACTCCACCACTTGGATGACACGTGTCGGGCACGATTGACCGACGAGCTTCCATTCGGTGGCGGGGGCAGCGGGCCAAAACTCGCCCTTTGGACTTTCGGCAAAACATTTTGCCAAAAATTCTAATTTTTTCCTCGCTCCGCTGGGTCGATGGTGAAGACACGTGGTGAGATTTGACTCATCCACGGGCCTCCTTTCAAAATTTTACCTTACACCAAACACTTAGCAATTTTTTCAAATTTCTTCCCTTCTGACCGTGGCACGTTAATTAAATCTGCGGGCCTCCTTGTCTCTTTTGCGGCCTTTTCGCCTTTTCACGTCCCATGCGTCCCTCGCGTACTTTTGTCCTCGGTGTCCCTGCAAAAATCTCTGCTTCGCCAATTCAAAGCCTTGTTCTTGCTTTGGATTTTTCACCTTTTCAGTCCCACGCGTCCTCGCGTACTTTTGTCATTGTCCCAAACTACAGGGACAAATATCTCCAACCACCCGAATGGACTATTTTTCGGCAAATCCTCGATTTGTCCGCGTGACTTTTTTGTCCAGGTGTCCCAAACCGCGTGGGACAAAATGTCCGACTTAGCCGATTTTCTTGCTTCTTGGCCCCAAGCTTGGTACAACGAACCTCAATCACGACTCAAAATGAAATGCTTTAAAACATCCTGTAACCTTATTTTTGCATTTTTGCATTTTTTCTAACTCGTTGGGATTTCTTCTTGGATGGGAGAGTTAGAGAGAAGCCGAAGGGACCCCAAAACATGATTTTTGCCTTGAATCAATATACTTACTCGGATTTGAATAATTTGATGCATGTTATCAAAATTACCTTGAGGGTGAATTTTGGATAATAGTAGCATGCTCTACAAATAGCTTGTTGAGGATACGCAAGATGAACACGATAAATAGTTATTTCTAGATGAAGATCTCTCGCGCACACGAGTCCGAATAGAATGAATCCCCTAGTGCACACACAACTAGATGAAGGAAATGATCACATTCCTTTTTGAGGGTGCATACCCTCCTGGTCTAAATAAAGAAAAGAGAAGACATCTGAGGTTGCAATCTATTCCATATGTTCTGATTAATGGTTTTCTCTTCAAAAATAATCTTGATGGCATGTTGTTAAGGTGTATTGATGGTGGGAAAACTAAAAAAGTGTTAGAAAAATTTCACGATGGTTTCTCTAGTGGACACTTATCTGCCAAGACTAAAGTGATGAAGATCATAATGGCAGGAATATTTTGGCCTACCCTGTTCACAAATGCACACAAGTGGGTCATGAAATGCAAAGAATGTGATTTCTTTGTAGGAAAGAAGAAATTGGCAATGCTTCCCCTCTAACCAATCCAAGTAGACTAGGCTTTTGTGCAATGGAGCCTTGACTTCATAGGCATGATCAATCCTCCTTTAAGTGTTAGCCACAAGTGGGTGCTAACACCTATGGATTACTTCACCAAATAGATAGAAGGTATCACACTCAAATAATCTACCGAGTTAGTCATCCTTAACTTTCTCAAAGGTATTATAACAAGGTTTGGCGTTCCTCAGAAAATCATTTCAGATAATGCAAAATCCTTCCTTGGTACTCGAATCACTGATTGGGATCTTAGTCTTGGTATATAATTGAATACATCATCCAATTATTACCCTCAAGGTAATGGTTTGTAGAGTCTACAAATAATAACTGATCGGAATTATGAAGAACACAATGAACATCGACCAAAAGACAAAGTGGCATACAATTGTCTTTCGTGCACTCTGGGTAGACAAATCACAACGAAGAAGGCAATAGGAGCTTTTCCTTATAATATTATCTACAGTAAGGAGGTTATCCTTCATTTGATACTTGAGTTAAATTCATTAGCACTTTCCAACAGCTAGAATTTGAAGGCATGGGCAAGAGATAAATCAGAATGACAAGTTGTTTGAACTTGAAGAATCAAGAAACTCTACCATGATCAAGCTAGAACAACATCATCAATCAACAAAGAAGTGGTTTGACATAAAGGATAGGCCTCAAGCTTTAAAATTTGGGAACTTAGTCTTAAAATGGGATGCTGATAGAGCTAAACTAGGGTGTCATTCAAATTTTATGCACTTTGGAGTGGCCCTATTGTCATGCAAATGTGCAACAGAGAAATTGACAATTTCTAAGTATGACAATGATACCCCTGTACCAAAATTTTCATGTCTAACCATTCCAAGACATCTTGGGACTGTTTAGTTAGTCCAAGTGACCTCCCGATTAAATTTATCTCATCCCCCTATGTGATTTAGTAAATTCCATTCATTCCCCTAGGTGATTTTAGGATTTCATTAAAAGTTGCAAGCTTCGGAAGTTGTGGGAAGGGCTATCACTAGCCTTCCTAGGACTGGAGCAACCCCATGAAGCGGAGCAGAAAATCCAAAATGGATGTGGATGAGATTAAATTTTTGGGAAATCATGGAATTGATTTTGGAAGATTCAGGGAAGATTTGGAGAGTTTGGAGCAATTTGATCAAAAATAGGGTTCACATGCCTAGGCAATGCACAGTGCCAAAAACAACTACTAAACTTCTAAAAGTGATTCCAAGAGATCCAAATGGATTTATGAGAAAAATAAAACATCTTCTTAAATTTAATTCCAATCCCTACAATATGGTGAGATTATTTTTTTCACAACACTTTTGCGCAATGATAGGTCTCGCAAGTAGTTTTCTCATGCACGTGGAGTACTAAATAAAAATCTGATTTTTAGGAATCAAATGGAGGAAAAAATAAATGAAACCATAACCATTGGATTTAAAATGTCATTTCTAGTCAGGATCATATAAAATTTCATCAAAAATGTCCATCGAGAGCTCAAGTTATTGTCATTTCAAGTTGTCCTCTTGGAGTGAGTTCGGGAGTTAGTCAAATTTTGGGAGGACACGTGTCAGCTCCAAGAGCCTGGTGGGATTTTGTGTCCCTCACATCCCTCAAGGTTAGGGACATAAACCATGGAAAAATTTTCCCATCCCCCATATGACCTCTGGATCCTCATGCGACCTCTAGGATCACCAGTTCATCCCCCAGGTGTTTACGGGAGCTCAAAGCCTCAACCGTTTGATCGTTGCCATGTGTCATCACCAGGAGCACCATGGAATTTGATGTCCCTCATAGGTTAGGTACATAAAACATTTAAAAATGTTCCCATCCCCTAAGGAGGACTTTTGGTCACCCATATGACCAACTTCCAGACCTCTCATTGCTTTAAAGCTGATTTTTAGCCTTCATTCCTGCCGTCGGATCTCCGCCACATGTCGTCGCCTTGCTCACCATGGAATTTGATGTCCCTCACATCCCTTTCAGGTGAGGGATATCAGGGACATGAAAATTTTCCTCATCCATTCTCAGCTTTAATTTTAAAATTTTAAAATTCCTCCTACTTCTAACTTCTAACATCTAACTCCTCCGTGCACAACTTGCTCTATAACTTTCTTTGCAACTTCTCACCACCACTCCACCATTGCCAAAGATCAAACCAAATTCACCACAGCAATGAAATTCTCTATCCCATGGTGATACATAGGTCTCATAATAATATTTCATCAAGATAAGAAGAAGAAATGAAGAACAGAGAAGAAGAACAGTGGAAATCCCCATTGCCGTGAAATCGAAATTTGAAGAAATCTTCCAAACCGGTGCATGGATAGGAAAACCATTTATTTGAGTTCTTGTTGGCTAGATTTTCTTCATAGCACAAAACCTACGCATCATGAGATAAATCTCCCTCATTTAACCGGTGAGGCTCCCGTGTCAGATTTGTCAATAAAAATGTGTTATTATCTATCAGGGGTTTTACTTTAACCACTTAGTTCATGAACCATAACTAAGAAGTTCTGCAAAGTAAGTAGTTGTTCAAGAAAGGAAGTATTTTATAGAAGAAGAAAGTAAAGGAAATACAGAGAAGAAATGGGAAGATGTGCATCCCAATTAGTAGATAGTAGAGCTAATTGCATGCACATAGAAGAAACTTAATAGATATGAACACACAAAATTATAAAACAAAGGCAGCTCTAGATTCAGATCTAAAATAACACAAAGTTTATTAAGAGATCTAAGATTAAAAGCAAGAAACAAAGTACACCGTGACACAAAGTTCTCCGGAAACCTGCTCCTTTGTATTCCTTTGCTCCAAGTTGCTCTCAGGGGTTCAGCACAAAGTCTAGAACACAAGATTGTTGCTTACAAATTCTAATTGATTCTTAACCCGGAGGTTCTTCTCCTACTTATAGAATGTAGGAGGGAAAGTACAAATGGAAAACTCAAACTGAACTGAAACATAAACAACAAGTAAAGATGACATTTGGCAATCATCCTCAACTATCTTCTCCTTAAGTGACACATGTATCACTTAACTAATAGAATGGTTCCACATGACTTTAAGTAATGGTTACAAAACCAATAACTTAGAAGTTTTACAATTTCATCCGGGAACATAGAAAATAGAAGAAGAAAGAATAGAAGAAGTCATGCCAGCTGTAATGTTTATGTCTTCTTCTTGTTCTGATATCGGATATACTTGTCGAACATGTAATTCAACATCCTTCCATCTGTTTTAGCCACTGCTTCTTTCTCTGTCCTGAATTGCAGCAACCCTTCATTCAACACTTTGATGCACGCTTCCACATCTTCCAAGCTCGGCCCAAACCTTGCAATGTCTGCGCCTGTAGCGCCACCAGTCTACTGATAGAATTCATCGTGAAAGGCTTGGTAGCTTTATCAATTCTCTTTTGTACCATCAGAAGAGACCCTTCCAGGGAATTAGGCACCTTAGTTGAGATGATCCGCATGTATGAAGTAACATTCCGTCCACTCTCTCCTCAGTGAAAGAAATGACACTTTATCTGGTAAGTCTGATGTCCTACTCTCAAGTGCCTGCATCCTCTTCAGCAAAACTCTGTAGATTTCCAAACGGAAAGATACTACAAATTCTAGCTGCTTCCCCTTCTCGACTGATCCATCTGGTACAATTTGTTCCGCAATCAATACATCTCCCGACAACTTGTTGATCTCAGCCAAAATACTCAGGTTACTCTCTGCAACTATATTCATGCCTTCTATGTTTGCCATCAGTTGCTTCAGCTGATTTGCTGCATCATCCATAACCTTTAGGTGGGTCAGGCACTTCTCCAAGTTGTACAGAAGCTTGACAAATAATCAAATCCTTCCATTCGTCAATAGCTTTTACTTGATTGCTTGCATCCTCCATTTCCTACATAAGATGATCACTCACCTGCTCTAAAATGGGTTGAATGGAAGGTTTAGCAACCTTGGCTATGATCTCACATAATTGAGATACTTGCTTCTGTAGCTCTTCTTTCTCCGCCTTTTCACTATCAAGCCTAAGGAATAAAGCATCCATCAATGTCTGCGTGTCCTGCTTCAATCCTTCAGTGGTGGCTTGACCAAGGGGTACTTTGGTTACTATCACATCCTCTGTTGTGAGCTCCTCCTCTATCTTTCCTTCTATCGAATTGATATCTCAGCAAACTTCTCTCCCGAATCCTCGATGATCAACCTAGAAGTTGCTTTGGAAACTTTAGGCCTTCTGTCTCTTCCACCCAGATTCTGGAGTAGCTGCAAGTCGTGCTCCTCTAAGTTCATCTCCATTCTCACTTCTGGAACCAACTGCGAAGCCAACCATTCCGAGAAGTTACTTCTCGAGAATGAGAAGTCGCTAAAGTCACTGAGTGTACTACCATCTTCCGCTCTACATCCTCTCCATCAGAAAGTGCCACAGTGTTATGGCTGCCATCTTCTGAATCATCCAAGGACAAAGCCCTTTTGAATTCCACCATCTACAACTTCAACGTATCCTCTAGAAATGAGCACCTTTGAATGAAGTGGCTGAGGGGAGAAGATGAATGTCATTGGATTCAGTAGAGGCATGGAAACATCCTGCTGCGGTGCAATAGTTGGTGAAGTACTGGGTACTGGAGAAACCGGAGCTAAAGTCATGGTCGTAGAAGTGATCCTCTCCTTGGATTGAGATCTTCTATGCACTTTCAACTTCTCGACTTTCCTGCTGCTTTCTCCTCCGTGCTTCCGCTTGAGGGAATCTCCTGCGCCAAAGTTGCCCATGACTTGATTCATCAATGCTTCATCAAGGCAATATCCCTTCGTCAGCAACCAGTTTGAAGTATTCACCAACACAGCTCTCGACCTTTCTTCAATTGTGTTGCAGCCTCCTATGTTATTCTGTAGTATGGCTTTATCTCCTCCCATTTGATGGTAAGTGTCAAGTACCACATTCCCATCATCTTTAAGATCCACAGGTATCTGCGCTAGTCCAAATCGAACACTTGCTTTGCTTTGATAGCCTTTGAAATCTCTCTTTCTAACCTCGTACTCACTTTTTCACTTCATCCAGAAATCTTCTAATGAAGGCACATGTGCGTACTCTGGGAGATTGTCTTCCTGGCTACTCCAAATGGATCGAAGTTCAGTTGTGTAGGGAAGAACTCTTGCTCATACTCGGATAACATTTGCACCTCCATCCCCGAGCTCTATGAATGCTAATGCAGCTGTAATATCCTGAGCTATTGGGAAGAAGCCCGTAGACTTGTGCCGCTTTGACTGAAGGTCGTGTAACTCCACAAGTTGTCTGCTTAGCTCCATGGTGATCAATCTATCATTCGGATGCCTAGGCATCTTTATTGGTTCTCCAAAATCTTGTAACCCCGAGCTATGTGAAACCTGCAAATTTAACAAATAGACTACCAATCTTGGACACAGCTTCCCACGCTTCCTTGCTTACCATGTTGGCCTTCAAGTCTTTGTCTAGCCTGCAAGATGAAATCATAGAAGAATTCATCATTGACCACTTTGAAATCTTTCTTACACACAGGTACAGTAAGGTAGGTAGCACTCGAAAATGGGGTCCTTAGAAAGAACACCACATCTATCCAGCTTGGAAAAGACGCCTTGTGAAGCTGCAGCATACACCAAGTAGGAAGTCATTTTGAAGCTGAAAGTTTGCTTCACGTTTCAGAGTTTCTCTCCATTGATTATAGAATCAATCTTGTTAACTTCATTGGTCCTGATGAAAGCATACATCCATGTATGGAAAGTGTAAGCATTCACCTCGCCATTCATCCTGCATAGCAATTTGACAACATCATCTACCTCCTGCACCAAATTGGACCGCGGAAGAGTTCTCGGAACTTTGAAGGAGATCTAGGCTTCTTCATGTATCGGCTATTCATTATGCTCACACAATCAACTCTATGCTTCTCCCACCTGTTGTCGGCATCCTGAAGACTAATGGAAGTCACCACCTTTCGCACTGGAATCTTCAAACAATAATTGATGAACTCTGCGTCCAAATGAATTATTGTCTTTCCCGAAGCATCACGCACTGATCTAGATGAAGGATGGTAAGATCTAGCACACTCCATAACAAATTTTGGCAACTAGGCTATACATGGAAAAGTTGCAGCTCGGATAATTCCACTACTTTTAACCGCATGCATGAGTGAAGTCTTTCCCGCTCTAGATCTATCAATCAAATCGGAAAGAGGTTCCGGGCCTAGATCTGTGTCTCCTATGTCTGCAAGTTTGGAAGCGATGCATGACTCCATTGTGCTTTCTTTTTCATCTCTCTTTGCCATGGCTTTGTCTATCTTTGTCTGAATAATTCTTTTTCTTCTTACTTGGCCGATTTCTTCAAAATTGGTGCAGATCTGGACAATTCTTCAGATTCGGAGGATATATGCAATGTATTGGACATTGATAAAAGCTCCTTTTCCTTTGTAAAGCACCTGTAATGAATTCCTGCAATTTATTCAAACAAAAATGGCCACCGGAGCATGAATAGTGAATTTTAATTGTAAAAATCTACACTTTTCAAGCCCGCTGCCCCAAAAATTGGTGTTTAATTTGCACATAAAGAGAGCATGAATCCTTTTAACAACACCTAAGCACCTGTAACACCTATGCAAACAATTATGCAGACAAAGATCCACCTCCTTCAAAGCATGCGCCAAATCTGGAAGCTTTTAGCCTTGTTACCACCTTTCCTGAGCAAAATCCTTCTTCAAATGGGGGCGCACTTTTCCTCTTGGCTGCAATTCTTTACCTGTGAATTAAATAATTCACCCATATGGCTGCCCATGCTTATATAACCTTCACAATT
Source organism: Taxus wallichiana var. yunnanensis (assembly GCA_018340775.1). NCBI lineage: Eukaryota > Viridiplantae > Streptophyta > Pinopsida > Cupressales > Taxaceae > Taxus > Taxus wallichiana. The sequence goes on from CM031241.1 coordinate 231,457,811, forward strand.
CTATAATTAATAATTGCCCTAACAATTAAAGGCAATTAATTAATTAAAAATCATGCTCTTCTCTTTTTAAAATAGCATGTTTAAGGACAGTCATTCAATAAATTAAATTAATCCAATTTAATCCTTCACACTTCACTTCACTTAAGCTTCACAGTGTGCCTTGACCATAGCCACTGAAAATAGAAATTAATTTAATGATTTAATGCCTTAAAAATCATTAAATAACTCCCAAATGGGGCGCACTTTTTGAAAGAGAGGGGGCAGCCACTAAATAAATTAAATTTAATGCTTTTAGTCCATTTCTTTTATTCCCCTTTTGACTTGTTGACTTCTTCCAAGCTTGGGTGCACTTTTTAGAAGAATAGATTAATTAAAATAATCACTTAAAGGCTGCCATCATCTCACCAAAGGGGGCGCACTTTTTTGCACAATATAATTCTATTTTTAAGAATTTTTCATAATGGGATTCTTTACCCTGCAAGGCAAGCACTAAAATCCCATGATCCACTTAAGTGATTTGACATTGACAATGGGATTATTTACCCTACAAGTAGGCACTAAAATCCCATGATTTCACTTAAGTCACTTTCCTTTTATTTTATCATGGGAATTTTTACCCTGCAAGGCAGGTAATAAATTCCCGCCTGCCTGCGGCCTCTAACTTTCCCACTACAGCTTAAGTGAATTTTATATCACGGGAAAAAGTACCTTGCTAGGTAGGTACAAAATTCCCACCTTGCCTACTACTTCTATTTTTCCCATTGCAGCTTAAATCCTTTGTTTTCCAAAAATGTGCCCAACCCACAGGGGCTTTTTTGTGCACGACTTTACTTTTTCCCAGTGATCCAGACCTCCGATGGTGACTTCCTCTAGGCATAATGTGCGTATATGTTCTCCAGCTGCTCCAAGCCAAGAATCGGGCTTACCCTGAAAAAGGAATTGTTCTAGAGAAATTTCACAAAAACAAAACGGGACAACACAAAAACACGAAAAATTGTCAAAAGTTACAAATAAAGCCCAAAACTTATTCCAAGCCAAAACCCTTCTGTACATAAGATTAATGACATATTTGATCATAACATAGTTAAAACGAAGCACAAATAGCCTCATACGGGCTCAAAATAATTAAATACAAATTTCCCGCAGACAAATCCCGATGACAGAATATAACAATTTTGGGCATCTAGGTATTTGGCGAAAAAGGCTAATATGGCTCTTTGGGAATATCTTGACACAATACAAGAACTTTTAGGCAATAAAAACACAAAATGACCCATTATTTTAAAAGTATGAAAATTTTTTTCGATAGGGTAGTCACAGATTTTAGGATGAAATCTGGGACACCAATTGGCTCCGTCTGTGGACATCTTTTTCTCTGTCAGAATGACAAGGGAAAAGATGAGATCCCAGCATCTCTGTTTTCGTATCTTATCTTTATCCATTGGGCACGGGTCAGGCAAACAAACACAACACAACACGAAAACAAAAACAAAACAAGGAAAAACAAACAAAGTTTTATTTATGTACATACAGGTTTTACCCTGCTTCTCATGTCCGGAACAGCTTCAAGTGTTGCCCATTGAAAGGCAACGGCAATTCAACTCCATCCTGATGAGCAAGAATGAAGCTATCTGCTCCGGCGATCCTCTTGATCACAAAAGGCCCTTTCCATAGTGAATCAAACTTTCCATGCATGCCTTTTGCTTCTCTTCTTTTGTCCCATAAAAGGACCCAGTCATTGACTTCAAACTTTCTTTCCCTGGCCTTTTTGTCAAAGATGACTTTCACCTTCCTTTGATGCTCTGTCAACCTATCCACAACTTGAGTTTGTACTTCTCTCAATTCAGTCAGGTACATAATTCTTTTATCAATAGCATCCGTGAAAGTGGAATCCTCCAGGGCCTTAGAAAGTTACAGGGCAGGCAGTTCCAAGGTAAGAGGCAGCTCTGTGTCTCTACCATATAACAGCTGAAATGGGGACATGCCTATCACCCTCTTTGGTGTGATTCTATCGGCCCATAATGCATCAAACAACTTTTTATGCCAAGTCCTCTGATTTTCCGTTACTAGCTTGCGCACGATAGTTACCAAGTTTTTATTACTAGATTCAGCTTGACCATTCCCTTGTGGATAGTAGTTTGAGGAATGAACCAGCTGGATCCCATAAGTGTAGCAGAATTCCACCAGCTCCTCAGAAGAAAGATTCGGAGCATTGTCTGCTACAATTTTGTTGGGCACGCCAAACCTGACAATAATGTTTTCTTTTATAAAATTGCACACCTCGGCGGAAGTGGCGTTCTTCACAGGAATAGCTTCTACCCACTTACTGAAATAATCAGTAGCTGTTAGAATGTAATGGTGACCGACACTGGAAGTCGGGTTAAGCATTCCAATAAAATCCATTCCCCACTGTTGGAAAGGTTCTTCAATCACAATGGGTTTTAGAGGTAATGCAGATAATTTCACACGCCCAACAAAATGTTGGCATGCTTGACACTTAGCTACCCAATCTACAGTATCTTGAAAAAGGGTTGGCCAGTAATACCTTGCTCTAAGGATCTTGTGTGCAGTGACTCGGCCGAGAAATGACCACCACAAGCCATGTCATGAAATTGTTGTAGTAGCTGATCCTGTTGAGCTTTATCGACGCATCTAAGAAATACGCCATCAATTCCCTTCTTGTACAAACCATTATCCCAAAGAACAAAATCTTTGGATTTAAGTTTGATTGTTCATTTCTCTTTTCTGGAAATTTGATCTGGGCATTCTCCATACATCAGAAATTAAGCAATGTTACTATACCACTCTTCTACCAGATCTATAAAAATACTTTGCAGAAAATCTTCATTTGTCTTATCTTAATCTGCTTTTGGCATTGATGTTTTCATCTCCATCATTAATTCACATAGACCTCTTCCTCAAACCAGCTTTGTTGGTTTAATATCCAAGTCATATTCTTGAACCTTTGTCACCCATGTGCCTCTCAATAATCCTAACTCTTGCTGAGTAAGGATGGATTTAACTACAGTATCTGGAACCAAAACCACAATGTGCGAGGAAAGAATATAATACTTGAATGCTTTGCACGCCTTCACCACTGCATATGTGTGTTTTTCCATGGGAGTGTATTTAAACTCATAGGCTTTAAGAGGCATGCTCATGAAAGCAATAGGAGCTTCTGCGTCCTCTTGATTTTTCTACATCAGTATTGCTGACATGGTGTGTTCGGAGGAATAATAGTAGAGAATAAATTATTTACTGAAGTCGATGAAACCAAGACATGAGCTTTTGACAAGGCCTCTTTAATTTTCTCAAAAGCTTCCTTCCCTTCGCTGCTCCATTTAAAATCTTGTGTCTTCTTCATCATATTTGAAATATGACGGGTTAGCTCAACAAAGTCAAGAATGAATCTCCTGAAAAAATTAACTTTTCCAAAGAAAGAGTGAACTCCTTTTTTGGATGTGGGTAGAGGTAATGTCTGAATGGATCTGATGCATTCTGGATCTATCTTTGTTCCTTCTTTAGAAACAATGTGTCCCAGTAGTTTCCCTTCTTGCAATAAAGATGGATTTCTTAGGATTCAAAGAAATACCATGCTTACGGCATTGTATGAAAACCTCTTCCAAGTTTGAAATGTGTGTGCTTCTATCTTTGGAAAAGACCATCTTAAGATCATCCAGTACATAAGTATGCTTATATCTTTGAGATGAGAAAAGGCTAGATCCATAGCTCTTTGAAATGTAGCACCAAAGCATTAATCGGCCGAACGGCATTTTCTGTACGTGAAGGTTCCCAAGGTGTGATGAACATCGTTTGTATTGATTTTCTTCACCACCTTAACTTGATTGTAGCCTAAAAATCCATCAAGCATGGAGAGCATCTTAGATCCAAAGAACCACCTATAAGTTTGATCCATAATGGGGATGGGGTAGTTATCTTTTAATGAAGCTTGATTAAGGTTGTGGAAATCCACGCACAGCCTGATCTCGCCGCTCTTCTTTCTTACAAGGACTATGTTGGCCAACCATTCGAATGATGTATGGGATAGATAATCTTTACGTCTAACAACTTCTAGATTTCTGCAAAGATGGTTCCCGAAATGGTAGGGTTGTGCCACCGCAACTTCTACTTGAAAGGCTTCTGTTCTGGTTTAAGTGGGATGTAGTTTTGAACTTCCGCAGGCTGATATGTTTTTAGATCCTTGTAAGACCAGGCAAAAACATCCATGTATTTCTTAAGAAGCTTAGTGAAAGCTTCTCTTTCGGCCTCTGAGCAACACTTACCTAGATTTACTAATTTGGGATCATTGCTAGCTCCCAAATTTAATAATTGTGTGTCGGAGGAAGAATCATTGATGGCGAATCATAAGACTTCTGAATGTCTCAAATCGATGGGTTGAGAATCTCAATGCGATTGCATAACATGGATCTTTTCCCAAGTGTGGGACCTTGCGAAATTAGAAAATCTCTCTAGATGAAGGTCGGTTCCTATTCCTTTGTTCGAGATGCACACATAAAAATGTAGAGGGTTTACTCAAAAAAACCTAATCTAACTTGTCAAGGAAGGACATAGGGTAAGAATATGCATAAAATAAAACCTAAACTAACAAAGGTGATGCACTGAGGAATGAAGAACAACTCGTCTTGCCAATAAACACAAGCCATTAAAATGCAATGCAAGATCATGCATGATAACTCAAATTTGTAGTGAAAAAGATCGAGGATGCAAATGAACATAGAGAGGGTTGAGAATCATCCACGAGACATGCATTATTTTCTCCAAATATTGATACAATACACTACAAAATTCCAAGAGGCAAAGTTGCATTACAGCTTTAAAAGGAAGGTTTGAACTCCAAAAATCCACCTACGACAAGAGGAGAAGGGAGGGGCAAAAAAGAATGTCCAACCTTTAGAAAAAGCTCATCCTTACAATTTATAGGAAGAATGAGAGAGGGAAGAGAGAGGAATTCCAAATCTACCCCAACCACCTCCAGATCGCATTTAATTCATCTAATTATGGCATGTAGGTGAGAACCCTAGCAAACCCAAAAAAAGTGAACTATATTTTTCATTTTTGAAGAATTTTTCTCACCTAATTACAAATATCCAATCGTAGTTGGATAGAGGCCCTCTGTAAGCTTTCCAAAAGTCCAACCTTGCGTGAATCTGAGCTCCCTGTGAAAATTTATGGCCATTTGAATATCTAGGTTAGGGTTTGCTTTATGTCGGGTGTCAACGCCCAAAATGTTGCACCTCCTGAAGATGTGCCTCGGCGCATCCATCCTCATGTCAACATACTCTTAAGTGCACCATAGGCACTAAAATGTGGTGTTGATGTCTTGTGATTTGTGCCTCCAACCTACACCTGGGCGCAACTTTTTACATGTCGACACCTTGTGATTTGTGCCTCCAACCTGCGCCTGGGCACAACTTTTTACGTGTCGACACCTTATGCTTTGCGCCTCTAACTTGTGCCTAGGCACAAATTTTTATGTGTCGACACCTTGTGATTTGCACCTCTAACTTGTGCCTGGGCACAATGTTTTACGTGTTGACACCTTGTGCTTTGCACCTCCAACCTACGCCTAGGCATAACTTTTGCGTGTCGACACCTTGAAAGCTTTACGCCTCCAACTCGCGCCTGTAGTGCAACTTTTTACATGTAGACACCTTGTGCTTTGCGCCTCCAACCTGCCTAGGCACAACTTTTTACGTGTTGACACCTTGTGCTTTGCCTCCAACACTACGCTGTCGGGCGATTAGTGGTGCAAATAAATGTCGGGTTTTGAGTTTCTTTGATTTCCATATTCTTTTGTTTGTCTATATTTACCCGGGGAGATATATACAACAAGAAACTTCCCCACTTTCTTCATTTTTCTTAAGCATCTAATCATGCTTATCAAACATTTCCTCAAGAGATACCAAGCCTTTGGGAATTTTATTTCCCTTTAGCTAGATAATCTCCTGACTTCCCGAGACGTCCGCATCTATTTCTCCCACAATAGTTTACCTTGGAGGTGAATTGCTTCCCTCATAGTAGATTTCTTCAAAGTTGTCCTTCTGTTGGAGAAACGTAGCAATCTGCGTATCATTGTTGAAAACCTGCCATTGTTGGACGTTGTCAGGAACCTTTGGGTGAAAGACCATCTCCACCTTGTAGTCTCCCTGTCTAAAGAATGCGGGAGGCTGATCTCGGATTCAACAAGGCTGCAGTCACTGCAAGCGAATCAGCTCTTGAATTTTGTTCTCTCGGAATGTAAGATACCGAGAAAGTTGAAAAATCTAGGATAGCAGAGTAGACCCGATCTCTATAGTGCCGCAGTTTGTCTTTTTTGACTTGGTAGAGACCTCTTATCTACTTAACAATCAACTCAACATCTCCCTTTGCGTGTAATAATTTGATTCCCATTGTTCTTGCCTGCTCCATGCCTAACAACAACGCTTCATACTCAGTTGTATTGTTAGTATTTTCAAACATCAATTTGAAGGAGTGTGCATGCACCTTCCCTTCAGGAGAGATAAGAACAACGCCTACGCCGGATCCAAATGAATAGCAGCTGCCATCAAATTCCAGAGTCCAAATCTTGTTGTTAAGTTGATGTGGTTCTTGAATCACCGGTTGAACATCTTCTTTATCCATTTCTAGATAATAGACTCCGTGATCCGATTCCTGAAACAAGATCTGAGATCTAGGATCCTCAGACTTTGATACTATGTACTTAGATTTCTTCTCAGGTTCTAGCTTCTGATTTACTCCTTTGATTGGTATGTGCGCACAAGACCAATCCATCTTGACTTCTCCACCCAGCTCTTTGCAGAAATTTCTACTCAACAACATGCCATAAGAGACTGGAATGTCTGCTACAAGGATAGTCATTTTCAGTCTTTTGTCTGGAAAAGAAGCAAGTACTACCTGCACATATTTATTTTTCCCACAAGAGGGACTTGCCTTTCCATTGAATAACACCTTCCGATGGTTTTTGTCAATGTGAGACCCAAGGCATCAGCAACTTTTGCAGGCATGACGTTGTCAGAAGCTCCAGAGTCCAAGATGCAATTGCTTAGTTTGTGTCCATTGATAAGCAATGACACATAAAATGGCTCAATCCTTTCTGATGTAGCAGGAGAAGAGGTAGGAGGAGAAGAACTTGTAGCCACATTATTTGAAGGGGGAGTATTCTTTGGGCTTGACAAGATACCTCGTGAAGTATTATTTGTTTGGCTGGGACCGTTACTTTGCACATATTTGACCAATCTATTCAACTAATCAGGAAATGCTCTCAAATACTCAGCTTCTAACATTTGGACCTTGTTCCACCTGATGTGATCAATTATGTCGAAAGCTTGCATTGCTTCAGCAGGATGTGCATTGGCTTTTTGCTGTGAATTGAAAGAATTTGAATATTTATCTTTAGGCGCTAATGAAGAAGGAAGAGTGCTACCTCTTTTCAAGATAGTAACATCCGGCCGTGAATCTTCTCTCTCTTCGTCCGCTTATGGATGCTTTGGCATTTTGGAGCGTTTGAGACCTTGTAAACACCGTAAAAGTGTGACCATCGTAATCTTCAAAAGATTCATAATAGCCATCGTCGATTCGTAGTCCAGTAACCAATATTGAGTCACCAAATAGATCTATAAAGTCTTCATCATCGAATGATTCATCAATGCCGAGATCCTCTTCATTAGTTTCCAAGTTATTCCTTGGAGCAGCTTCTATTGCCAACCATTGTGGTGCAGCAACAAGTCTGTTTCGGTTTTGATTTTGATTTTGACTAATAAAGGTCCAAGTAGGAGCTATTCTTGAGTGGGTTACACTCCTACTTGAGAGATTTGCTTCTTGATCTGTAGCATGTCATTAGCCAATCTCTGCAACAAAGGATCTGAAGTACTAGAAGAAGTGCCATCACCTTTGTGAGATGGTTGTTTGAGTTTTCCAGCCATGATCAAGTCGTCCTCAACTTCCACGGTAGCATTTTGTGCTTCAAGTAGATTTACAGGTCTTGCCCTTCTCAACTGATATCCAACTTCGGGTAATAGAGCGTTTATAAAAACGTCTTTTGATTTTCGTCGCTCAATGCGGCAGAAGTGGGGATTTTATATAAAATCCTTTGGAACCTTGCAATAAAGTCCCGCATGTTCTCACTTGGCTCTTTCTTCAACTGCATTAGTTGGGTGATCAACGTGCTAGCATCCTCTGCAGGCTTGAATCTTTTCAGAAATTTCTCACGCATAGTCACCCAGTTGGTTATGGTGCCAGAGCTAGCCGATAGAACCATTCTCCAACCAAGTTGTGTAGAGTCTCAATGAAGAGTCTTGATCGAGACATCTTCATGCTCCACTGCAAGCACACCACAAGATATGAAGAAGGCCGCCAAATGATCATTCGGGTTTGCTTTCCATCTCCAAAGAATTTTGGAAAATTCTTTCTGGATCCCTTTGGCAGCTCGTGCATAGGTGGAGCCAAGTTCAGTGGCCCAAAAGCTGCTCCCCATGGAACAGGTACTAGCTGATGCCCCATGTTGACTTGAGCACGTCTCCTCCTTGTGTAGACTTGATAGACTTGATGGATAATTCCAGCCACCGGATTATGCTGAATACGATCCGGATCTGGATGGGTGTGCACTCTCCTTCCTAGTGAGAGACTAGATCTACGGCTTCTAACTTGAGGATGATTGAAATTGAATTACTCCCCGCAAATCGGAAGAAATGATCAGTCCTTCCTTGCGCCTTCACGGATCGGGTGAATGGACGTTCACCAGGGGTGATATTTGTATGAAAAACACTCTAATCTTCATAGATAAACCTTGATCTCGCAAAGATAGTTGTTCCCAAGTGGAGTCGCCAAAATCTGTTGGCTAGATTTTCTGCATAGCACAAAACCTAGGCAGTCATGAGATAAATCTCCCTCATTTAACCGGTGAGGCTCCCGTGTCAGATTTGTCAATAAAAATGTGTTATTATCTATCAGGGGTTTTACTTTAACCACTTAGTTCATGAACCATAACTAAGAAGTTCTGCAACAAGTAAGCAACTGTTTAAGAAAGGAAGTATTTTATAGAAGAAGGAAGTAAAGGAAATACAAAGAAGAAATGGGGAAGATGTGCATCCCAATTAGTAGATAGTAGAGCTAATTGCATGCACATAGAAGAAACTTAATAGATATGAACACACAAAATTATAAAACAAAGGCAGCTCTAGATTCAGATCTAAAATAACATAAAGTTTATTAAGATATCTAAGATTAAAGCAAGAAACAAAGTACACCGTGACACAAAGTTCTCTGAAACCTGCTCCTTTGTATTCCTTTTCTCCAAGTTGCTCTCGGGGTTCAAAGACAAAAGTCTAGAACACAAGATTGCTGCTTACAAATTCGATTGATTCTTAACCCGGGGTTCTTCTCCTACTTATAGAATGTGGGAGGGCAAGTACAAATGGAAAACTCAAACTGAATCAAACATAAACAACAAGTAAAGATGACGTTTGGCAATCATCCTCAACTATCTTCTCCTTAAGTGACACATGTATCACTTAACTAATAGAATGGTTCCACATGACTTTAAGTAATGGTTACAAAACCAATAACTTAGAAGTTTTACAATTTCATCCGGAATATAGAAAATAGAAGAATAAAGAATAGAAGAATTCATGCCAAATTTGTAATGTTTATGTCTTTCTTCTTGTTCGATATCGGATATACTTGTCAAACATGTAATTCAAAGCATCCTTCCATCTTGTTTTAGCCATACTTCTTTCTCTCGTCTCTGAATGCAGCAACCCTTTATTCAACACTTTGGTGCACGCTTCCACATCTTCCAAGCTCGGCCCAAACCTTACAATGTTTTCCCTACAGTCTACTGATAGAATTCATCGTGAAAGGCTTGGTAGCTTTATCAATTCTCTTTTGTACCATCAGAAGAGACCCTTCCAGGGAATTAGGCACCTTAGTTGAGACAATCCGCACGTATGAAGTAACATTCCCGTCCACTCTCTCCTCAGTGAAAGAAATGACATTGTCTAAGTCGGATGTCCTAATCTCAAGTGCCTTTGCATCCTCTTCACAGAAACTCTCACAGATTTCCATAACGAAAGATACTTACGCAAAGCAAATTCTAGCTACTTCCCCTTCTCGACTCGATCCATCCATTTCAATTTGTTCCGTAATCAATACATCTCCGCGTTGATTTTGTTGATCTCAAAATAAAATACTCGCACTCTCATCAACTATATTCATTCCTTCGATGATGCTTGAATCCTCCCATTTCCTACATAAGATGATCACTCACCTACTCTAAAATGGGTTGAATGGAAGGTTTAGCAACCTTGGCTATGATCTCACATAATTGAGATACATCCTCTTCTTTCTCCACCTTTTCACCGTGAAGCCTAAAGAATAAAGCATCCATCAATGTTTCCTTCCTTCGGGTGGCTTGACCGAGGGGTACTTTATTACTATCACATCCTCTCACAAGCTCCTCCTCTATCTTTCCTTCTACCGAATGGATATCTCAAGAAACTTCTCTCCCGAATCCTTGATCAACCTAGAAGTTGCTTTGGAAACTTTAGGCCTTCTGTCTCTTTTGCCCAGATTCGAGTAGGCTGCAAGTCGTGCTCCTCTAAGTTCATCTCCATTCTCACTTCTAAAAACCAACTACCAAATCCAACCACTCCAAGAAGTTACTCCTCAAAGAATGAGAAGTCGCTAAAGTCACTAAGTGTACTACCATCTTCCGCTCTACATCCTCTCCGCGTAAAGTGCCACAGTGTTATGGCTTAGCCATCTTCAATCATCCAAGGACAAAGCCCTTTCGAATTCCGCCATCTCGCAGCTTCAACGTATCATCTCTGAACAATGCGCTGAATGAAGTGGTTGAGGGGGAAGATGAATGTCGCCGATTCCCATTGAGAGGCATGAAAACATCCCATCGCCGCATAGGTGCAATAGTTGGTGAAGTACTTACTCTTTGAAACCGAGCTAAAGTCATGGTCGTAGAAGTGATCCTCTCCTTGGATTGAGATCTTCTATGCACTTTCAACTTCTCGACTTTCCTATTGCTTTCTCCTCTCGTGCTTCCGCTTGAGGGAATCTCCTGCGCTGAAGTTTCCCATGACTTGATTCATCAATGCTTCATCAAGGCAATATCCCTTCACAAGAACTTGAGATAGACTTGAAGTACTCACCAACACAACTCCCGACCTTTCTTCAATTGTGTTGCAGCCTCCTATGTTATTCTGTAGTATGGCTTTATCTCCTCCCATTTGATGGTAAGTGTCAAGTACCACATTCCCATCATCTTTAAGATCCGCAGGTATCCACGCTAGTCCAAAGTCGAACACTTGCTTTGCTGATAGCTTGCTGAAATCTCTCTTTCTAACCTCGTACTCACTTTTGCACTTCATCCAGAAATCTTCTAATGAAGGCACATGTGCGTACTCCTGGGAGATTGTCTTCCTGGCTACTCCAAATGGATCGAAGTTCACTGATAAGCATGCCGTGATGTAGGGAAGAACTCTTGCTCATACTCGGATAAAATTTACGCCTCCATCCCCCAAGCTCTATGAATGCTAATGCAGCTGTAATATCCCACAGTGATTGGGAAGAAGCCCATAGACTTGTGCCACTTTGACTAAAGGTCGTGTAACTCAATCAATTTCTTACAAATCTGGAAGTTGCTTCAGCGGTACCAATTTTGCTCAGCAAAAGTTATGGCCTCCATGGTGATCAATCTATCATTTGGGATGCCTAGGAATCTTTATTGGTTCTCCGTGAAAATCCTGTAACCACCTCGAGGTATGTGAAACTTGTAAATTAAATGAATATACTTCCAATCTTGGACACAACTTCCCACGCTTTCTTGCTTTACCCTATTGGCCTTCAAGTCTTTGTCTAGCCATTCGCGAATGAGCATAATCGATTCTGAAATCATAGAAGAATTCATTGTTGACCACTTTGAAATCTTTCTCGCATTTCACGCAGTACGGTGTCAAGCTGAGGTGCGGGTAGCACTCGAAAATGGTGTCCTTAGAAAGAACACCACATCTATCCAACTTGGAAAAGACGCCTTGTGAAGTCCCGCGCAAGATACACCAAGTAGGAAATCATTTTTGAAGCTAGAAATTTGCTTCACGTTTTTCGCTGGAGTTTCTCCTTTTGGCCATGTCCCATGTTGTTGCTAATAATTTCCAACCAATTGATTATAGAATCAATCTTGTTGACTTCAGCTTGGTCTGATGAAAGCATACATCCATGTATGACCTTTTCCGAAAGTGTAAAGCATTCACCTCGCTATGCTCATTCATCTTGCATAGCAATTTGACAACATCATCTACCTCCTACACCAAATTGGACCGCGGAAGAGTTCTCGGGAACTTTGAAGGAGATCTAGGCTTCTTCATTTAATCGGCTATTCATTATGCTCACACAATCATCTCTATGCTTCTCCCACTTCCCACGCTTTCGGCATCCTCTAGCCTAAGACTAATGGAAGTCACCACCTTTCACACCGGAATCTTCAAACACCACATAATTGATGAACTCGCATCCAAAGTGAATTATTGTCTTTCCCAAAGCATCACGCAACCAATTGATTATAGATCAATCTTGATGAAGGATGGTAAGATCTAGCACACATCCATAACAAATTCATCTACCTCCTGCACCAAATGGACCGCAGAATTGGGTCTAGGCTTCTTCACATGGAAAAGTGCTCACACAACCAGCTTCTCCCACCTGGATAATAATGGAAGTCACCACTACTTTTAACCGCACGCACGAGTGAAGTATTTCTCGCTCTGGATCTATCAATCAAATCGGAAAGAGGTTCCGGGCCTAAATATGTGTCTCCTATGTTTCGCTTCTGATGCTCAAATGCAAGTTTGGAAGCGATGCATGACTCCATTGTGCTTTCTTTTTCATCTCTCTTCGCCATGGCTTTGTCTATCTTTGTCTGAATAATTCTTTTTCTTCTTACTTGGCCGGATTTCTTCAAAATTGGTGCAGATCTGGACAATTCTTTAGATTCGAAGGATATATGCAATGTATTGGACATTGATAAAAGCTATTTTTCCTTTGTAAAGCACCTGTAATGAATTCCTACAATTTATTCAGACAAAAATGGCCACCGGAGCATGAATAGTGAATTTTAATTGTAAAAATCTACACTTTTCAAGCCCGCTGCCCCAAAAATTGGTGTTTAATTTACACATAAAGAGAGCATGAATCCTTTCAACAACACCTGAGCACCTGTAACACCTATGCAAACAATTATGTAGACAAAGATCCACCTCCTTCAAAGCATGCGCCAAATCTGGAAGCTTTTAGCCTTGTTACCACCTTGCCTGAGTAAAATCCTTCTTCAAATGGGGGCGCACTTTTCCTCTTGGCTGCAATTCTTTACCTGTGAATTAAATAATTCACCCATATGGCTGCCCATGCTTATATAACCTTCACAATTCTATAATTAATAATTGCCCTGACAATTAAAGGCAATTAATTAATTAAAAATCATGCTCTTCTCTTTTTAAAATAGCATGTTTAAGGACAGTCATTCAATAAATTAAATTAATCCAATTTAATCCTTCACACTTCACTTCACTTAAGCTTCACAAAGGTGCCTTGACCATAGCCACTTAAAAATAGAAATTAATTTAATGATTTAATGCCTTAAAATCATTAAATAACTCCCAAATGGGCGCACTTTTTGAAAGAGAGGGGGCAGCCACTAAATAAATTTAATTTAATTCTTTTAGTCCATTTCTTTTATTCCCTTTTTGACTTTTGACTTCTTCTAAGCTTGGGCGCACTTTTTAGAAGAATAGATTAATTAAAATAATCACTTAAAGGCTACCATCATCTCTCACCAAAGGGGGCACACTTTTTTTTAAGCACATATAATTTTATTTTTAAGAATTTTTCATAATGAGATTCTTTACCTCGCAAGGCGATACACTAAAATCCCATGATTTCACTTAAGTCACTTTCCTTTTATTTTATCATGGGAATTTTTACCTGCAAGGTAGGCATTCCCGCATGCCTCGTAGCCTTTAACTTTCCCACTGCACTTAAGTGAATTTTATAACATGGGAAAAAGTACCCTGCTAGGCAGGTACAAAATTCCCACCTTGCATGTTGCTTCTATTTTTCCCATTGCAGCTTAAATCCTTTGTTTTCCAAAAATGCGCCCAACCCCGCAGGGGCTTTTCTGTACACGACTTTGTTTTTCCTAGTGATCCAGACCTCCAATGGTGACTTCCTCCGGGCATAATGTGCGTATATGTTCTCCAGCTTCTCCAGGCCAAGAATCGGGCTTACCTGGCAAAGGAATTGTTCTAGAGAAATTTCACAGAAAACGAAACGGGACAACACAAAAACACAAAAATTGCCAAAAGTTACAAATGAATCCCAAAACTTATTCCAAGCCAAAACCCTTATGGTACATAAGAGTAATGACATATTCGATCATAACAAGTTAAACGGAATGCAAATAGCCTCATACGGGGCTCAAAATAATTAAATACAAATTTCCCAAAAACAAATCTCGACGATAGAATATAACAATTTCGGGCATCTGGGTATTTGGCAAAAAAGGCTAATATGGATCTTTGGGAATATCTTGATTTAATACAAGAACTTTCAAGCAGTAAAAACACAAAACGACCCATTATTTTAAAAGTATGAAATTTTTTTCCTGGATAGGGTAGTCATAGATTTCAGGATGAAATGGGACACCAGCTTCTTGTCTCTTAAAGGCCATTAAAAAATCATATTCAAACCTCCCGTTTACAGCAAGGAATGCTCACAGTGAATAAATTTCACTTCCGGCTCCACGAAGAACAAAGTTCAATTTTTGTCAAACCGGCAACTGATCGAAGGGAAATTTCACTAGTGAGACAAGAAGCAAAAAAACCTATCGCGACAGAGTTAATTTTGTCAAGAACAGAGACAAAACCAAACCTACAAATTTCAAGCTCCATTAATGGCCACCATGACATAATAGTGGAAAAAATCAGCGAGCTACCTCTCCACTTCTCAAGGTTCCAGTGGGCGAAATCGCATGAAAATTAGAGGGAATGATCATTGAAAAATCTAGTTTTGCATGAACTATTTTTCACACCATGAAGTCCCTATTTTTTAGGGATATGGAGGGCTGTGTTTTTTATCAGCATTCTACCCTCTTCAAATAAAATTTCAAATTCTGAAGATCCTGGCAGCAAACCCTCTCAAATTCAAAGGAAGGGTCTCCAAAAATCTAGTTTCTCTCAAACTAGTTTTTGAACGATGAAGTTGGAAGTTTCTCAAGATATGAAGGAATAATTTTTTATCAGTATTCTTCCCTGGTAGCTCCATACTTGAAGTTGTTACTTGGATAAATTTTCATTTTTCATTTATGAGTTTTCTTGAAAGTGAATCATGATGAAAATTGGAACACAAGTTCGTGACGAAGAGTCCGAATCCAAAAAAGTGGTTCCGTTGCAAAAACAGAGGTTGTTTTCACAACTTACTAAAAATAACATATGTCATACTTCCTCGCATTCTATAAATTACGAGTCCCAATGAATTACAATTTGGATCACTCAGGACAGTCAGAAAAGGGGTAAAATGGAAAGTAAGACAGAAACGGCTTATTCCCAAAATAATGCGGGTCCCCAATTAGCAACTTGCTAAAAATAAAAATGTGCTAAAAATAATAATATCTCAGGAATAGAGGAGGTTGGAATATGGTATATGGTTTAGAAGGTGAAACTAGAGCAAGATAAGTGATATGTCCCAGAATAATAGAGCATGGGCTCATATTCTAAAAATAGAAAGTTTTCATTTCGGGAGTGGAAAGTTGCATATGACTTTGTTTTCACTCACATTCCTGATTTTGACTCCCCTTTGGATAATGAGATGGTTTCATCATCTTAAGTTCAATGGTTTACGTATGTGCCAGGTGGCATCACAAGGCACATCATGTGAATTCATCTTTGTCACTTAAGGAGCTGGGTGATTCAAAGAGAGTTGATCAAAATTATTTCAATGAGTCAAGGAGTTCATCAATCAAGTTTCAAGGAGGGTCATCATGGGCATTATATGTGTTCATCTCGAGCTTGCAGCGGTAAACATCATAATAGTGTTTCTAAACACTCATTCTATGGTCCAGGATGTCCATGCATCATAGACTTTACTGGTCATCACTAGATTGGGAAAATTATTCAAATTTATTCAAGAGAGCAATCTTCATCAGTGTAGAAGATCACCATTGGCAGAAATCTTTGCTCAAATTTCATGGCTACATCAAGGCATTCAAAGCATTTCGTCACAAGGAGTGTTTTCCCCTCCTTTCCTTCCCTCTTCATCTTTTTCCCTCTCTTCTTTCTCTCTCCATTCTAATTCTTCGTTATGCATCATCATTGTATTTCATCCTATTCACGTAAGTGACCTATTTTAAATTTGTAAAAAGTATTTTCTCAAAATTATAAGAGAAATACTTAATTCATGGAAAATGAAAGGTCGCGAGTGGAATATGGAAATGGATAGTCATGTGAGGGAGGTGAAAGGACAATTCATATTGCTATAAATTGGGATGGTCTCTCCATTCCAAAGGATTTGAATTCCAGATTTTGGAAGAAATCTTACTATGTAGCATTGTGATAGCTTGGTTGAAGCTTTGTATTCATCACTACACATGGAATAAAAGCTACACTTCTTCTATTTCCCTTCTCGTTTTTTCCTCTATTTCTCTCTTTTATGCACTTTGCAAAGCATAGTTTATCTTGTATGGAATCGAGAGGAACTTGGTGTCCTCAATAGATGAATTTAAAAATTATTGTTTTAATTTGTTGGTCTCGCTTAGCTTCACTTTGCTTTCCTCTATATCAAGGTTGAACTACTCCGCTTATTGGGTGTGAACTCTATAATCTACTCACAACAAGATAATCTTCCTTGCATAAATTCCCCTTTTTCCCTTCATCATTATAATTTGCTCCTTGTACCCCCATACAAGCACTTTGTCACAGGTTCAGTGGAGTGTCCCTGTGTGATCCCCGACCAATTTGGTCACCCAAAACATTTAGATAGGATTAGGATTAGTCTACTTTCAATAATGGGAGTTATACCATTCAATGTAGAGGGGCATAGCCCCATGAACATCAAAGGAGACACCTGATTTGTCCACCCGAAAATTTTTCTCACCAATGATTTTGGTGACTCCGCTTAGAGAGATATTTTCATAAGTGCACCAAAAAGATCTCTACCTAAATTTAAAAAAAACAAAAAAGTATATATTCAAAAAAAATCAGATTTCAAAGTAAAATCATTCTTGAAGGTGACTCCGTCAAGGAACAAAACCGATCACGTTTGTTTTCTACACCATGAAGAAATTTCTAGATTGAGTGAAGTACCAATGAGTGATAGTGAAGAAGAAGAAGAAAATGTCCACCTGAAAAATAAGATCGTTGATCAACCATGGTTTTGAACTAGTATTGAAAAAGGAAAGAAGAATGAATATGTCACCGATGAAGAGGAATGGATTCAAAGGAGACATAAGATAAGGTGTGAAGCTCGAGAATATGCCAAATTTTTGCATGAGATGAACGAGCAACTTGAAGCAGCTCGTAGCAAGGAGGAAGAAGATGAGATGCATGCTATGGAGGAAGACCACGATGGCTGCCCATATTATGAGGTTTTCATTCCCGAAAGATTCTTGGATGCTTTTAAAGAAGATCTTATCATGGAACCTTTCGATGAAAGCCAAAGTGACATCATGCAGGGAAGAAGTAAAAGAGACAAAGATAAAATCACCATTCATAAATTCCATTTGGCTCGAGTTATAGCCCATAGGGGGAATAATATATTCAATAAATGAATATCTTTGTTGCATAATGGATGATTCAATGCTCTCCAAAGACTCCACCAATGATGAAGAAGACAAACAATTCAATTAAGCATGAACGATCTCTTTTCAAGTTTTGATATTTCAATTAATGATGAAATGGAGAGATGTGAAGAAGTGCAAGAAATTCACTCAACATCATAGCCCGAAGATGATGAATTCAATGGGATCATAGATAATCTTCCCTCCTATTTTGATTCTTCAAGTGATGTAGAAATGGTTCATGAAGAAATGGAGGAAGTCAAAGAACCAAACTCTCTTCCGATGCAATCATGGATGATCGAATGGAAAAACCCACTCTCTTTTCAAATCCGAGGAGAATGAGCAATTTAAATAGAACCTCTACTCACTCGGGAGTAGAATCATCATCACGGTGAAAATAGAGTCTTTCATATTTCACCTAAGAAAGAAGATTCAATAATGGATGGTCAATATGGAGCTGAAAATTCTTCCCATACTCGCTGCCCTAACATGGTTCTCTACTTCTTACCAAGAATAAGATGATATGGATTTTGAACTTGAAAGAATGCCCTTCCCACGAAGCTTGGGCCTCTTCTCCTTGTCGAAGGTGCCATGATCAAGTATGCCCATGTTTGCAAGAAGGTGAATCTTGGGCAACGCAAAGCATGGAAGAGGTGAAATAAAATGTTTCAAATGAATCGTGGGCCTGTATGGATGATATTTTTTAACCATATCCTAGAGGCACAATAAGAAGATTCTTCCAATGAGGATAAAAATGAGCCTATGGAAATTTCAAAAAAACTATCCATACAAGATATCTTGAAGGTTGTGGAAGAAACTAAAGATCCTCAACTCAGTATTGAACTCTTAACCCGGGCTATGGAGATACAAGACATGTATGAATCAATTTGTGCTTCCTATTTTGGTACACCAATTTTTGATGTTGAGATGGAGCAGTTGGATAAGAATGATGACTTCTCTAATACTTTTCTTGACAAGAATGAACATGAAAACATGTCTTTTCTTCCACATCATGCGAAGAAGTTCGTGAGTGTAAAATAAGAAAGGTTCTCGAATATCCTTTGGAATTCCTCAATCTTGAAGGTAACATCTATGTTGTGGGAAATAATAACATGGAAATTATTGATCTTATTTGCACTAAAGAAAGTTATTCAAAACAAAACAAAAATCTATGAAAACATTAGGAGTGTGATCAAAACCAACTTATTCCCATCATTTCAAAATGGTCCATCAATGAAAAGAAAGAGTTCATATGGAAAAATCCAATGAAGGGTGAAGAATTCTTATACGGCCAAACCAAAAGCTGCAATTTTGAAAATGATATCAAGATGCACTCGAACAAATGCATATTGGCAACCATTTCTCTAGACAACAAAGTGGGAGTATGCATGATTCTTTCCAAATGATCCAAAATCAAATTGCACTCACCATCCTCCAAGCTCAAATTCACCTTGAACATGTTCCCATGCTGCAACAATATCTCAAGGATGATGAAGATCTCCAACTCAATGATTTAACCTCCATGTCTAAAAACACTTGCTCAAAGAAATAAAGCAGGATGTTTGGGAAGTTCTTGAATGGGAATAAAATCAGTTTATTCTCACTCCTTCCAAGTGTTTTGCTGATATAAGAGACAATTTGAAGTTGCAAATCAAAGAGAGATGAATTTTTTCATGATAGGAGAAATTTTCCCACTCTTGAAGACATGGAAGAACGGTGTCACATGGTCGCAGGACGTAAAGTGGGAGCATCAAGGTACAAGAGTTTTGAGAAAGTGATGAAGTGTTCATTGGATGCAAGAACATTCTCTATGTAGTATGAGTACGAAGATGGAATTATGGTTAGCATTATTCTTCTCAAGCCATGCAAAGCCATCACCAAAGCATGGTTTGATCAAATAATAGTTTTTGTGCTTCAATGGTCATACTTCAATCCGCTTATTTCATGATGGCATGTACTTTTCTCAACCCGTTGCCAAGTATGTATATATCCTTTCCCCTGCCTCTATAAATTTCCCTCCCCTTGTATATAATTTCTCTTTCCTTTTCTATGTTATTTTCCCCCTTGGTGTGTTTCCTTCTATTTATTTGTTTGTGTGTGTGTGTGTTTAATAAAGAAAGTTGTGTAGCCTATTTTTCTAGTGACTCCATAAGGCCCAATGGATAAGGCATTGGTAAATATGTTGTAAGTTGAGATTCAAATGTGCCAAATGAATTGAGTTCTCATGAAATATTATTCAAAGACTTGCAATACTCAATTATCTCCATTTCATGTCCTTAAGCTAGAGCGAGAAAGATATGGTGTCGTGCAAATGTGCAACAATTTTTAGGAAATTGACAATTTCTAAGCATGACAATGATACCCCTTAAAACATTTTCATGTCTTACCAATTCTACAAGACACCCCTTTTTATCACACGATAGAGTCAATCCCAAAAGTCAAAGTCCAAGTGACCTCCCAATTAACGTTATCTCATCCCCCTAGGTGATTTAGGAAATTACATTCATTATCACCCGATAGGTTATTTTAGGAGTTCATTAAAATTTGCAAGTTTTAGGTAGTTGTGGGAAGGTCCACATTGAAGATGGGGTATCACCGCCTTTTTAGGAAGGACTGGAGCGACCCCATGAAGTGGAGAAGAAAATCCAAAATGGACATGGAGGAAATTAAAAGGTTTTGGTACATCATGGAAGATATTTTGGAAGATTCAAGGAAGATTTGGAGAGTTTGGAGCAATTTGATCAAAAACAAGGTTCACATGCCTAGGCAATGCACAGGTGCCAAAAAAACAGTTGAACTTCCGAAGGTGATTCCAAGAGATCCAAATGGAGTTAGGAGAAAAATAAAACATCTTCATAAAGGTAATTCCAATCCCTAATAGATGGTGAAATTATATTTTTTGGCTTACAACACTTTGGTGTAATGGGTGCTTTCAGATCATCTTCTGCAATCATTTTTTCTCATGCGAGGATTATCTCGTGGAGTACCAAATAAAAACTCCATTTTTTCAGGGATCAAATAAAGGACCTGATACCCTAACCATTGGATTTAAAAGTTCATTTCCATTCAAAATCATATAAAATTTCATCAAAAATTCCATCTAAGAATGCTCAAGTTATTGTCATTTTAAGTTGTCCTCTTGGTGTGAGTTATAGAGTTAGTCAAATTTTGGAAGGACACATGTCAGCTCCAAGAGCCTGGCGGGATATTTTGTCCCTAAAATCCCTCAAGGTAAGGGAAATAAACCATGGAAAAAATTTCCCATCCCCCATATGACCTTTGGATCCTCACGCGACCTCCAGGATTTCCGAGCTCAATGCCTCTCCCGAGTTAGTGCTTGGGTAGCCTGAAAGCCTCAACCTCATCCGAATCGATGCGTCAGCCACCATTCGTGTCATCACCAGAGTGCCATGGAATTTTATGTCCCTCATGTCCATCAATCCTTGGGAGGGTGCGATCAGGACATCAAACATGGAAAAATGTTCACAGCCCCTAAGGAGGACTTCTGGTCACCCATATGACTTGAGCTTCCAAAAATTAACTCATTGCTTTAAAGTTGATTTTTTAGCCTTCATTCCCTGTCATCGGATCTCCGCCACATTTTGTCACCTTGCTCACCATGGAATTTGATGTCCATCACGTCCCTTTGAGGTGAGGGACATCAAGGAAATGAAAATGTGCCTCATCCCTTCTCAACTTTAATTTTCAAATTTTAAAAATTCCTCTTGCTTCTAACTTCTAACATCTAACTCCTCCATGCACAACTTGCTCTGTAACTTTCTCGCAACTTCTCACCACCACTCCACCATTGCCAAAGCTCAAACTAGATTCACCACAACAATGAAATCATCTACCCCATGGTGATACATAGGTCTCAAGAATATTTCATTGAGCTAAGAAGAAGAAACAAAGAATGCCCAATCTTAGGATAGAAGAAGAAATTTGTCAATGTAAATCCCCATTGTCGTGAAATAGAAATTTGAAGAAATATTCCAAACCGGTGCACGGATTGACAAACCATCTTTTGAGTTCTTATCTCTTGAAGGCCATTAAAAAATCATATTCAAACCTCCCATTTTCAGCAAGGAATGCTCATAGTGAATAAATTTCACTTCCTCACCATGAAGAACAAAGTTCAATTTCCCGTCAAACCGGCAACCGGATCGAAGGGAAATTTCACCAATGAGACAAGAAGTAAAAACCTATCACGATAGAGTTAATTTCATCAAGAATGGATACAAAAACCATACCTACAAATTTCAAGCTCCATTAATTTTGCCACCATGACACAAAGAGTGGAAAAATCAGCGAGTTACCTCTCCACTTCTCAAAGTTTTTTGAGCAAATGGGAAAAATCACACGAAAATTGGAGGGAATGATCTGTTGAAAAATCTAGTTTTACATGAACTAGTTTTCACACCATGAAGTCCCTATTTTTAGGGATATGGAGGGCTACATTTTTATCAGCATTCTTATTCTTTTCAAAAAAATTTCAAATTCCCCTAAGATTCTTAGGCAGTTCAGGAAAATTTGCAAGTCCAAAATTCGGCCTTCACCCAGAGAGGCAAGGGTCTCCAAAAATCTAGTTTCTCTCAAACTAGTTTTTGCACGATGAAGTTTGATCAAAGCAAAGTTCACATGCACAAGCGTGCAGGGACAAAATTTTTGAAGGTGATTCAGAAATGCGGATGGAGTTGGGAGAAAAATAAAACATATTCATAAAGGTAATTCAATCCCTAATAGATGTTTTTTCTCATGCAATTGGAGTAATTAAATAAAAACTTCATTTTTTCAAGGATCAAATGAAGGACGATACCATTCTAACCATTGCCATTTTCTCAAGATATAGAGGACCTATTTTTGGAATTTTATGTCCCTCATCATCGTATTCTACCCCTACATTTTGTAGCTCCATACCTTGAATCTCTTACTGAGGGAAATCAAGGATAAATTTTCATTTTTCATTTATGATTTTTCATGAAAGCGAATCATGATGAAAATTGGAGCACAAGTTCTACCACATGTGATATAAGAGTCTCGAGAATAATCCAAAAAAGAAACAAAGTGGTTCCAGTTGTAAATCCCCATTGTTACAAATAGAGGTCATTTTCACCACTTAATAAAAATAGCATATGTTATACTTCCTCACATGCTATAAATGATGAGTCCCATTGAATTGCAAGTTCGATCACTCAGACAATCAAAAAAAGGGTAAAATAGAAAGTAAGACAAAAAATGACTTCTTCCCAAAATAGTAGGTCCCCAAATAAGCAACCTGACTAAAAATAGAAATGTGCTAAAAATAACAATATCTCAGGAACATAGGAGGTTGGAATATGGTAGATGGTTCAGAAGGTGAAAATCGGATCAAGGCAATGATATGTCCCAAAATAACATAGAGCATAGCAAGCTCATATTCTAAAAATAGAAAGTTTTCATTTTGGGAGTGGAAAGTTGCATATGACTTTGTTTTCACTCACCTTACTACTTTTTGGACTCCCTTTTGGATAATGAGATGGTTTCATTATCTCTGGAGTGTAATGGTTTACATAAGGTTTAAAATAGGGCATCACAAGGCACATCATGTGAATTCATCTTTGTCACTTAAGGAGGTGGTTGATTCAAGAGAGTTAATCAAAATGATTTCAATGAGTTAAGGAAATTCATCAATCATAGGAGGTTTCAAGGAGGGTCATCATGGGAATTATATGTGTTCATCTAAATCTTGAAGCATTAAACATTATAACAGTGTTTCTAAACACTCGTTCTATGGTCCAGGATGTCCATGCATCATAGAGTTTGTGGTCATCACTAGATTGGGAAAATGATTCAAATTTATTCAAGGGAGTAATCTTCATCAGTGTAGAAGATCACCAATGGCATAAATCTTCACTCAAATTTCATGGTCTGCATCAAGGCATTCAAAGTATTTCATCACAGGAGTGTTTTCCCCTCCATTCCTTCCCTCTTCCTCTCTTTCCCTCTCTTATTTCTCTCTCCATTCTAATTCTTCATTATGCATCATCATTGTATTTCATCCTATTCACTTAAGTGACCTATTTTAAATTTATAAAAAGTATTTTCTCAAAATTATAAGAGAAATAATTAATTCATGGAAAATGAAAGGTCACGAGTGGAATATGGAAATGAAGAGTCATGTGAGGGAGGTGAAAGGACAATTCAGATTGCTATAAATTGGGATGGTCTCTCCATTCCAAAGGATTAGGATTCCAGATTTTGGAAGAACTCTTACTATGTAGCATTGTGATAGCTTGGTTGAAGCTTTGTATTCATCACTACACATGGAATAAAATCTACACTTCTTTTATTTCCCTTTCTTGTTTTTCCTCTATTTCTCTCTTTCATGCACTTTGCAAGCATAGTTGATCATGTATGGAATTGGAGAGGAACTTGGTGTCCTCGATAGATGAATTTAAAAACTTGGTGTTTTAATTCATTGGTCCCGCTAGCTTCACTATGCTTTCCTCTATATTGAAGGTCAAACTACTCGGTTACTAGGTGTGAACTCTACAATCTACTCGCTGGCATTAATATTCCTTGCATAATTTCCCCCATTTTCCCTCCATCGCTGTAATTTCCTCCTCAGTACTTCCCCATATAAGCACTTTGCCACAGGTTCATTGGAGTGTCCATGTGTGATCCTCGACCAATTTGGCTACCCACAACATTTAGATAGGATTAGGATTAGTCTACTTTCAATAATGGGAGTTGTACCATTCAATGCAGAGGGTCGTAGCCTTGTGAATGTTAGTGGAGACACCTAATTTGTCCACCCGACAAATTTTCTCACCAACAGGCCCATATACTATCAATTCATGCAAGGAGGCTAACTCTTTCAAGTTGTCTCATCTTGATGGAGGCACGATATCAATTTTAGTGAATGGAATCTATCTCAAACCCTTCCATTAAGCTTGTTGCATCATTTTATATATATTATAGTAGTTTTAATTCCTCCAAGTGCACTGTGCACACATTTTTCAGTTTATATATAGTTATTTCTTCTTGTGTGTTCTCTTGTGCGCATTCTTTTGTTGCTTCTAAGATTCCATTCATCTTCCATTAATTTTTAACAGTCTTGCAGAATTCATAACAGAGTCTAGAACATGTTTATAAGCGGCTTCAAGGGAAGTTCTTCAAGGTCACAAGATCATAATCTCATATTCCAAGCAGACTCCATGCCCAATGGATGCTCCAGATACTAATATCCTTCATCTAGAAAGTAGATGGCCCTCAAAATGGTCAAATTGTTTTCCAAAATAACTCCCATAGTTATTTGGACAACTTACATTCCATTCTGGCTCTAAGGATCTACATTGCAGAGTCAATCTAGTGCGTGCACTTTAATTAGTCTTTGACATATTCCTTGGATAGTGTTCCTCACGCGCCCTTCCGCGCTTCTTTCTTGCTCTTTCCACCTCTCCCTTTTCTCCATATATTCCATTTTTCCTTACGCCTAACCTCTTTACATTCACCATCTTCCCATAAGTTCATGCATCCTCTGTGCGCTTCCTTACACTTGCTTCCCAAAATTAGCTAAGTCCCTAGCATTCTTGTGTGCCCTCCTTCCTTATTACCACACATCATTTTGTAATGATTGTGCCTCTACCATATGTTTCTCCCTCAAGTATTCCTCCCATTTATCCCATGTGCATCATCTTCACATGTGCCCTTCCTCTATTTTCTTCATGTGCCTCGCTCTTCCACACACGTATCTTTACGCCTTCTTCTACACCATTCTATGCCACGTGACATATGTCATCCTTGGAAGTGTGCTACACGAAACCAATCAAAGCACACCAACTAGGTGTTGAATCCTTGCAACAAACCAATGAGTAACACGTGGCAGAAAATGACAAAATAGTTGCACAATTATCCAGTTGTTCAATCAATCAAATGCGGACCACATGTCTTGCGTGTCCAGCTTTTCATAAAAAATTATGATAGTCGTAACTTCTACTACAGATCTCGACACATACCACGACCAGCCATTTAAAATTTGTTGACGTGGGCTACACTCTAGACTATTCAAATTCAAAATTCAATGGGAATTGGTAGCTGAGAAGCTAGAAAACATCTTTCATGCCATTAATATAGGATCTGATTACTCCAACCACCTGATTTGATTTAGATCTCACCCCTTTTCTTCTCCCACATGTCAAATAGACTTGAAAAGTGCATTTGACATATTTGTGGGTGGATTTGCAGGCATTGAATGCTTGTTGTTGGTGGTTATGATTCAAATCCAATTTTTCCCTCCTTCTCCTCTTCTTCTCTCACTAATTCATCTATAAATGTAAGAGCATAGCTCATTGTAAAGGGTTAGACATTTTGGATCCTCTAGCATTTTCTAAGGACTTTGTATCTTTGTATTTTGAGTTGCATACCTCTAGATCTAGTTCTTGCATGTGGATATTGGCCTTCAAGATGCCATTGTAATTGTTTACATTTTTGGAAGTAATAGAAGCATTTTTGTGGCTATTCTTTTCCTTAAAGTGTTTGTATTCTTCTTTCTTTTCTCTCATTTGTATTGTGTACTTGTGCCATTCTAAATCCCTTG
The DNA here is from genome assembly GCA_018340775.1 of Taxus wallichiana var. yunnanensis. Lineage (NCBI taxonomy): Eukaryota > Viridiplantae > Streptophyta > Pinopsida > Cupressales > Taxaceae > Taxus > Taxus wallichiana. The sequence continues at coordinate 231,484,243 of CM031241.1, forward strand.
TAGCTTCATTTTCTCGTTATGTTTCTTGAAATCAACAGAGTGAATGTATTTTGGTTTGTGCTACATGTGCCTAACCTCCTTTTATGCATTCTCCTTCATTTTCACTCAAAACAAATAGTGTTCATCCAATTTTTCTAGTGTTATCACCTCCCTTAGTTTTAGTTTTCCATTTTATGTTATCCTTCTATCCTTGGTCCCTTGGCATCATTAGCTTAGGTTTCCCTTTCAGCATTAGGAGTTAATAGTAGTAGAAATAGGTAGAGGAATCAACCTTCTCTGGAGGTCTGTCTCAAGCACACAAGGTCCCACAACTTAGAGACAGTCCCATTGTTGACTCAAATGACTCATTTCCTTTAGATCTGAGATACAAGTTATAAGTTCTACCACCAACAAGTTTCAATGTCATAGGATTAGGTAAACATGCAAAATGATTAAAAGAAGCTCCTTTCATTTCTACACAATCCACCAGACTTGGCCTTGACAATCTCCCTTCACTTTCTTCTTTTATTCCCACCATATCTCCTACTAAGGTTTACACTATTTCACATACCATCAAAAAACTAATTTCCATCTACTATAGCTTACTTTGGAAAATCTAATCCTCCTAACACCAATATCAATACTCCTGACACATTGCCACATCCACCATTATGACATTGTCTCTCTTCTCACCTCATCACATAGATCTCCATTACTCACACACTGGGGCATCAAACTCTCCCCCCTTCATAGTCACGTGTCCTAATCAGTAGTTACCTATCCATACTATTCACATAGACATCTTTACATTACTCTTTTTTATAATTCACGCCAAAATTTCTAACAACACTTGCTCTTATCTACACTATGTGCATACCTTGCTACATTTATCCATGCTCTTATGTTACTCCGTACGCTTTGCTCCTCATGCCTACTTCTAGATTCTTCTATTCATGGTACACATACTATTTTCTATATATGGTATACATCATTGCATGCATATATATACTCTAGCTACTCTTGTTCATAATGACCACATCTATTTACCAATATATCCCTATCAGTTGTCTCTAGTATCTACTATTACACATTTCACGATTCGCGCTTCATGATTAGTCTTCCTTTAGCACTCCTACGTCTTTGGTACACACATTACATTATCATTACCCTATAATGCACTCTAGTTCCATTGTTCATACTTGACTGTGAGGGTATAATTCTAAAATGAACCACATATCATCTACACATCTCACGCTATGTGCTTCATGGTACATCTTTCTAGCATTTATTCACACAACACGCATATTATCCGATGAAACACTCTTGTTCTATGGTTCATTCTTGATTGTTGAGGGTTCCTATAAATGAACTTCATCTCAAACACATTCACCGGAGGGCACGTTGATCCTCTCATCTTCACACTTTGTATACCATGTCATGACACCCATACATTGCATTTGCATATCTTGGTTGCATTTACTCTTGCTAGCTTATTTTATCTACATGTTACACTTTGTTTTCCATGCTAGATGGATTCTTAGTATGGCATTATATTTCTATATATTCACATGCACGCTCACTTGGTCTCTAGTGGTGAATGCAAATCTCTTGCGGGACCTTACATGCCATAATGATGCTTAGAATTGTACCTTTTACCAGTCCCACCGAGGCTCTTGGGGCATCTACCTTTACTCTCACACATTTCAAGTGTTATTATTTCATCATTTACTACTTATACTTTCTAGCACATTACTTTCCATTGATACATACATGCCTTGACATATTATTTATTTTTCTAACATGGTAATGAGTGCTTCGTGTATAGCATTTTTTGTAGGAACTATATGTCATCATGGTTATCTGATACACTTTGCTTGACATTTTATGCTACTATATGTCATTGTTTGCGGGACTTTTCCTATGTCTTATATGTTTATTGTATGCTTTTGTCCACTTCAGCCCTGATTGTCTTGTGACATTGTGAGCAATGTCCCATGTTTGAAACCCACTTTTCACAGTATATCTTGTCTACACACTTGTTACATTCTTATATTTCATGCTTACTACTAACATATGTACTAGACTATTTCTTTTGCATGTGCCTTGGTTTCTACCATGTACATCCCCTACCCCATATAGGTATCCACTTTAGATCAGCATCATGTCCTCTCTTTTGGGCCGCATTATCCTATCATTGCATATACCCCAAATGAGGGGGTATACATTGGGTGAATAAACCATCCTTACAGTAGCTTAGAGCTACATTTCATAACAATACAATACAGAAAAATCACAGGAACACAATCACAAAATGACCCAAAATATGACTTGAGTCCAACACATAGTACAAACACCAATGCCCAGACTCACACACTAATGTTTGGGTGTTTATGTCCTCCCCTAGGTGCTAATGTCCTGGGGGCATATATAGTCATCTTTTCATATCCACACATTTTACAAAAGTTTTTAGAACAGTTCTACAGTTATAGGCATAGACCTTTAGTTACATAATGCATTCTATCTCCTTCAATTAACAACTAATACATTCTATCTCCTTTTAGGACAATCTAAATCGGGACGCACTATTTGTAGTGGTAGTTATTGGGCATATTCATAGAAGGAGAGTAAAGCTAGACCTCTCTCCCCAACACTTGCTCTTGGCATGAGATCACCTAAAAACTCACTATCAAGTGTGAGTTCACCCAAAAAAAACTCATTTTTCACATCATTTCAGGACATGTTTCCATCCTTTACACTTTTTTACATCAGTGAACACTTTACTACTACTTTATACACTTCTACATACTTATCTCAGTTTATCATATAGATGACTTTGATTACTCTTTTTCTCTTCTTTTGTAGGTCTATCCTTAATACACAACAAGAAGCAACCTATAATAGAAAATACAAGCAAAAATAGGTATAAACAATGCATATGTTTCACCCCTAAGGTCACTTTCCTTTCCTAGTCTCCATGTTTACATGCTTCAATTGTCTGTATTATACAATTTTCCCCCTTAGGTGAAATTGGAAAAACATGACCTTGAACACAAAGAAAATAGAGGGATATATTCGAGTAATGGGAGCTCACATTTCGATTTTGAAAGTCAATTTGTAGGCGAGATTGGCAATGGCAATGATGTCAAGGCAAGAAATTGAAGGAATCTTGGAATCGAGCTAAGCAAAAATTGGGGCCCCAAAGTTCAATTTTTTTGGACTTCGGAGGTTTTACACTTCAAGATTTTGGCGGACAAGTAAGGAAAAAAAAAAAAGAAAATGCCAAACCTCGAAAACCCGAAGTCCGAAAAGGCTCGGGATTTTCGAGGTCAACGACGTCATAAATAAGGGATGACGGACTCCGACGGACTTAGGAGGTTCAAAGGTCTCGGTAGGGTCTAGAATTGAATAGTGCCACACAAAGGAGGGAAAAATTCTGAAACACCGAATTCTAAATTTGGACTTTGGGCTTTCAGGATTTTGGAGGTTTCATGTGCCTAGATGAATAAAGGAAACCCAAAGTCCCAAATCCTCAAACCTATAAATCAAAACTACAAAACCCCTAAAAACCTAAAGGTCTGAAACCCAAAGTCTAAATTTCAGACTTTGGGGTTTCGGAATTTCGGAACCTTGAACCCCGATGTGAAAAAATCACAACTCGAATCTTTGAAACCCAAAGTCCAAATTTCATACTTTGGGCTTTCGAGGTTTGGAGGTTTTTCAAACTCAAGCGAGATGAGTAGTAACCTAACCTCTAAATGGAAAAGTCCAAAATTTCAGATTTTGGAGGTTGTGATGCATTTCGAGTCCAAAGAAACAGAGCCAACCACTCGCATTTATTGCATTATGGCACCCCCATCTTCAAATGGCCATAAATTTTGACTGGGAGCTTAGATTTACACAAAATTGGACTTTTTGGAAAGCTCTCAATGTCCTCTACACAACTATGACTAGTTTTCTTAATTTTAGTGAGACTAAGTACTTAAAAATGAATAAATACAGTCCACCATTTTAGAGGGTGTTTCCAAATTTCTCACCTACCAAAATGATGAAGGTCTGGGCTTCCTTTCTTCTCTAACAAGGCAAAGTACATGGAGGTATGGGTTTTATAGTGGCATCCATCATTGTTGCTTGAGAATTTAATGCATTTTATGGTGGTTGAAGCAAGATTTGAATCTTTCTCTCTCCCTTCTCTCATTCTTCCTATATATTGTAAAGAGGGGCTCATTTTAAAAGGTTGGACACCTTGTATATGCCCCTCCTTATTCTTCTTATTTGTAAGATATTTTGTGGAGATTCCAAACCTCCCTACTAGACATTGTAATGCAAAATATGTGCCTTTGGCCCTAAATGTGATGTATTGTATCAACTTTGAGAGCAATAAAATCATATTTGTGGATGTTTCAAACCCTCTTCTGTGTTCTATTGCATCTTTCTGATCTTTCATTGCATGCAAGGTTATTGTGTACTATTGTTTTTTCATTGCAAGATTCTAGTTGTCTTGTGTTTATTGTGCAGTTGTTCAACATCCTTCTTGGTGCATCACCTTCCCTTATAGTAGGTTTTAATTTTCATGCATTTTCTCTAACTTTGTCTCCTTAGGAAAGCATTAGATTAGTGTTAGATCTGCAACTCTCTACACTTTGGAGTAGTTGGCACTAGGATAGGATAGTAAGTCGGCCTTCTCTCGGAGGTTATCCTAATTGCAAAGTCCCACACTTTGGGATAACTCCATGTTTAACAAATCACATTGAGTGCCTCAATCATTCACTTGCAAGCATTCATGAGTGTTTTGATTTCGCCATAACATGTCCACTTGGCACATTATTCACCACACACTCTACAGGATCATAAGGTATGCATCTCTTATCTACTTTATGTTATCAAGTATTCACTCAACAACATAAAGTGGGGGAAATGTAGACACAAAATCATGCACTTGGGTACATTTATAGGTCCTAAAACATGTTAGCATTTGCATGATTCCTAAGCAAGAAAATTAGTGGTTGAAAACTATCTTTGGCCTCTTTTCTTTATCTCTTGCTTTCTTTTGGTATTCCATATCCTACACCTCGCCGGGACTTAACTGATTTATCTTTTATGGCTTCAAACACCAAAGCACCCATCCAGGATATTAGTGCCAGGTGCTCTTGTCCCTCTTGGGTGCCCCTAACCCTTTCTTACCTTACTCGCTCTTTTTGGGTATCTTTTATCTTTTGGGCATCTTTTTCACTTATGGGTCAGCCTTCTAGTTTTCAATTTTAAAATTAAATAAGGGAATCATATAAATACATAGTTATGTGTTTAAAATAAAGCACCAAGCACTAAGCATTACTATTAACACATAAGTTTTCATTCCAAAGGCACCAAATCACTCTAAAGGAATTCATCTAGCATCCATTCAAGGGACAAGGGTTGCATACTTATGCATACACTGCATAGGAAGGGGAAGTTTATTCTATTCCATCCACACATATTATTACATCGCTACATTCTAGCTACAACCTACTATCAAGTGTAAATTGCATAAGGGAATCCTAGGACATCATTACACATATTTTCACATCGAGCTACATGGAGTATGATATGTAGTGCAATGCTCGGTTGTAAGTTCACTTTTTGGTGACCGTCAAGGTCAATCTGACTCACTATTCTACATTTTTTTTTTATTATATTTGATGTGGTTTGTAGACATTCACAGTAGACATTTATTTTTCAATTTACAGTGTTATAGGAGCCCTAACAACAAATTCAAAGTGACAAAATGAATATTGGAGTGAAGACCTTCTGACCCAGAAAAATTTAGAACCTGAGCATCTAAGCAGACATTAGCACCTAGATCAGACTCTAGCACCCCACCACTATTTTCCTCTTGTGGACGTTTTGTCCTTCATATTTCTACACTTTTGAATCTTCACCGAGCCTTTACGACACTTTGTTGTCAACCTATTCCAGATACACTCACCACATCACTCTCGGGTCACACAAAATCAAATAAGTCACTTTTCCCTCTCATTTACTTATGGTTTCACATCATTGCATGCTTCTTACTTATCCATCACTGTATTCTATCATTTTGATATCATTTATTATAGTAATTGTTGAGAAGACAAAGTATGACACTTAGCAGAAGGCACACAGAAGGTTTGTGCATGGGAATAGGGCATGTTCAAAGGTGCGGAAGGATAGGGAAGGAAATGCACGCACGAAAGACAAGGATAGATTCGGGACTTAGCCATTTTCAGGATTACGGGCTATTTTTGGAGATAACGTGCAGAGCACACAAACCAGATAAAGACTTGCGTGACACGCATAGGCTATTTTTGGAAGAGCGTCTACTAAGCGCTTTACATGGGTTCAAGTTAATAATAGAATTACTACTACCAGTTAACTATAAGAGATCTATTATTAGCACACTTGCATGTGTGTCTATTATTGTAAAGGCACGTGGCTATTTTCAGCATGTGACCTATTTTTGGAATTATGTAAGCGGTGAAGGGAAAGTCCCCACCCCTATAAAGATATAGTGAGCTATGTAGTTTATAAGTAGTGAGGGTGAGCTATTATGGAGGTATGCTTCCGCATTTGACGTGAACATGAGCTTATGATACTATTTATTGTAAGAAACTTCTATGTATTTACTGTGTTTAATATAATGGAGTGTATTGGCTGAATCAAGGTGTTAAACATGATTGTGACTTGTTCTTACACATTGAATTCATTATGACTATTTTTAGATTCATTACTCTTTAGATCTAGATCTAGAATATGCTTTGTAGAGTGTTTATGATATTTATGGTTCTAAGTGCATTAAATCTTCATCATGCTAACATCTTGCACAAGAAACCCTAAAGAGGAGCCTGGTACCTTTACGCTGCTTGGGTGAGTGCTCATTCAGGGTGAGTGATGTTCCAAACGGGCTTGAGTTATTCTTGGTAAATTCTAGGTTGCATCATTGGTTCCATTGTTGGGACCTCTTTTTCAGTTGTTTTCAGGGTGGTTTGCATGATGAAGACGTACCAATTGACCCTAGAAAGTGTTGAGGAGTGGATAAAATATCTAGAAGAAGAGTACGCATGAAGGTTCAGCAATGGATCTGAGTTTAATGCATGCACATGGGTGGAATATAATTTGTATGACTATTTGTATGAGAGATTCTTTGTTATCTTTCCTAGTAGAGCTATATGAGTGGCTGGTTACTTATGCATCTAAATGGAACTGGAGGTATCACACACTTGTCTAGACACAGGAAGAATTTCAGGCCCTTTATGATGTTGATATGATTTGGACATGCACTGTGGATACTTAGTTTCATGGTGTTTTGAATAGTTATATCTTGGAGTACTCAATTTCCACTTATTCTTTCTCGAGGTAGCTGAGTTCCAGTTTTTACGATATCCCAAGGGAACTTACTTGCAAGGAATTCCACTGGAGATCAAGATCTTGATGGTAACCCTAAACTTGGAAGAAAAACCTATGGCTAGCTAAACCCCACCACACAGGGGGTAGGAGCATTTTTGGTGAAAGATGGTTGACATAACTGCGGTAGAGAGCAGAGAGAAGAAAGGTGGCTTAAGTATAATGAGGCGCGCGAGAGGGAGATAGAGAAACATCAGATTTTACATGGAATAGAATGGCATTGAGGAGAGAGATGGATCGTGAAGGATTTGAAGCTCATGTGGGAGGTGTGTAGCCAGAGCATCAGGAACTCCCCCATTTAGGCAAGCATGATAGGGAACCCCCTCGGCCTCACGTGGAAGCATGCCATCGAGAGATGACCTAGGCCATGAGTGCACATTTGAATCTACCGGCAACCTCACCATTGCACTTGGTTTTCCAAGTATCTAGTATGACAAGTCGTAGTCGCACACTAGTTTGGGCGAGAGAGGAACAAGAGTAAATGAAATAATGAGTATATCTATGGCTGGGAAAACGTATTCATTATTGTTTGGAAGTACCTTTTTTAGGTGCATCATCCACACATAACTGAGTGTATAGAATTTTGACTCACTTTTGGGAGTGGTTTTACCTCACGAGATAGGGGGTTTAATTTAATACTACAAGGTGTTGGGACATAGGTACATATTCTAGTCCACTTTCGCTGGGTGGAGGATCAAAAGGTGTAGGTGGTTCTAGTTCTAGTGGATCTCGTTGGTTTTAGAAGGCGGAGGTAACACAAAAGGTTCTGGATTGGGTGGAAAGGTCTGCACCAACCCCCTAGAATATTTACATGGAGATTTCCCTTCATCTTTCTTCCAGTATAGGGGCATATAAGATGTTGTTGAGCATGTGCACATGTGTGAGATATGGTGGCATGAAAAAGGGATCATGAATTTTGAGCGCAAGGCAAGTCAATTTTCCACTACATTATAAGGATGCACACACAATTGGTACATGAAAGTTTGACCTTGATCAAAACTTGAGTAGACTATGCAGGCATTAAAGGATGCTTTCCTTAAGGAGTTTCACATCCTAAGTTTCGAAAGCGAAGAGTATAAAGTACGCTCAAGGATATTAAAAAGACAATACTAATGAGTTTTTAGGAATACGATGCTCATTTCAAACACTATTGTTTAAGATTTCTTATGATATTCACAAACCAGCATGCACAAATGGTTCATTGGGGTTTGATCACACCTTTTAGAAGGGCACTATCACATAAGACATAAATTGATCTCACGTGAAGCACTTGAAGTAGATTTGCATTTACGTCTTTGGCAATTGAGAGTATAGACACTGGGTAAGCCCATTCTTGAAACATAGATTACAGCCATGACAAAGTAAATGGAGAAACTATCGTCAAATTCAACACATGAGATGCATGCATAAGAATTTGGTGTATAGATTGTGAAGTGGAAGGGCACACCAAAGGATAGTTTTTCCCCGCAAAGTAAGTTCATTATTATTAGATCTGTGAAATATGTCATTTGAACCATGATGTTAGCTTCTTCCCATTATTACAATGCGCGATAAGGAAGAACGTCTCTTGTATTATAATATTTTCTTATCCATGACTCATGATATGGAATATTGTCACTTGATTGGTCATATCCATAATGCTATAGATATTGGTGTGCGATAGACACATGGAGTATCGGATAAATGAAAGTGAGCACCATGATCGGGATCACAATCAAATGCATGATATGATCGAATGAAGGGCATTATGAAGGAGGACGTTATTAAATTTTGTACACTAGAGGATACCATGGTGGATTTAGATGAGGACTTATTAGACCTGGTGAGGCAAAAGTTCCTTTGTGAACATGTTTTACATGTGATCTCGACCACTTTTAGACAGTGAATGTCCCCAAAATATTAAATGTTCTTTATGTGGGAAGAATCATAGTTATGAGGAGTGTCCGAACTTATATGGCATCTTAGTAAGTAGTATAAATAAGAAAACAAAGGCAAGGGAATGGTTTGGCCCCACTTTCGCTTAATGTGTGTAAAATGGATGCCTAAGTCGATCAATCAATTCCAAGGGTTACCTTAATTATGTTCACATGACTCTCTAGTTCGGCAGCTAAAGAAGTTAGAATTTTATTAATACCATCACTTAGGAGGGGTTCTAATACACGGATCCTTGAGATCCTACCCATTAGAAGAGGTTTATCGAAACCATGGTTAGATACTTAGAAATATTCTTTATGAATGAAATGGTGTGTTAAAGGTATCAAGCGAGCTCACGAAAGATAGAATAGAAGAAGGTAGAAAGATGGTCCACTTTGATATTGATGACTTGAAGAAGGTGTGTAAAATGTTGCGCTAGGAAAATATCATTCCATTATAAGGGAATTCTAGGGAAACACTCGGCGCACGCAGGTGTTGAGAATGGACGGTAGATCCTGCGTCATGCAAATCTTCCTCCCCATAGCTGGACTATGACAAGGAAATCACTTTGAATGTTGTTTGTGGATGGCATTTGAGTAATATATTGATTGACACGAGAACATAAGTTAATGTACTTACTTTAGATGCGTGGGCCTAGATGGGGAGACCTCTCTTAATAGCCATCTTCTAATGCTATGGGAGATGGCTAATCAAAGTAATAAAATTTGAAAATGCTCCATTTGGGAATGCACAAATTATTTTGAACTCCATAATAGCTCGAGGCAGCATTCACAGTACTAAGAAAAATTTAGCTCAACGTGTTTGGATAGAGCTTTGTGTTAATTCGTTAATAAGAAAACTTGGGTGGTAACCTTTATAATCAAGCTTAAAAGTGGAATGATTGGTTTCCATGATAGTCCTTGAGCAATCAATACAACATTAATGGGAACATCAGATTTGAACGTGTTGAGAGCTCATCGATAACATATGGAAGAACTTGCTCAACAAACAAAGCTTGATAGAGGAAAGACAATGGAGTGTCTTGGCATGCTCATAAATGAATAGAAAAGGGGTACATATAGGGGTGCCGAGTAACCCTAGTGCATGACACATATGAAACCCTAAACCTAACCCTAAACCTAACATGTGAGATGACCCTCCAACATGAGAGGAGGACACATAGGATAACTCACACTAACACCCCCTTCATCGAAGCTCGGGTAGTGGGCAAGATGAGTCGACGGAAGAGGAAGACACTCCTAAACAACTAAGAAAGATGTGTCAATGGGGCCCAAACTAAAGGCCTGATAAGGTGCCCATATACAAACACAATCTTCCTAGAAGAAGAAGAAGAAAAGAAGGACTACATAGCCCGAAGAAGATGGGCAAATGTAGAAGACCTCACCCCAAGAAGAGACCGTAAGTGAAGAAACTTCATCTCAGTGAAGGGCTTGGTGAATAAATCTGCAATCTGATCAGCTATGTCTGAATGTACTGAATGTCGATGATACCATCATGAATAAGCTCCCGTATGAAGTGCATATGGATCTCAATGTGCTTCATCCACTGATGCTGAACTGGATTTCGGAAAATAGAGATTGTGCTCGTGTTATCACAATAGATAATGGTAGGCCACCGAAAGTGGATGCCAAACTCTGTCAGAATACCCTGTAGCCAAATAGCTTCATGTGCAAAGTTAAACCGTACTCCTCTGTATTCTTCCTCTAGATGATATCGCAATTACATTCTGCTTCTTACTAGACCAACTAATAGGACCCAAACCAAGAGAGAAACTATAGCCAGAAGTAGATTTCTGATGATCTAAGTCACCGCCCAATCAGAATTTGTGAATCCAATCAAGTCAATATCAACCCTCCATGATAGTGTATGCCATCAAAGATAAGTGCCACAAACATAATGAAGGATCCATTTAGCTGCTTTCTAATGCAGCTCATGTGGCTCCTGCATGAATCTGACATGATCCCAACAACATATGATAAATCCGGTCAAGTGTGAGTCAAGTAGATCAAGCTCCCAACTAAATGTCGGTAAAGAGTACCATCAACCAAGGGAGTAGAGCAATCTGAAACCAACTTAACCCCGGAAAGAAAAGGAGTAGGAGAAGACTTGCAATCGACATCTAAACCAAGCTAGCAAAAATCAAGAGCATACTTAGGTTGTGAAATCAAGATTCCCGAGTCGATTGTGAAATCTGATCCCAAGGAAGTAATGAAGTAGACCTAAGTCAGTCATGGAAAACTTGTTGGCTAAGGCGATCTTCACATAATCAATAATAGAGGAAGAGCTTCCTGTGATCAACAAGTCATCAACATATAGAACAAGAATGAGTATGGAGTCATCTTGCCATAGAATATAAACATTTGGATCAGAGTGACACCTAGTAAACCCTGATGTAAGTAAGAAGGAGTCCATCTTGGCATACCAAGCCCGAGGGGCTTGTTTAAGGCCATAAAGAGACTTCTTTAACTTACAAACGAGGGAGGAATCTTGGACATAACCCGAGGTTGTTCCATATAGATCTCTTCCTCTAGGTCACCATGAAGGAAGGCACTCTTAACGTCCATTTGATGGACTTTCCATCTGTTTGTTGCGGAAATGGCTAGGGTCAGTCGAATAGAAGTCATCTTCACAACCGAGCAAAGGTTTCTATATAATCAACCCCAGATATCTGGGAGAAACCCTTAGCTACTAATCGCGCTTTAAAATTTTTGACATCTCCATCTACTCCATACTTTGTTCGAACACCCACTTACACCGAACAATTTTTCTTCCTTTCGGAAGAGTGGTGAGATCCCAAGTATCGTTCTTCATGAGAGAGGAATACTCCTCATCCATGGTAGAATCCCACTCAGGAATACCAGAAGCCTCCCGGAAAAGACTGTGGATCAAAGCAAGTAGAGGTGAAGAAAGAGTGGGGTCCAACAAAATCTGAGTGAGTACGTCTCATATCCGAAGTATCTCCAACTAAATCTCCAGCACTTTGCAAAGTTTTCCTGGCCCAAAGGGGACCAGAGGATCAGGCTCAGAGTCAGAAGATTCTTCACTTGAGTGAGAAGGGACATAGTCCTCATCATCACTACTATCAAAATCAAAAGACTCAAAGGTCTGATGGTCGGGAGGATCCGAAAGAGGAGCACGCTCAACAATATCATCATCTGATGAGTCAAAATCCAAATCAATGAGCTGAAGAACCTCAATAGGTGGAGAAGTAGAAGTCAAGAAGACTCATCGAACTTAACACTTCTCTCAATATATAGCTCATGAGAAGTAGGATTCATCAATCGATATCCCTTCACGCCATCAGGATACCCTACAAAGATACAAGGTTTGGATTGTGGTTCCAAGGCCTTGCATTTCTTCTTGGGAATCCGAGCCATAGCCTTGGATCCAAGACTCAAAAGTGCTCAACATCAAGCTTACATCCAAACCAGCTTCAAAGGGTGTCATCCCTCTTACTGCCTTGTGTGGAACATGGTTCTGAATGTAATTTGCACAATTCACTGCTTCGGCCCAATACTGCGGAGGAAGAGACTTCGAGTGAATCATACAAGTGGCCATCTCCTTCAGAGTACGGTTCTTTCTTTCTACGACTCCATTCTGCGAAGGGCTATAAGCAATTGTATGCTGCAAAGAGATCCCTTCAAAAGTATAGAAATCCATGAACCTATTGTTTACATATTCACCTCCATTGTCAGTTCAAGAACCTTGATAGACCGTTCCACCTGTTTCTCAACGCAAGAGCCTTAAAGTCCTAAAATGTTCAAAGACTTCAGACTTAAGCTTAAGAAAATATACCCAAGTATATCGCGAATAGTCATCAATGAAGGTTAGCACATAAAGAGCTCTAGTAAATGAAGGAGAAGGAAATGGACCAGAAACATCGCTTGTGAACAAGATCCAAGGGACGAGTGGCTCTCCAGGCTTTTCCTTTGTCAAAGTTCTTTTCAGGATGCTTTCCAAGGGTACAACCCTCACAAAGACCCTTAGAAAACTTGACGCGAGGCAACCCGTTGACCATTTCGTTTTGACTCAATTGTTCAAGGTAGTGATAATTTAGATGTCCAAAATGCTCATGCCATAGCTTACTAACCTCATTTGCATGAGTGAGCAAGGCAAGTGGGCATAGAATCAGAAGTAAAGTGGGAGAAGGTGTACAACCATGAATGGTGATCTTCCTTTCCCTCAGCCACTGTAGTGTCATTGTTAAGCTCACGAATAATCACCGAGTTAGGACCAAATTCCACTCACATTCCTTCACCAAGGTGAGTAATTTGGTAAACCGATAGGAGATTGGTAGAGAGATCAGAACACTCAACACTTGGTTAAATGTTCCCCCATCCATCTCTACCGATCCACTACCGAAACCGACACTGTCGTGTCATTACCCATCGTGATTTGGGACATTCCACAAGGTTCGATGTTGGAAAACTCAACATGCGAAGAACCCATGTGGTGCGAGGCACCAAATCTATAATCCATGTCGATGAAGGAGCAAACTTTGGCTACAAGGGCCTTTCCTTTCTTCTTATCATTTTTAGCACCTTTTGCAAAGAAGACTCGGCCTTCTTCTGAGCACACTTTGTTTTATGGATTCAGGAACACTTATTTTATTTTTCTCAAGTAAATGAGATAAGTGATCAATCTGTTTCTTAAAATAAAGTGTTTCTCGTCATGACTAGACTTTCTTGCAATAGAACACAAATACTTGCTTTTCTATGCCTAGGCTCAAGTCAAGTGTTTGTGTCATTTTTAGGTTTGATCTTGGTTTCTTTCTTAGGTTGATCCTTAGTTTCTTTCTTCTTTTCAGTATTCTTTCCTTACTAGTACTTGCTACAAGGGCATGTGACTTGGACTTGAGAGACCCCATTTGAATGAGTTTGTCCTGTTCTCGAATGAGTTGGGATGAAAAATAGTCAAAGGAGGGCATTGTCCAAGTATCGCCCAAAGCAACTTTTGTAGCATAGAAAGTTGACACGAAGACAAAATATTCGGGACCTAGCTTAGAGAGAATCGACAAGATCAGTTGAGAATCTTTCTTTTCTACTTGACATCCTTTTAACAATAATCTAATGTGGACAAATTTTGAGAAGAAGGCTTGTAGGTTTTCAAAGTCACTAGGATTTAACCCTAGTAGTTCATTTTCCAACTCATGCGCTCTCATGTCATCTAGTTGTCCAAACATCACATCCAACATTTTCCACGTAGATGTAGGTGTTTCGATGCCTCAATGTGGAAGAGCAAGTCAGGAGAAACAAACATGCAAAGAAGACCTAAAGCTTCATCACTACGGTTTAACCACTTAGATTTTTCAGGTTCGTCATCTGGTTCAGTCTCAGTTCCCATGGTGATGCGGAATAACCCTTTACCCCTTAGTTTCATTATTATTTTCGATCTCCATTCAAAAAGTTGAACGGCGTAAGAAAAGGAATTGAAAGTGCATCCATAGTGAGAGAGAGAGAAAGAAATGCAATAAAAAAGAAACACAACCACCCAGGACAATAACAACCCCCTACTTTCGGCACTTTATAGTTTAGTGCGTTGATTACAATCGGGTCCGTGCGTGGTTTGAAACACTTGGTAACTCATCTTGCAATTAGCGTAATAACGCGCAAGAGAGGAGACCACAACAGTGTTTCATGGAGCGCAACAAAAAAGGACACCGTAAACAAGCACAAGCAAAAAAAAAAGGAGGTGAAAGCCAACCCTGGTGGTGAGAAAAAGTGTCTCACATCACACAAAAATAATCCCTTTGTCATAAGACTGTGGCGGACGCACTCACAAGTCCACGAAAAAAAGGAATAGAACAAAGCTCAAAAGAATGAGCTGAATTAAGCAATACAAAGACACCCCCAAAATGCGGCACTTTATAAAATTAGTGCATTTACAAAGATAATGATCCCATCATCTAGAGTGTGAAAAAAACATGCAACTTTGACTAAAGAAGTGCTCAAAACCGAGCAACGAGTCAAAAGTTATAGCAAAAACCAATTCCCAAATTGATGAGAAAAAGCCAATAAGCCTGCAAACGGATTAAAAAAGTGCCCTAAACGCATGCAAAAGGTGTCATATGTATGCTCGTTGGAAACGGAATGGAATTTGAGATAGGGTTTGTTTTGTATTGAGGGGGATTAGCCACCGCCCAATCCGACCTCACCCTTCGTCTTCGACACTCGACGGAAGGTTAAAAATACACAAAGCCAATAGACCAAATTATAATGCCAAAGAAATATAGTTTAAATAATGTGAAATTAAATTAGATCTAATGTAATTAAATCTAATGAATTTTGAAAAAGGCTTTAATTAAAAAATCACTAAAAAAAAAAAGCACTTTTTTTTGAATATTTTCTAAAACTTTCAAGTTTTAGAAAGAATGCGTTTTAAAAAAGATTTTAAATGAAGATTTTTTTAAATAAATAATGATTGAATGCATTTTTAGAAAGTATTTTTAAATAAAGAAAGATTTTGATTTAAAAAATACCAAAAGATATGTTTGCTTGATTTTTGTTTTAAAAAAAAAGCTTAAAAAAACTAAAGAGAAGGATTTGTTTTTACCAAAACAAAAATCCACGAGCATTTTTAAAAAATACATTTTAGAGTTAAAAAAGAAGGAAAAAAAACTTTTTTTTAGTAAGATTAAAAAAAAATGAATTTAAGATCTAATTTAAACGACCTTTCCAAAAAGAACAACAAAAAAACCAAACGCTTTGAGTGTAAAGTTGGAAAAAAAAAGCAGCAGAAAGAAACCTAACACGTACTACACAAAAAAAGCAAAGAAACCAACGTCAAAAAAAACTTTGGGAAAAAAACTTACCACGATTACCTTCCCCCACAAGCAAAAAAAAGATGACTTTCTAAGAAGGTGTTTGCCTACATAATAGGTATAGAAAAAAATGTAAAAAAATGCTGAAAAATGCCCCTGTGAACCAAAAAAATGGCATGAAAGTTTTGCAAGCATGGAAAGTCTTACACCACGCAAAAATGTGTACAACCCTTAAAAAAAAAGGTGGCACATAGTTTTAAAAATGCCTAAAAAAAAAATACAATAAATAAAAAAACACGCAATGAAGAAAAAAAGCAAAACCATGGCAAAACTGATAAAAAAAATGAGTCAAAAATGGTCAGGGACAAAAAAGTTCGTCTATGAGCCACGACTAAAAGAACTCAAAGATCCTGCAACCACAAACAACATGCATAGACAAATATCCTGCAAAAACCAGAGATCTTAAAAAATTTCACTTCCATTTTAATAAATTAAAAAATGAAAAGAATCTCTATTTTGGATTTTGTTACATCCAACTAAAAAAAGTAGTTAAAAACTGATTTCTCAAGGTATTTTGAAAAACCTTGCACATGCACAAGAAAAAACAAAAAACTTTCCGAGAAAGCTTGTTAGAGATATTTGCAAGATAATTTCTAGAAAATAGTGATCAAAGGACTTGCATGCAGAGTAAAATAACGAAACCAAGTAAGAGTAATAGCAACAAAAAAAATCGAGTGCACGTTGGGCTTACCCAGGGTTATCTCAGCCTCGATTAACACGATGAGATCCCTCTTCACCAATTTGAGTTTGAAGCTTTTGTGTGACGGCAAGTCGTTTAGCTCGATACCAATAGCTTGAAGTTAAGCGCATATCGATCAAGTAGTGCTGAGATGGGTGACCTCCTGAAATTCCCGATGTCACTTCCTCTTAATCTTTGTTGGGCAACTAATTGGGTGTATACCCGCTCCATCAATGGGAGGGTGTTGGTGTAATAACTAATTAACACGATGAGATCCCTCTCCACCATTAGTTCGAGCTTTTGGTGTGACAAAGTCATGTAGCTCTGATACTAGGCAAGTTAAGCACACCACCCCCAGAGTAGTTCTGGGATGGGTGACCTCCCGAGGAAATTCCTGGTGTCACTTCCTCTTAATATGTCATTGGGCCTGATTGGGTGTATACCCGGCTCCATCGTGCGGGAGGGTATTGGCATAACAACTGATTAACATGATGAGATCCCTCTCCACCATAAGTTCGAGCTTTTGGTGTGATGGCAAGTCGTGTAGCTCTGATACCATGAAAAGAGTTTGTGAGAATCGAATCGGAAATGAGGCACCACGAAGTAGTTGCACTCCAATGGAATCGTGAAAGCTCCAACTGATAGCAAGGAAAAAATTGATCAGTAATGGAAGAACTTGCTCAACAGAAACAAAGCTTACATAGAGGAAAGACAGCAGAGTGTCTTGGCATGCTCATAAATGAATAGAAAAGGGGTACATATAGGGTGTTGAGTAACCCTAGTGCATGACACATATGAAACCCTAAACCTAACCCTAAACCTAACCATGTGAGATGACCCTCCAACATGAGAGGAGGACAGCACCTACTCAAATCTACAATTATCATGGTAATCATCCTATTCAAAGCTACGTTTGGCGGTGTGGAGACTTTGGATAGAGGGCAGAAGCTTTATCACATTCACTCTAGGTGCACAAATTTTATTCCACTTTACAAGGTTGTGCGTGTGCTTGGTATGTATATGCGAATCGTAGAGAGCGACTATAAATTGGGCAAGGTTTGATTATAGGAATGATCCATAATTTTGACTACTTCTCTAACAAACCTCTAGAAGAAGAGGCATTAAAGGTTATAAAGCGCTTAACTATGGGAGATAGTGCTAAGGCGGAAGAACTCATCCAGGAGATATTTGGTGGGACAAACTCAGAAGCACACTTTGATGAAAAAGAAGGGATAGATGCCACACAACTTGAGTGTTCTTGCTTGGAGAAAGAGAAAGGAAAGATGTTCTACTTAGTGGATGATGAAGAAGTAGAAAATGGATGTAGATCATTCAATAGGTAGGCGTGAGGTTTTAGACATTGCAGATAAGACCACGTGTGCCTATCATGAACCTATGAAGACAAAGAAAGTGAATATTCGCTCAAATGTTGAACCTAAGGAGGCCATAATTGGGGATTATTGGTTTGACTCTGAAGTGGCAAAAATCATTGAATTACTACGAGATTTTCAGGACTTATTTCCTAGGGGATACCATGAATTAAAAGGTGTGCATGAATCATTAGGAGAGATGAAGATCAAGCTTAAGGAAGGTGTGCACCCAATCGTTAGGAAGAGACCCTACAGAATGAATTCTAACATGCGCATAAAGGTTAAGGAAGAAATTGACAAGATGTTGAAGTTTGACATCATCAAGCCCCTAGAAGAATCAAAGTGGGTTAGTCTCATGGTTATCAGGATAAAAAAATATGGTCGAATTAGGATTTGTGTGGATTATAGAGAACTAAATGTTGCATGTGTCACTAATCCTTTTCCTACGCCCTTCACAGAGGAGATACTAGAAGGTGTTGCATGGCGCGAAATCTATTCATTTACAGATGGATTCTCTAGGTATCATCAGGTTCAAATTGCACTGGAGGATCAAGAGAAAACAAATTTTACCACTAAATGGGGAAGTTTTGCTTATACTGTGATGACTTTTACCTGTTGTATTTTCATGCATAGTTGTCCAAGTGTTCAAAGACTTTATTCACAACTTATTGCAGGTTTATTTAGATGATTGGACAATGTATGGACTTGTTAAGGATCATTGTGACAATTTGTGACTAATGTTTAAACGATGCGAGATAGTTGAGCATCTCATTGACTACCAAGAAGTGTGTGTTTGCTACACCATTTGG
The DNA here is from genome assembly GCA_018340775.1 of Taxus wallichiana var. yunnanensis. Taxonomy (NCBI): domain Eukaryota; kingdom Viridiplantae; phylum Streptophyta; class Pinopsida; order Cupressales; family Taxaceae; genus Taxus; species Taxus wallichiana. The sequence goes on from CM031241.1 coordinate 231,503,251, forward strand.
CACTTTGTTAGGGCACATCATCCGTAAGGAAGGTTTGTTGGTGGATCTTCGATTAAGGTTGTAGTTATTGTAGGCCTTGGAGAAGAGCCTACCAAAAGTTACGGGTGCGGGTTCTTAGGTCACACTTGGGTATTATAGAAAATGTATTAATGGGTATGCTTAAGGTTGTCGGGTGTTAAGGCAGCCAATGATCTCATGCTGCGTAAATTTAGACATGAAATGATGCCACGTGTCAAGGCGGAGTGGCGGGTGTCGAAGGGACTTCAAGTTTTTGGCCTTTTTGTTAAAATTTCTCAAAGTAAAAAATGAGGAAGCGAAATGATGCCACGTGGTCGCCCCGCCCGAAATAAAAAGGGCCTTCCGCCCTAATTACCATGTGTCCATTCATTGGCGAGGATCAAGGCATCGGGAGGATTTAAATTTTTTTGCCAAAGTTGCAAAAACATAAAAGGCAAGAATGAGGCCACATCTCCAACCACCAATCGAGAGAGTGCCACGTGTCGGCATAAGCAAAATTTTGGGGAATTAAGCGGCGGAAGACCATGGAAATATTTGCCCTTTTGCCAAAACTGTAAAAGGGCGAGAATGAAATTTTGAGACCTGGCGTGAATCGAGAGAGTGCCACGAGTCCTCGGAGCGATGGGGCCATGGAGAATTTTTGGAAAATTTTCCAAAATTGTGAAAAGGGGTAAAAATCAAATTTTTGCCCGCGAATCCAATTTTTGCCCTAATTTTGAACTAAAACTTTAAATTTTGAAAGGCCATATCTTTCGATCCAAAGCTCGCATTTTTGAATTTTTTATATCAATGCAAAGATATTGAAATTATCTACAAGATGGACACTTTAAATTTGGTTTTTGATGCAGATTGGTGGGAGAAATTTCAAGAAATATTCCATCGACATGGAAAAATTTGGGCAGAATTTGAAGTAGGCCGACATTCAACCGCCAATTTTTAATATAGTATGGCGCTCATTTCTTAGCTCCTTGGTTTCAGAATGCATTAGGGAAATGGAATTGTAGAGGCACCCTTGACTTTTGGGGATCAAATTGAATGAAGGTTGTCGGTTGGTGGGTGAAAATGAAAAAATGGTTGAATCCCAACCCATTCCTCCTCTGCCTTCCCAATTCCATGTAGGGAAAAAAAAAAAAAATCGGAAATCAATCAAGGACAACAAGAAGAAGAACCAAGCAAGGAAGAAATGGTTAAGAGCTTAGTGAGCTTAGCTCTTAGATTTGGGATAACAAAGATACCCTTGCTGGTTAAGCCTACAGAGGAGGTAAAGGTTGAAGAACAAGTGGTGGCCAAGGCTGATTTTGTAGCAGCAGAGAAGCAAGAAGATCAGTCATCAAGTTGCTCAGAGTGTAGTGTCCATGTTGGCACTCTGCTAGAAGAAGATGTTGATCTAATAGAAGTTACACAATCAGCCATGGAAGAGGAAAAAAATCAGCTCAAAGCCCCATTAAAGAGGAGCAGATCGAAGAAACCAAATCAGAGTTTGTAGTAGCAGAAGAAGAAGACATCATTGATGTTTTCTTGCTTTCATTTGAAGGGCCTGATTTGGTCAATGAATCCATGATGGAGGAAAGCTCTAAAAGAAATCTTGCAGCCCAACTTGTCCTCTAGAGCAGATTGGAGAGTTTGATTTGACAAACTTCATGCTAGAGGAAGAGTTCAATCAAGAGCAAGATGGTCTTCAAGTAGTAGAGGAAGGAGAAGGTGCTCCAAATCCAAAAGAAGAGGAGTACATTCCAGCTGTGGAGGAGAGAAATGCATATCCAAAAGCTTTGAGCAAAAATAGGCCATAAAGAACCTTCTGTTCTTCCTCTCACCTCATTTCTCTCGAACTCTAATGCTAAAGAAGAGTTTGATCTTTCAAACTTCATGTTGGAGGATGAAGGAAAACATGGAAAACAAGTTGTTGATCAAGAGAACACCATGGAAGAGGTTGAACACTTGCAGCAGGACAACAATGAGACAATGTATTTGTCTGATTTGGAGGACTATTTTGATGGAGAGGAACCGGTTGAGTTTCCACCATTTTCTCCTTCATTATCCATCTTCCAAACAATTAAGCCTGTTGTCATGGAGGAGAGCATTCATTTGTAGTGGTCTGCATTTTATAGCAGCTCTTTGGAATCAAGTTTGGGAGATTTGAGTCTTTCATGTTCTTCATTGGAAAAGGAAGAGAAAGAACAGAGAAACTCCACCATTCCTTCCACACCATCCACCCAAGGAGGTCTACAAGAGGACTCCATTTTTGGAGTAGAAATTCAGAGCTATGGGCATATTAAATGGATCAGACCTTGCCCAATCAGGTACTTGGCTTCATTAGAGCCAAAGGAGGAGTTTCCACCAGTCATGCTTGCTTCTAAGCATGAGGATGAGCATCAAAGTACCAAGGATCAACTGCAATGCCTCTTCAATCCAAATGTAGAGCAACTAAAAGAGGTATTTAATTTGTTTTCAGTTGACACCTTGATGATTTAGGTGGAGGATTGGCCTCTTGTTAGTTTTTCACTTATTGTACCAACCATGTTCAGTGCCAAATCAATTGCATGGCTGCCAATTTTGAAGAAGGGAAGCTATTTTGCACAACCAGTTGCAGGGTTTGTTTAGCTTACCTTTGCTTCTAGTTAGAGTAGTGTAGGTAGGTTTGTTTTCAATAGAAGAAGTGTTTGTGCACACTCTGCATATCCCACTTGGGGTATGTATGATTTCCAATTTTGTACATAGTTGTTTGGTGTTGTTTTGGTTGCTCTTGCATCAGTGCATTTAGTGGCTTTTGGTGAAGATCAACTCCAAGTTTCAATGGGTTTCCAAGTGGCTCAGAGGTCATATTTTCATAGTTCAGATCAAAGTTGGTTATCAAGCTTGACTCCATGCCCAATGGATGCTTCAAAAGGCCACTAATCATTCATCTAGTAGGCAGATGACCCCTCTGAGTCGCCAAAATTGTTATCCAAAATGAGCCCCTACTTATTTTGGCTAACTTGCCTTCATTTCCTCCTTCCTTGTGCTTCATCCAAGTTTTTAAACTTTTAGGCACTCAAAAGATTCTAGAAATGGATTCGACAGATAGATAATTTCTTTCCCTTTCTAGAAAGGTAAAGAAGTCCTCCTAACTCCTTGTATTTTTTGAGTTATGGCTCGACGGAGTTTGAAGGGAAATTTTTCCCAAGGCGGGCCCTGGAGAAAATTTCCCACTTAGCCCTTTTGGCTAAAAGGCGCAAAGTCATTTGGTGGCCCGAAATTCCATGAAGGAAAATGAAACACTTAAGGCCTACATCCAATGAAATGATGCCATGTGTCAAGGTGGAGCGGCAGGCGTCGGAGGGACTTCAAGTTTTTTGGCCTTTTTGTCAAAATTTCTCAAAGGAAAAAATGGAAGCGCAACCCCGCCGACCAATAAAAAGGCACAACGTGTCCATTCATCAGTGGGGATCACGGTGTCGGGAGGATTTAGGAAATTTTTCCAAAGTTACAAAAACATAAAAGGCAAGAATGAGGCCGCATCTCCGCAACCAATCAGAGAGTGCCACGTGTCCACATCAATGGCGGGAATTCAGCGGCGGAAGACCATGGAAAAATTTGCCCTTGTGGGCAAAAGGGCTAGAATTAAATTTTGAGACCCGCCAACGAATCGAGAGTGCCACATGTCCTTCATGATGGTCAGGGCCATGGAGAATTTTGGGAAAATTTTCCAAAATTGCGAAAAGGGGTAAAAATCAAATTTTTGCCCGCGAATCCGATTTTTGCCCTAATTTTTCCCTAAAACTTCATAGGGCCATATCTTTCGATCCAGAGCTCAGATTTTCACGATTTTTATATCAATGGAAAGCTATTGAAATTATCTACACGATGGACACTTCAATTTTGGTTTTTGATGGAGATTGGTGGGAGAAATTTCAAGAGATGTTCTGGCACGGAAAAATTACAGAGCCGACATTCAACCACCCATTTTTAATACAATATGGCACTCGTTTCTTCTCCAGTGGTTCGAATGCATTGGGAAATTGAATTATAGATGTTCTCTTGACTTTGGGGATCAAATTGAATGAAGGTTATCAGTTGGTGGGTGCAAACTTTGATTCTCTTTTTCCCTCTTTCGATTTCATTCTATATATTGTAAAAACTTGTCATTTGACAAGGGAGACATTCAGGTGTGGGGAAACTCTACTAAATTATTTCCTAACTCCATTTTTGAGCTGCCAAACCTTCTCTTGCACTGGAAAAATGATTTGTGCCTCTGAGAAAAAAATGTAATGGTCTGTGTGCATTTTGAGCAATAAAAAACGTGTTTTGTGGTGTTCTTTCAACCCTTCCTCGTGTTTTATTGTTTCCCATGCCTCTCCACTCCAAATTTGCTTTTGTGTACGTATTTCATGTTTGTAGGTGTAGGATGTTGTGTTTCATGGAGATTTAATGGTAGATTTGAAGATCTGGGTTTGTGTCACTTTTGTCTGACCTCCCTCAGTCTTCTTTTCCTCTGTTTCATTCTCCCTCATCAGATTGTTTCACATTTTCCTTCTCTGGTGTATCACCGTTTTAGTGTAGGATTTCATTTTTCTTGCATTCTCTCTTTCCCTATCTCCTTGGATGGTTAGAATAGGATTATATTAGTTGGTCTGCACTGGAATAGCTCGTGGCAGGTAGATTATGAAGAAGAACTAACTTTCTCTGGAGGATCCTCTCAAGTTTTGCAGGTCCCACACCTTGAGAGAGGATCCAATGTTGTGCAATCACACTAGATGCCCATTATCAAACTAGAAATCTAAGAAACATCCAGGGGTGCTATGTGATTTTGCACTAACAACACCTTTTTTGTTTTATACTAACCACACGGAATTGAAGTATTTAAATCAACAAGCTCGCTTTTACAGGGGCACATATGTCGTTGGTGTTCTTATTCCAAGATTTTGATTTTACAAATTGTGGTAAAACTAGTGAAAAGATATTCTTTCCTTACCATTTATTAAGAATACAATGAGAAGACGCGTAGACAATTGAAGATACAATGCCATATGCACAGCTTATGCAGTTATAATGCATGCCATCGAAATTAGAGGACATTGTTGTCTTTCTATGCATAGGTATAGCACTATATGGAATGAAAGCCTTAGAGAAGAAATAACTTGAAATTCATGTGGCACCATTTATGTTAATTAGTGGTGATTTATACAAATTGGGACGAGATGAAGTATTGCGTTGATGCGTCTGGAGCATGAGCGCACAACTATCATGGAAGAGGCTCATGGTTGTATTAGTGGGCACTATGCAGTGATGCCACTACACGCGAGATACTACTCACCGGATTATGGTGGAGACCATGTATAAGGATCGCAAGGCACATTTCAAGGCGTTTGATCATTTTCAAGTGCCTTGAAAACTAGGGAAAAGAGATGAAATGCCTTTACGACCTATTCCAAGCGCAGAACCGTTTGAAAAATGGGCTATAGATTTTGTGGGTCATATTTCGCTGAGACACGCATAGACAAGATCGCACTACATCATCATTTGCATGGATTATCCGACAAAATGGGTAGAAGCATCACCTACAAAGGATTGTACAATAGCTACAACAACCATGTTTTTATGGGAAAATATTCTTACAAGGTATGGATGCCCGCTAAGTTTGAAAAGTGATAGGGGCACACATTTTTTGAATGAGACAATCAAGATATTATTGGATGAATTTATGATTACGCACCATAAGACTACACCCTATCATCCTCGGAAAATGGGACTACCGAGGCCTTCAACAAAATTTTGAGCTAGACATTGACAAAAATATGTGATGTAGGAAGGAAAGATTGGGATGATAAAGTTTTTTCTATTCATTGGGCGTATCAAACAACATATAAGAGCTTGAACAAGGCCACACTGTTTCGATTAGTGTTTAGTGAAAGCCGTTATTCATATGGAATTCATGTTACCTTCTTTGCATATCGCATGCGTTGGAGGTCTAGGCCGACAAGAAAGTGTTAGAAGAACGAATTGAAAAGATGATAAATTTGGATGAGCGATGAGCAATAACATGTTGAGTCGAAGCGGGAGAGAAGGCCAAGTAGAAAGCATGGCATGACAAGCACATCAGGGATAAAAAAATTAAGATTGGACAGATGGTGCTTCTTTATTATTCTAAATTTCTGCACTATCCAGGCAAACTTAAAGTACATTGGTTAGGACCATATGTTATCACTCACATACTTGAAATAGGCACTTGTCAGATAGAGACGCTTGATGGAATACGGTTGCCTAAGCATTTCTTGACGGAGTAGGTGAAGCCCTACTATAAATAAGTCTTCTTGGTGTTTGTACTAAGGCAGTGTTGCCATTTAGATTAGGTTTTCATTTATGTATTCCCTTAATGTATTTCCTTCTTCGTCACTATGCTTTGTCAATTTAGTTGGTGTTTTGTGTAATAAGCGTGTTTGTGTGCCGAAGCTAATTAAACATTTGAAGTATTTTTATGCACAGAGGACTACACATACCATTGGTGTGGGGTGGTTGTTTACAATAACCGGGTACAAATCATGCAATAAATCTGTTATAGGTGTTATTTGAGGTTGGAAATAAATTGTTAGAGGAGAGATTACTTCTAAAAGATGACCACATATGAGGATAAATGAAGGGACAATATAATGCGAGGTAAATAGAGGCCATGGAGACCTCCAAGAGAGGGCACAGTGGCGAGGTACTTAGGCGCATGAAAGCGCATTGAAGAGAAGTCTATAGCCAGAAGGTAGGAAGGCACACTAGAAGGTTATAGCTAGGGCGCGAAGATGTACCGCATGGAAATTGTGAAAATGGTCAATTAATGAGAGAATTATTGGTAGGTGAAGGAGAAATAAATGCACTAAATTTTTGAAAATCTATATAAGGACATGATACGAGTTCATTCTTACCATTGTAATCACAAGAATTTGAATGAGCTAAGTGTAACGAGCTGAGCAAAGAGTATTGAGGTGCGAAGAGTGTGAAACCAGACATGGAGAGAAGATTTGTGCATAGGAGAAGCTTGTGTCCCCATTGGTGAAGGGTTTGAGTGAAGTAGATGCGTTGTGAAAGAGCTAGGGCACATGATTTCAAACTAGGGCACACATATTTGAGCTAGGTTTATACCTACTCACTACAGAGATAGAAGAATATATGAAGTTAATTCTTCTAGTTGAGACAGAGATTGATCCGAATAAAAATCCATTCTTTGTATAATAATTCATTACATTCATTCTATTCTTATTCTTTATTCTTGTCATAAATTAGAAAGAAGCCCCATTGTCGGGACGACGATGAGTTTAGTGTGGGGTAATGTTGAGTAGACAAAGTATGACACTTAGCAGAAGGAACACAAAAGGTTTGCGCATGGGAGCAAGGTGCGTTTAAAGGCGTGGAAGGATAGGGAAGGAAACACGCTTGAAAGACAAGGATGATTCGGGACTTAGCCATTTTCAGGATTACGGGCTATTTTTGGAGATAACGTGTAGAGCACACAAACCAGATGGAGACTTACGTGAAATGTATAGTCTATTTTTGGAAGAGCATCTACTAAGCGCTTTGCATGGGTTCGAGTTAATAATAGAATGACTACTTTGCCGCTTAACTATAAGATGTCTATTATTAGCGCACTTGCATGTGTGACTATTATTATAAAGACGTGTGGCTATTTTTAGCATGCGACCTATTTTTGGAATTATGTAAGCGGTGAAGGGAAATTCCCTACCCCTTTAAAGATATAGTGAGTCGTGTAGTTTAGAAGTAGTGAGGGTGAGCTATTATGGAGGTATCTGCCAGATTTGACATGCACATGAGCTTAAGAAAACTATTTATTGTAAGAAGCTTTTGTGTATTTACTGTGTTTAATATAATGGAGTGTATTGGCTGAATCAAGGTGTTAAACATGATTGTGACTAGTTCTTGCATGGTTGAATTCATTATGACTATTGTTTAGATTCATTACTCTTTAGATCTAGATCTCGAATATGCTTATGTAGAGTGTTTTGCTATTTATGGTTCTTCATGCATTAAATCTTCATCATGCTAACATCCTGCACAAGCAACCCTAAAGAGGGGCTTGGTACCTTTGCGCACTCCAGGTGAGTGCTCGATCTAGGCTGAGTGATGTGCCAACACACCTAGGTTATTCTTGGTAAATTCTAGGTTGCATCGGTGAGTTACTCTTAAATTAAATTAAATTCAAATTAAATTAAATCAATAGGTAAACCATAAGTTTAGATTAAAGATCCTAATTTTCACAATAATCATCTTCCAAATCAAAACTTAGTTTAGGGAAACCACATTCAAACAATGTGAAAAAATTAGATTTGAAAATAATGATTGTTCTAGGTTAGTTATTGTTTTCATTTCTTGTTTTGTGGCATGTTTTACTATAAGAAAAACTACAAGTTAGCTTGTTTTTGTAGATCTATAATTATATGCATGTTTATAACATTTTGAAAACAAAAACACCAAAAAATAGTAACTTTTATTTTTATCAACTAGAGTAGCAAAAATTGGAATTAACTATTAAGTCTTCATCACATGAAATCTGAAAATTAACATTTATACTTTCATTTCCAACAATAATTATAGTTACTTTTATCATGCTTAATTTGTGTTCAAGCAACTCATAAAAATATATCTGAAATAACAATGGATAAAATCCCTCAAACAAAGTTAAACACATTAAAAATATTTATTTAAGACCCAAAAAAACCTTAAAACTAACAAAAACAATCTTACGAACAAACACCACACATAACAACACTATTTTAGACACAAGAGAATAAAAAAACACTTGATAGGGAAACTTGTTGATCCGTAGGACAACTATAATTTTGATAAAACAACACAACAATATATCTCCATGGATCCAATCCTATCTTGAGATCTCCACACCACAACCTTAAACATAAGATCTCATCGTGCTTCACTCCAAATCATAGAAAACACTACACCTTATTATTTCTCCTCTAATTATGAATGAATATAGATAGATAGATATTTTTGGGAAGAGATGGATACTTCCCTCACATTCGAGATCCCATTTAGAAAACAAAATGTCCGAGACAAAATATTGTCTAAGCTCGGTGAGAGGTATTTCATTTGTCACTATCCCTAACACGATGATCCCCCAACTTGTTTTCCTTGTGAGTGAATCCCGCATGATAACAAAAATGTTTGACATATCATTAGACAACTACTCCTATTGATTATTTAAGTTCTTCTAGCTCATATAAAATCTTCCATCACTCCCTTTCATATAACCTTGCCAAATCATGGCCAACCTTTTTAGAAAATTACTCTATATGAGTTGCACAACCTAATATTCCTCCCTTCGAGTCAAGACATAGATCTAAAGCTACACATCTCTAGTATCCTTGTGATTAAACTCGTACAAGTTTTATTTCACTCAATAAGCACGTCTTCATATCTTAAGACCAAAGTTAGAGGATTTTTTTAGGAATTTTAGGCACTTGGGAGGGGGTGAATCAAAGACTCACTCAAACTTTTGAATTAATTTATAGTTCTTCAATTAAACTATCTTAGCCATGATGAAGGATGAATATTCAACCATGAGAAAGAAAGAGAAACAAACACATATGCACACATAGGAAGACAAAATTTAATGTGGGAGACCCTTTAAGGGACATAAACCCATTGAAACCGAGAGAGCTAGCTTGGAAAATTGTCCTATAAAGTTACAATGATTTCACCATATGTTGAGAACCCACTCAACTTGAAGCACCTACTCCAATACAAAATCAAGCACCCACTTGAATACAATTCTAAGCACCCACTTAAAGTTTTGCAAGAACCTACTTACAAGGAAGCACCCACTTCTAAATTGTTGAGTAACAACTCATACTTGTATCATAAATTTTTTATCACCTTAATTCCCCGATTACTTATATCAACATATTGTGATCACTGTTTCATCTCACTTTTCTTCTCTTCTCTTCTCCTAATTTTCCATAGTCTCAACACCTTTGCATTATTCTCACTTTCTCATACTTGCACTCAGCTCTCCTTGGCTCCAACAACCTTTTCATACCTCGAGACTTCACATATATAGGAAAATAAACTTCACATTTGAATTTTCAACTTCAACACACCATCTAAACAAATTCTATTGATTTTCAACTCGTACAAGGAAGCCTAATTGTCACCATATAGCTGTTATGACTCTTTATGTTCTTGTGGGGAACAAGGAATAAATTTCATACCTTTGACAATCTGTTATACTCATAGAGATTTCATAAATAACCTTTTTCAACGTAATTTGTAACTACCATTTTGAATTTTCCTCTAGCATAGAGATTTATTATTTGTCTTTTAGCATTTTTAATCTGCACCAAGTGGCATATACATGCAATCACGTTACTAACTCCTCTATCATTCTTTATAACTCCATTTTATCTTCCATTCCTCACCATTTACCTTCCAAGTTCCATTAGAGTTCATGTGAGATTTACTAGTTGGAAAGTTACCATAAACTTGAACAATCGAGAGTAAGAAGACTTATAATATCAGTTCATGCATTCATTTATGTGCATCAGGTTTTTATGGTAGAATTCTTCAATAACCAAGGCTTGGAAGCCATCAAATCAGAGTATGGAGCAGGTTTTGCACATCTATCTCTCACAACCATCAACCCACAGTCATGGAGGATTGTATACTAGTTATAAATCAGCTTGAGTAGACACAAAAGTGGTCTTCATGAACCTATTGATGCTTAAACATGGTGTTCATAGCTTGTATAATCTCTTCAATTGGTAATAGGGGAAACAAATTCTTGTTCACTTCATGGATCATGCACTTGAGCAAGGTACTTACATTTTTGTAAGTACATATCTACAACCTCAAAGATTGAGTAAGTCTTCACCTTCTCAGTTAATATGACCTTATAAACACCTTTCAAAGATGGAAATGGATGTAGTTATCTCCCCAAGCTTGTGTCTTTATTCATTTCATAGAGAGTGACTCAAACTTGTATGATTCACTAGCCACACTCAAGTTGATTTCTTTGAGCTTCAAAGCATGATTTTTCTTCACTTTGGATTCAACAATTTAAGGTACATTTTCATTATTTATCTCTACATATCCTCTTCAAAAGTAACCTTTTCTCCATGACCAACCACTCTTTGCATTTAGGAAAGAGAAAGAAACAAGGTTCAAGACCATTCACTAGGCCTTATTGACCACCTCAAGAAGCCAAATTTGGATCATTTGTGTTAGACCACAAAATCACTTCATCAAATCAATACATGAGATTGAATGGAATATATTGGACTCATACCATCTGTATATGCTCATTTTTCACTCAGGAACATGCTTTTTCATCAAAAATTCACTCATACACCAAAGACTAGTTTTAGGCTTGTTTAGCTCTTAGTAGGAGACTAGCTAGCTTGGCATGATTCATACAAAATATGCAATGTAATTTCCTAAAACCATTCATGAGCACTAAGACAACACCATTTACAAGATTTCATAGTGGAGGATTCATCTTGGAGTTGTCCAAATAGGACTTTATAGCAAAATTTCTTCAAAATAGGGAAAAATTTAGATAGTACCATCTCACCTGTAGGAAAAAAATACCATCAACGTGAACTAGAGAGTTTCCTTTATACCCCTAACTGATTTTCACATATTCCACAATTCATTTGATGCCCTTAAGAAGCATTTTCTCCTATCGTTGTAAAATAGGTGTTTGGAGAGGGTATGATCACTGTTAGTAGAATGAAGAGAACTTTTTTGTTCCTCAACCATTTGTCCTAAATTTTTTTGTAAAAGTTATATATCTGAGTTATGTTCAAAATTTACTTCTATTATTTATCTGAAGGAGGATTGATAATTTTGTTTGAGTGTTAATAAGTTGAGGTGCTCAGTTTGCATTTTTCAAAAACTTGGTTTTGGTAAAACTTGAATAACTTGCACAAAACACCTTCTTAGGTCCTCAAATTTTGACCACACCTTCACAAATCCTTCCTCAATGATTTAAAATGACCAATTTATCATATTTAATCTAAAAATCTCTTCCCTATCTCATTTGCGTAGCATTTGTTCACTAGTTTTGAGCAAGAGTGTTATATGGACCTATATAAGTGCTCAAATCACCTCCTTAGTCACTTGTGAAGCCTTGTACACATCATATACCATCATATTATGCTCATGACATGCTTATTTTTCATCATCATGCCTTGGTTCATTATTCTCACTTGGTCTACTAGGATTGCCTTCATTGAAAAACCTTAGAATGATCAACTTCATGCCCTATAAGCATGATTCTTGATCTATACTCCTCCTGTTATATGATCATATACCAACTCATACTTCTCAACCATGATTTCTTATTTTTCATGCCACCTACTTGTGATCCATTTATCATGTTTCCATTCTCAAAATTTACCATGTTTGACTTGAGACTATGATTAATCACAACACATTCAAGTTTTGACCTTATTTGAAGTCTTCATACAACCTTGGGAGGACACATTCACATAACTTTCTTGCTTGACCATGCACCTAGACCATGCTTGAACACTTGAATACATGACTTGACACCTCATGAAGACTCCAGACAGCTTGGGAAGACATTTGAACCCTTGGACATCCTATGACATCACTGACCACTTGACATCAATGACAACACATTACTATGACATCCAACAATCTCCCCCTTTGTCATTGATGACAACTACCACCAACAAGACCTACACCTATAAGACCTCTTTCACATGTTTCTTGGTTCACTCTCCCCTTTTAAATCTATGAAAAATGAAATAAACTACTTGACATGAAAGCAATGACAACCAAAGACAACAATGAGTGTAGGTAGACTTACTTGTTCACAAGCTCCCCTAGGATTATACTCTTTCTTCTTGACTCCAACCAGTAGAAAAATTGAATTCATGGACCTATCTTGGGCATTGAAACAGATCCCCCTGAGAGTGTACTCCTCTTACTTCTCTTCATCTTGGCTCTAGACTACCTTCTAGACTTGTTTTTTCAAGACATTATTGCCAAATCAACATATTTTTCCTTCATGCTCTATTTTCTCAGTGTTTAACACTTGTGTAAGCTTTGAGATGATACATTTTAGACTATACCAAGCTCCACCTGACTTTAGCAACTTCCTTTGAAGGAACTTAGCATGATTTACCACCTTACCTTGCATAACTTCTTGGTTTCTCATTATATTCATCTTGGCCTTAAACTGATCTAGGAATCCCTGTAGCATATTTTCAGTGCATTTTGACTGAGTTTTGATAGCCTCTAGAATCAAACTTATCACATGTTTTATTCTCCTAATGTTCCACTAGATGCAATCCATCTCCATCTACCTAAGAACCCAAGATATAAGGTCTGAACTATGATCATCACATCAAGAAATGAATTTCAAAATAAATGTCTAGGTCCTAAATTGTTATACTGATGTTATTAGTGATATTTAGCCACAACTCACTTGTTGACTCAAAAACCACTAATCTTGACTAGATTGTTATCTCATCCTTTATTCCTCATTATTTATATCATTTCACCATGCTCTTTTCTATCAATCTCATACCTTTGTTGATTCTCCTTCACAATGATTTCTAATCCAAGAGATAACCATCTTACTCCTATTCTCAAAATCGTCCTTCTCTTACCTCAAGCTTTTAGCCCAAATGAAGTAAAAATGACTTTCTAGCCTCCAATGACTCTCCTGCACCTTAAGAGTCTTACACACTTCAATCAACCTTAGTAAAATTATTAATTTGATTCAAAAAGGTTCCACTCATCATTTCTTCACATATCTTCCTCTAGATCTACCTTTTGTACCCTCTTAAGGCAATGGTTTCGCAAGCTCCATGGTTAGAATGATTTATAAGTTCCCATCAAAAATAAAAACACATTCAAATACCATTTATCATCAATAAGGTGTGCCCTAAATTTCAAAACATGACTCCTTCTCTTCTTCCAAATCCACTTTCCTCCTTTCTTGCTCTCAACTTCCTTCTAGCCCTGCCTTTGGGCGTTGTTAGGTCTATATTTTCATTTATGAGGTTATCAAACAAAATAAAGCATTTTTGAGCACCCATTTACAAGAACTATTTATGGGAAAAGTTTAATTATTGAATCTTATCTTAAAACACCACTTCCTTTGTTAAATGACTCCTCCAATTAGGTCTAAGACTATATCCTCTATCCATGTCATAAAATACCATCAATAACTTTTGATTGAACCTTAGCTTTTCAAAAATCTTCTTTAATTTGTCTTAGGAGGCAATGAGGATTATTAGTTCCAAATTTTAGCCTCGATACTAAGTTTAAGCCCTTTAAAAATCATTTGTTTCACAAACCCTAGGTAGGGTTCCTAAAAACCCGAGAGAGAGAAAATGTGTTGCAAAATCTTGCAAATTTTGTTGTGAGGCCCAAGAACATACCAAGGCCTTTTTTGAATTTTCCCATGTGTTTACTTTACCAAAGTGGATCTTGAAAGACATGTATGATCTTTTTCTATTTTGTTTCAAGCGTTGTCTAACATGTAGATGTTCATTAAACAACCTCCATTCAACTTGATTTACCCTATCAATACTCAAGACCCCGAGAATTAAGACCACGGATCATTATAAACTATTGCATTCTAACATGTTATCACATGCACAAGGCATACCGAGGGTAACCTCCATTTCCTTCTAAGCTTCCACATATCACATCTCGGTAAAATGCTTCAGATCAAAGTAGGAAAGCTAATAAACACCATCATGTTAAAGGGTCAAGTCAGTATGCTTTCCTCCAAATATGTTCCTCATACATTTTCAATTAAATATTTCCTCAGAGATATTGAATCAACATTCCACAAGAGCTCACAAAGAATACTAGTATTAACAAACACACCCAAATTTCACCATTATAATATCACACACATGGTTCACAAAATGACAAAAACAGAGAATTCACCTTGGTTGATGAGTTTATAAACTTTGTTCCACTATTCCTCTCTTACTCCATGTAATATATTAATTGGTGAGATTCCACCCTTTCTTCCACCGGATGAAAGTTCATATTTCGACTTTTCCTTTGAAGAACAAGGTTTTGAGAGCTTATTGTGAAATTCCCTTTAGAAAGACCCTTGAAGAAATTCAACCTATTTGATGCTCATTTGCAATTATTATGCACCTTCATCCAATTTCTATGATGTCCATTTCTACTTGATAAATCACCTTTTACTTCTATCCTTCTGATATTCCTTATACCTTCCTTATGTGACACATCCACTCAAGAACTTTGAAACATGTTATAAGGATTAGGAGTATCAAATTTGACCTAATTTCCACATATTCTTTGTCTTCTTACCAAGTCCTTTGTGACTGATATAGAGGTCATCGTGGATTCACCTTATTATATTACCATTGAGATCTACTTGCAAATTTTGAATCCTTGTGGCATAGTTTTGATGATTTGAAGGTAAAGACCTTCTGAGAAGGTTTGAGATCACTTTATCTTCCTTCAGATATGAAATATTCCTCGAGATTATTTCACTTCATTCACACCATGTGGAGTAGAGGGAAAATCTTGTCTTCCATAATTAACATACAATTTGACAAATTAACATAGTCTTTGGATGATCATGACAAAAACTCATACTTTCACTTGGACTTTTCATTGTTTGAGGGTTGATATTATCATGACATAATAGTGTTATAATGTTTTCTCTACACTCGTGATCTGAGGGCTTATAGGCATTCTCCTAAATTGACATGGTAGACTTACATAAGAACTCTTCAGATTTATTTTCATTCCTTGCATAGACTACAATATATTAGGAAAGCTCAGAGTGACTCCACACTTCATAAACCACTTGAACATAGTTTTCACATTTTTTTACTTCTTATTGAGAACCTCTATGCAAAAAAAACTCAAGGTGAATCGACAACACACACAAGTGGTGACAATATAGACCTTGGGATTGACGGGAACTCTTTTCTTTATTAAGACCATTGAGACCTTCAAACACCTCATATGGATTAACCATTGCAAAATGACATTTATGAGGAATATACATGATTTTCTTGACATGTAAATATGACCTTTAAGGTTGAATGGATTGACTTAGAACCATCTTAATGGGTTTTTAGAGTTGATCTTAGGGACATTTCCACCTCTTACATTTTTTTAGAGTCTTCTTAAAATCCGTTTACAAACTATAGGGTTTAATGAATGATGAACACCATTTAAACTTTCACCACCATCAACATAAGCCTTATATAATGAGTATACACATTATATTGCTTGAAACAACCAATGAGACCTTTAATGTGACACTATGCATGGTGAATTTACCACATACCTTGAAGTTTGATGTATACCATGACTTTATGAGAAAGATAGACAACACATACCTTGTAATTTTTGATAACCAAGACTTTACCACACCTTATGAAAACTCAAACAATTTATACATTCCTAATATATCCGATAAGCAGACCTTGACACTTTGTCTAGCAAACATGGAAACTTTGTCCTTGACATGGATGGGGTGACCTTGACTTCAAGAACTCTTCACATATCAACTTAACATATAGACTTTGAGAAAATATCTAACAAGCATACCTTTGTTTGTTAACTCAACTCATCATGGAGAAGACTTGGTTTAGCGATTCTGAAGATGACCAATAGCTTTCAAAACTCATTGTAATTCCTTCAAATAACACATGACTTCTAGAATCGTAGAAAATGCATTTCATGCTCCTGAGAGCACTAGAACATCATGAAGTCATTAAAGGATTCCAATGACTCCACCTTCCTTTATCTCTTACTAATTTACTTTGTTATTCCTTTACATGGATGTCTTAGAATGATGATCTCTTGATTTTTGCTTATTAAGCACATATGGTTCTCTTCATACATGGGCTTATCATTTACTAGAGAAAACATACCTCTCATAAGGCTTGATGGTTGATTGGTCTTGACTGATCCAAATTCCTCCTTCTTAACTTTGTCTATGCATTTGTCACCTTAATTGAACTTGGCTCTTCATTTGCTAGTTCTGATTCTTCCTTGGCTATTTCTATAGGAGTGAGCTTGACTTCATCCTTTCTCTTGTATATGAACTTCCTCTTATTACAGTGTCTTGCAAAGTGACCAATTTTGTTGCACTTAAAGCATACAAGATGACTCTTGTCTCTAGGTGTTCCCTTTATCCAATCTTGCTTCATAGGCTCTTCAAGACAAAATTTGGCTATGTGACCCTTCTCATGATAGTTGTAAAAACTCTATTCTTTTCATATTTAGTCCTATAATATCTCCATGGGTGTTCTTTGTCTATTTTTCTCATACAATCCCTAGCTCTATGTCCAAAAACATGGCATGAAAAAAAAACTCCATGAAACTTACTTGAGAATCTCCTTGCATTTGGTTGCCTGATGATATTCTTGTGTTCTTTGATGTCCTTGATTTCAGAATTTCCTTGACATGATACATGGATTGACTCACCCTTCAATTCATTTTTCCTTACTTGTTCTAGTTCCTCCTTAAAGTCTTCAACTCTTCTTCATGGTTGAGGCAATATTTATCTTTGTCTCTTAGTGATTTTGATACATTCTCAACAAATGATGCCATATCATTGAGTTCTCGGCCATGATTAGCTTCCATGAGCTTTACTTCCATCTTTAACTCGTTTATTAGGATTTGGCAATATCATACTTCTTTTTTAGTATTGTTTCAGCTAGACCACCCATGTTTGTGCCTCAAGAACCTTCTCTTATTCTGTTAAACTTATACCAACAAAACCTGCTCTGATACCAATTGTTAGGAATTCTAGGCACTGAGAGGTGGGGTGAATCAATGCTCACTCAAACTATTGAAATAATTTATAGTTCTTCAATTAAAATATCTTAGCCATGATGAAGTATGAATATTCAACCATGAGAAAGAAAGAGAAACAAAATCATATGCATGCATTTGAAGACAATACTTAATGTGGGAAACCCTTTAAAGGAAAAAAACCCATTGAAACTAGAGAACCAACTTCGACAAATTGTCCTATAAAGCTGCAATGATTTCACTATTGTTGATCATTCACTCAACTTGAAGCACCCACTCCAATACAAAATCAAGCACCCACTTGTCCAAGAACCCAATTGATAGTTTTGCAAGCACCTACTTGCAAGGAAGCACCCACTTCCAAATTGTTGAGCAACAACTTAGACTTATATCATAAAATTTTGATCACCTTTATTACACGATTGCTTATATCAACATCTTGTGATCACTTGTTTGAGCTCACTTTTATTATCTTCTCTTCTCCTATTTTTCATAGTCTCAACACCTTTGCATTCTTCTCAATTTCTCATACTTGTACTCAAATCTCCTTGGCTTCAACAACCTTTTTATACCTAGACTTCACATATATTGGATAATAAGATACACATTTGACTTTTTAACTTCCACACACCATCTAAAAAAATTCTATAGATTTTAAAATTTTACAAGGAAACTATCACCATGTAATTTTATGACTCTTCATGTGCTTGTGGGGAACAAGGAATAAGTTTCGGACCTCCTCGAACAATATGTTTTACTCACAGAGATTCCATAATTGTCCTCTCTGCCAACTCAATTTGTAACTACCATTTTGACTTGTCTTCTAGCACAACGAGTGCTTATTTGTCATTTATCATTTTTGAGCATGCACCAAGTGATATATGCATGCAAACACATTATTAACTCCTCTATCATTCTTTATATCACCATTTTATCTTCATTCCTTGCCATTTATCTTTAAAGTTCCATTAGAGTTCATGTGAGATTTATTAGTTGGAAATTTAACATAAACTAGAACAATCAGAGTAAGAAGACTTATAATCTTAGTTCATGCATTCATTCGGGTGAATTAGGTCTGTATGGTAGAATTCTTCAACAACCAAAGCTTGGAAGCCATTAGATCGAGTATGGAGCGGTTTTGCACATCTATCTCTCATAAGCATCAACCCACAGTCATGGAGGACTCGTATACTAGTTCTAAATAAGCTTGAGTAAACACAAAAGTGGTGTTCATGAACCTATTGATGCTTGAACATGGTTTTCATATATTTTAGAATATCTTCAACTGATAATAGGAGGTAAAATGTTCTTGTTCACTTCATGGATCATGCATTTGAGTAAGATACTCAACATTTTGTAAGTACATATCTGCAACGTCAAAGATTGAGTAAATCTTCACCTTATCATTTTATCATGGCCTTGGAAAAATCTTTTAGAGATGGTAAAGGATGTAGTTTATCTCCCCAGGCTTGTGCCTTTCTTCATTTCATAGAGAGTGACTCAAACTTGTATGATTCACTGGACACACTCAAGCTGATTTCTTTGAGCTTCAAAGCACGGTTTTTATTCACTTCGGATTTTAAAATTAGAGGAAAATTTTCATTATTTATCTCTGTATATCCTCTTTAAAAGGAACCTTTTCTCCATGACCAACCACTCTTTGCAATTAAGGAAAGAGGAAGAAACAAGTTTCAAGACCATTCACTAGGCCTTATTGACTACCTCAAGAAGCCAAATTTGGATCATTTGTGTTAGACCACAAAAACACTTCATCAAATCAAGACATGAGATTGAATGGACTGTATTGGACTCATACCATCTATATATGCTCATTTTGCACTTAGGAATATGTTTTTTCATTAAAAATTCACTCATACACTAGAGACTAGTTTTAGGCTTTTTTAGCTCTTAGTAGGAGACTAGCTAGCTTAGCATGATCCATACCAAATATGCAATGTAATTTCCTAAAACCATTTGTGAGCACTAAGACAACACCATTTACAAGATTTCATAGTGGAGGATTCATCTTGGGGTTTTCCAAATAGGACTTCATCGCCAAATTTATTCAAAATAGGGCAAAATTTGTATCTTTGTACCATCTCACTGTAGGACAAAATTACTCTTAACATAAACTAGAGAGTGTCCTCTACACCCATAAGTGATTTTCACATATTGAAAAATTGATTTGATTCCCTTAAGAAACATTTTTCTCCTATCATTGTAAAACAAGTGTTTAGAGAGGGTATGATCATTGTTAGTAAAATGAAGAGAACTTTTTTGTTCCTCAACCATTTGTCCTCAAAATTTTTGTTAAAGTTATGTATCAGAGTGCCCCTAATGTAATCAAGCCATGATTTTCCTAATGTGAGTGGATAAGAATGAGGATTTCATGATAAATAGACTATAAGATGGAATAAATGTAAGCCATAAGCAATGGTAATAATGATGAAGTCATAATATAGACGAGGAGCTTGAGTAGGAGAATAGAGGTCCTCAAAAGTGAAACCAAGTCAAACCAGACCATTATGTGAGCATATGGTTTCATCACAAGTAATATCAAATGGAATATGTTCCCAATATGAATCATTCATGAAAAACATGTAAGTAAATGGTGGGCATGCTAATAGAGGTGGTACATGTGAAGGTGTAGGTGATAGAGAGATGTCCATAGACTGGAAAAACCCTTGATAAAGAATCATAGTAGTAGTAGAGTAGTAAAATGTGGTGTAGAAGAGACTACATCTATTACAAAAATGACACCTTCAATTGGTGGCAAGTGAGGTATTGCGTCCATAAGTTAAGGATCATCTATAATATCAGTACGTGGAATATGAAGACTAGTATTAGGAGCACGATCACAGCATTGGAATGGGTTACACTCACAAAAAAGATATATTCAATGCCTTTATGGAGGAATTTAACATAATGATGTACAATAGAAGTGACAACTTGCATGACATGAAGCCATGGCCTACCAAGAAAACAGTTGTAAGAGACTGGGAAGTCAATGACAAAGAACACAATGTTGATAGTTTTTGGTCCTACAATGATAGGTAATGTAATGTGACCAACACATGGATGAACAGAACCATCATATGTACACAGTGAAAGACAAGATGGACTAACATCATGAGTGGAAATACCTAGCTTCTCAAGGAATGACATGGGACATAGGTTGAGTTCAGATCCATTGTCAATTAAAGTGTGTTTGACACCTACATTCTGAATACAACACATGATATGCAAAGGTGGGTCATTGTCAAAAGTGTGAACATCAGCGGGAGGATTAGATTTGAATGCTATGTGTTAAGAAAATACATCTACAAAATTTTGATATACTGAGTCAAGTTTCACATTAGAATGAATGTGAGTAGTAGCAAGAAGATGTTGGCTTCTATGCCTTAAATCAAGTTTTACAAGTAAATAATCATTGATTGAGATACTCATGGTGACTAGACCACTAAGAGGACAAAGAATGATGATCCTAAAAACATGAAGATCGAGTATGAGTTCACCATTTTTTAAAATGTGAATATTCTAGCTAATCTAATATTATGCACAATGATAAATAAAAGCTAAGTAAATAAATAGAGTAACCCAAGCCACTAAACAACTAGAAATATGAAACCCTAATGATCAAATATGGTTAGGGAGAGCTTAGTTGATTTGATGATTGTTCGGGGTTGTGTCGCAGTGAAGACCAGATAAACAGAATGCAGGAACAGTCACACAGGAGCTCCAGAAAGTACAAATCTGGAACAATATGCTAGATTGGGGCATCTAGAGAAGGACTGGGGCGCCTGGGGTGCTCTGGTCTAAGATTTAGTTCCTTGGTCTATGAAAAAGCTCTGTAAACCTCCTCTGAGGTGTCGCTAGATGTTCACCTATATTTGCCTCCAGTCATGTTGTTGTCGTTGGACCGTGATGAATTTCATTGTAAATTAGAAATGAAGAAGAGACTTGCAAAACCCCAAGCCAAACATCAAAACCCTAAAAAATAAAGATGTATATGAAGGGGTAGGACTATCCTCATCAACCACAATGGAAAACTTACTAACCGAGAGTTTGCACTATATTTCAGACCCAAATGTAATTCTATGTGTGTGTGTGAATATCGTGCCTTAGGCGCTCTTATGCCGCTCACACTTTGTGAAGTAGGAAATAATAATTAGATGTAGAAAATAGATGGTGGATGGAATATAATAAACTTCCCTCCTATGTAGTGTGATGCAGATGAACCAACCTTGTCCATTGTGATGGAGCTAGATAGATGCAAATGGAGCCTTTGATGGATGCAACCTTAGGTGGCGATAGTAGTGCTTAGTGTTTGGTCCCTCACTATGGTCTCATAACTTTATATTTATGGTTCTCTTGATCTAATTTCGTAATTAACCCCGAAAGGTGACCATTAAAAATATGAAAAGATCAAACAACTAAAAATTTCCCAAAAAGTGGTGGGAAAGTGTAAAAGGATTAGGGTGCCTCGAATGGGACCAAGGCACCTAGGGTGCCCCATTCTTTGGGTTTGGTGCCCCGATCAGGGGATAAAATGATGCCAAATG
Organism: Taxus wallichiana var. yunnanensis; assembly: GCA_018340775.1. Lineage (NCBI taxonomy): Eukaryota > Viridiplantae > Streptophyta > Pinopsida > Cupressales > Taxaceae > Taxus > Taxus wallichiana. The sequence continues at coordinate 231,525,624 of CM031241.1, forward strand.
GAAAAAATCTGACTAGGCAAGTACATGCGAGAGGTTGGTAGTGATAACAAAAAGTAAAGTAAAATGACCAAAGGACATGGGTTAATTAGTACTTTCTTCACTCAAAAACCATATGAATAGTAGTATGAGACCAAGACTAAATAATACCCAAAGTGCATGATTTTTCTACACTTACCACATGTAACATAACATTGTAATTGTTTTCAATTCCAAGTCCACCAATTCCAAACTTACCCTTGAGAGATTAAGATGTGGAGAGGTCATGCACATGGCACATGAACTCTCATTAACCAATGCATTGTGAAGACCAAATATTTTTACTTAAATTTTATAGGCCCTCACTAGTTGTAGTAATACAAAGTTTTAGTCTATTTTAAATATCAATGTCAACTATCCCAAAATTTTGCATACATATGTATTAGATTATTTCTAACTGTAACATTTGTTAAAAATATCCCTTTTCCATAATTTTGTAATGTATCTCCAATGCATTCACTTACAAGTTTACAAGGCCTTTCCAATAACCTCATTTTGTGGGTATGTCAATGTCAAACACGAGTTGGAGTCACGGCCACGAAGTCTCCTCATCTTGGAAAAATTGAACAAACAATCCAAAATCTCACACCAACAAGTAAAGAGACAATAATTTTCCCACTAACAAGAATATACCACAATTTTATTACACCTTTCCTAGACCTAATCTACAAACAATACAATTACATCTTATTAGGATTGAATGATAATTTAAAAATCTGAACACACCACATTAAAAAAGACAAAAATAATGTTATCGATTAATTCCCCTTTTGAATGTAAAATTCCATGACACTCCATTAACATGTGTAATTCCACCACACAAAGGTTACGGTAGTCACTAAATCACACACTTAATATGTACATCTAGCCTCTAAATATTTCATTTATATGCATGATTCCTAAACAAGAGAATTAGTTGTTAACACCCATTTACTTTGCTTTAACATTGATTTTATCCTTTTCATCTTTATTACTTATTTTTGATTGACAACTAATAGTTTTGCATACCAACTAACATCGTAGCTTGCTCGATTTCGTCATTGGACATTTTGAGCACCACTGTATAGGACCGTACATTAGGGACACGAGTGCTCAAGCGCCTTGTACACTTTGGGAGTTTGTGTCCTCTTTACCTATTTTTTCCGATCTTTCAAATGTTACTTCTTTCTTGTCTTATTTTATCACTCTTGGTTATCCTTTCACTTATTAATGACGAAACTTAAGAAAATGAATCATATATATACATGTCTTATTTAACCTCATTGGGGGAGGAAAGCATTCAAGAGGCACATACATATACAAGGAGCTAATATTTTCTATCTATTACACCAAGGAATGCATTTTGGGACTGCATACTTCACTGCATAAGAGGGTTTATTTTGAATTCCATACCACACATTTGCATTGGGAAAAAGTAGTTAAAGTTCGTTATTCTTTGTGCGATAGGTACTTAGGGAATCTTAGCTCAAGGCACACTATTTCAATCACACACACACAAGAACTACATGGAGTCTGAAATATAGTACATCACTCGGTGACAATCAAATTGGGGTGACCATTGAGGTCATTTCGACTCAAGCATATGCATTATTTTATTCATCTAATGTGTGCTTGATTCTTGTAGATATCTAGGGTTTATTTCTTAAGTGATTTAACAAAAATAGATTTTATTAAACCCTAATTGTAAAGTAAATGAATGTAAACTATGATATACATCTGATTAAATACAATATGACACAAACAATAAAGCATAAAAAATGAAAACCCTAAGTAAGAGACATATGAAATATGAATTAATTGATTTGCGCTTGATCCTGAAGTATTATGAACTAGGAAAACTACTAAACAAGAGGTGAACAGTGTCGTAAATGCTCAGAATACATTTTGGGGCTCACGGAAAATGTTGGACATGGGCGTCTGGACTAGGGAAAGGGCATTAAAGACTACTACTAGGTTCCCGTGATCGCAAAAATGGTCTGAACTTGATTTTGATTGTATCGCACAAGTGTTGCAAATAGTCTTTGTTGATCACATGTATATTGCTCCTTGATCATCGAAGGTACATATAACATGTAAAATAGAAGTTCACCTGTAAAACCACAAAACCACATCAAATTTGAAAAAGAAAGATGTAATATGGGGAGTCGGGGCGACACCAATGGTCACTTGACAAAGTGAACTTACGACCGAGCACTGCTACATCTTAGACTCCATGTAGTTCGGTGTGTGTGTGTGTATAAATGGTGCCCTAGGATGCCCTAGTACAAGTTGCACTTAATAGCGGGCTAGATCTAGAATGTAGAAATGTATAATATATGTGGATAGAATAGAATGAACTTCCCCTTCCTATGTAGTGTATACAAAAGTATACAACCCTTGTCCCTTGAATGGATGCTAGATGGATGCCTTTAGTTCTCTTTAGTGTCTTTGGATGCAAGCTTAGGTGATGATAGTATATGCTTAATGCTTGGTCCTTCATTTTGAACACATAGCTATGTATTTATATGATTCCCTTGTTTGAATTTTGTAATTGATAACTAGAAGGCCGACCCATAAGTATAAAAGATGCCCAAAAGATAAAAGAGACCCAAAAGAAGCGGGTAAGATAGAAAAGGGTCGGGGGAGTCTAGAGAGGGGACGGAGCGCACAGCGCTATTGTCTGACCAGGTGCTAGTGTATGAAGCTATAAGAGATAAATAAGTAAAGTATTGACTGGGATGTAGGGTGTGTAAGACCAAAGAGAAAGTAAGAAACAGAGAAAAGAGGCCAAAGATAGTTGTCAACTACTAGTTTTCTTGCTTAGGAATCATGTAAATGCTAGTATGCTTTTAGAACCTATAAATGTACCCAAGTGCGTGATTTTGTGTCTATAACGGGGTATAGGTGCGACATAGTGAATTTGATGTGACACACAATGAATAAGGAGTGGCACTAAGTGACACGAGAAGGAACTAAACCTTGAGCACTTATGCAAAAACCATCACCCACAATGACACTAGCCTGTGGTCCTGTCCCCTTCCAGCGCTTCATCTTTGAGATCATCACTTTCCATAATCGACGTAGAGAGCTTGACAACCCATAATCTCCCCTTCCAAATCATTCTCCAGTCCAGTTCAATTAAGACCTATAGATGCAAGTGAGTCATTCTCTAAACCCTATCTATCACTCTTGTTTGTATTTCCTTTACTTGATCTTTCTGAATCTTTTATTATATCCATTTAATTAGAAATGTCCTTATCTTAGATTTAATTTCATTAAACTAATTACTAACTTATGTATATGAGTGTGATCTATCTCCTGAAAAAAAAATGCACCATTTTAGGGCTTTTAATCTAACTACATCAAATACATCTAAGTATCTTTTAATTCCTCTATCCTTCATCAATCTTCTTACCATTTGAACCTCACCCCATAATGTGGTCTGCTACATAAATGTTTGAACAATAGACTTTCCTTTTGTATGCTTCCACAATTTACATATGTCATACTTCTTTTGTTTTAAATTCACTTGTATGTAAGCTTCCACACTTTATTCACTTTATCTACGTAGATATGCAAACTACATTGTAACCTTTTCCCCTTTTGTATACACTTCCATCGCTAAAATTTCAATCATCACTTTACCCTCCAAAGATACAACACTTTTCCTTCCTTTCTCGTTGTTGACTTCAAAAATACCATGGGCCCGAGTTGGACATCCTCCACCCAACACGTTCACTTCCTACCTCTGTTACATGTACAGAAATTGTTAAAAATCCCCTTTAATATGTCGTGCGACCTCACCATCCATAAGGCACAAGGTATGACAATTGATAAGGCAATAATAAATATCGACAATGTTGATCACTAGCCCGACTGACACTTACTACACTCTCAAGAGTACACTCGTTAGTAGACTTGCACATCTCGCCCATTTTTACATTTGAGCACTAAAAGAATGAGGTGCACAAAAAACATAAATACATGAAAAGAAGAGGAGGCCAGACTTAGTTGTACATATCTTCTTGTACATTTAGCAAGACATTTAACACGTGTCCTATACAAATAAAAGTTATGTGTTCTACTTAACATTGTTATCATATATCAATACAAAATATAATGAAAACAAATCGAGTTGGTGATGAGATTGTAGTAACGACAAATCTAAGCTACACACCTCAAAAATTCACACCATCTTATAATTTAATTATTATTATATAATTTTATGTCCATAATGTATGTATAACAACATAACCACAAGCTAAATTTATATCACACATTTTACCACTTCTATTTATGAAAACTATGTGATTTATTATGCTTGTCCATGGACACCCTATGCCACTTCCTAGACATAAATATCTTGTTCTCTATATATATTGCCCAGTATGTTTGTTGTTTGTTACTTCCAATTTCGAGAGGTGCTTATAGGAATAGATCAAATTGCGAGTTAGCAATGTACTTCTCCAACATATAAGTCTCTAACTTCACCTTTCAAATATGATCTCGACTCCACCTCCGCATTTTCGAGACAAAATAGGAATGCCGAATGGGATTTAGACTTGCATCAATTGATACTATTCTATGTATATATTTGTTTCTGATTTTTTAATTTATAAAGATAATCTATAATATAAATACGAGCAGATTTTTGAATGTTTTTCATGGAGGAATACTTTCGAACATGACAATAAAACTCAGTGGATGCTTGATAAATTAAACAATTGTAAAAACTATGAAACATAAGATATTTCACAAAATAAATAAAATAATTCGCCGAGGCATTTCCTTTCAGTGTTGGCCTGTGAAAGTGTCAAACTCAGCGAGCTTCTTCTGTAACATTTTCTCACAAAGTATATCTCCTAAGACATGATATATCTACCTACGTAGATTTAGATATTTTTTGGAGCTTATGGATCTTGTCACTTCAGTGGCCGCTCTTCCCTCTCACCGCCAGGCTTTTGTCCCTCGACACCTGTGCTTATGCGGTTCATTCATTTCATCTGCCACCTGTTGGGATATTTGAGTTTTCAAGTGACGATTATGTACTCCTTTTCTGTGCTGAGTTCGACTCTATACTGTTGGATTTAGATGTTTTCACTGTATGCCTGCACTTATTTGTCACCGCAACAGTATAAGCATTCATACCGAATGACCGTACATTTATATTTCACAGATCTCATTCCCCGGGTTGTTTCCATTTCTTATTAATGGTTGGTCTTATCTCAGTCGGAGTGGTGGCAAAATGTAATCTGCCCTCCCCTTGCAGACTCCCTGAGTTGGTCTGCATTTATTGGAAGCTATTGAAACAGTGCCCACAATAACTATTTAAAAGATCTATCTCCCACTATAAATACCCTATTCCATATTCATTTTAACCTGCATCACCGTCTGGTTCATCTTGCTCTGTGTTAATCACCCAAGCTCAACTACTTCCATGCTATGCATCAAACCTATTATGTTGATTTGCTTTCAGAACTGCCTTATGATCTAGCCTGCCATCTTCAGTCCAGATTCCAGAAGTTTGATGTATATGGTTTATTATTTATGGATGTTTATAAGATCCTGTTAATTTTTTCTTACTATGCAGTACTCCTGGCATTTCTGTATGCTTAACAGATGATGTTTTTGCAGGTTGAATACGGAGCTAATGTATCAGTAGTTGATATACTGCTGAATTTATTAGTGTTTGTTGATTTAATGTATCTCAAATATTAATACTATATGGAGCAATGAGTCCTCTCAGCCGCCATTATTAATACACTGTGGAAGTCATATAAATACAGAGGCTGGTGATACCATGTTCAACAATCGGTCTGCAGATAGAATATTGGATACAGCTACAACGACATCTTCGCCATTAATGGATGTCATCCCAAGCAGCACACAGGGAACAAGTAGCTCTACATTTTATAATGACCAAGAATTGTCAGATCCATTACAACAGACTCTAAATTCATCCGGATTCCAAACAATGTCCATTCAACAGTTCATTCTGCAGCAGCCTAATTGGAGCCCAAGTGCTCTTATGGGCCACAGTACATGATCATGGCATTCTCCCTTCTCCTACTTCTGATCATTTCTCTTAGAAATTTATAAAAATTTTACTGAGATCGTACTTCCAGATTATAACTCCTTGTATATCATTCACTGAATCCCTACCCAATTCAGATAATGCAATTTGTTTTTAAGGTTTGATAATGTATTCACAGAAATGTAAGAATTTACAAATTATTATAGTACAGATGACTATATTCCTTGATGTGCTCGTCGTTGTTGCCATGAAAATTACAGTGAGCATGAGTGTCTTATGAAATAAATACAAATTTAGGACTTCATGATCTGCATGACTCTTAAATCGTGGATGGTAAAGGTTCTTCTTCTTCTTCTTCTTTATCCCGCCCCAAACTTTTCCCTACATAGCACCGCACATCCATTAAATCCGTGTGTTATTATTGTCTTATTCAATTTAACTTTTCATCAAAACTATAGAAAATAGAAAAATTATAGAATATTCTTTAATTAAGGGGAAACATAATATTCTCACAAATATTTTATGTAAAACTTTAAAAAACACATTAAAATGACACGTGGCATCTGCTGTTAATGTTTGGAAAAATAAATAATAGTTCTTTGTGAAGAATATAACTCCCTACCTTGCCCAAAACACACCATTGGTATAAAACATAGATTAAATTTGATGGCCACGTATGTCTCTCAAACAATTTTTAGGTGACAATAAATTTCAAATCTTGCCCTTCAAACATGTAAAATAGTATTATTTTTATATTTTCAATAATATTTATAAAATATTATTCTATATATATTTAACTATTTCAAATATATCTGTGTGTGTAGTTTACCAATAAATCTATATAAAAATGATAATCATACTTAATTTACTAATCACATGTGACAGTTTTCCAAATATTTGCAAGAATTTACGGGTAAAATAATGAAAAACGTCTAAATGTAACCGTCAAATTTAAGCACCTACTACCGATACACAAAGGAAGAAAACATACAAAACATTACCACAATGAATTTCTCAATCACCATCCAACTACTTAATTTTTTAAATTTTATATACGACCATCACATTTACGAGTATCATTCTCTCTACTGCATCTGTTTCACATACAAGTACCCCTCGGGAACTCAAATTCGGTCATTTGATTTACCATTATAGCAAGACAGAAGGAGTTTCAGTCAAAAACAAAAAATTGTAAGACAGAAATAGAAATACTCCTTGCTCCTCATAATGCCAAGGTCAAGTTCTCCATGCAACTCATGCACGTGGACGACTTATTATCAATGCTTCAATCCCTAGCTTTGAAAAACGTGTTTCCCTCATCCAATGGTTGATATTCTCTTTGAGGCCAATCTTCAAAGGATGCTGGTAAGGATATTCACAAAATGGGGTTGTTGAATACACCTTGGGAACATTTAAATGCCAAAATGGGAGCTTTAGTAGATAAATGTCAGGCGTTCCGTTGAATGAAATAACTTGATATATTTTTGGCACATATCACAATTACAACTTACAGAAAACATGATCATGCTCAAGATCCATCATGATTGCTCCATCAAATGTAACAAACAACTATTTAACCCTATCAACTCAGTTTTACAAACATACTGGTGGGTCGTAGCAAAATAAGAACTTTGCAGCAACATATGATCTGTCATGGCATAATAGGAAATCGCAACTCACTACATTGCTCTCTCTTTCCCATCCCACAAACATAAAACAATTTAAGATAATAGACATTTCATCACAAATTACAACTCCAACAACCTAAAATTTGTTATACTCTCCGGCGTAAATTGCAACTCATGTGCAATTGCATGGTGAGGACAAATCAAGAATGGTCGTGTTAGAGAGGAGGATTAGCAGGCCGAAGAAGCAGAGCGAGCTATGACACTAGGAGAATTTAAAGCCACACATATGTGGACACTTGCAGCAGACCAGGGTCACGAATATTCCTCCCATTGTTCACATATTCAGTGGACCGCCATTCATGTGTGATTTATCTTTCTCCTTTAACATATTTAGTTAAGTTTTTTTCATTTTTTTGTGGCAGTTTCACACTTACCTTAAATTGAGATCAGTCGATTCAGACTGATGGTGGTAAGGAGAATTATTAAAAGTAAAACCATGTAGGTTCTCGTTCACTACTATGTGGCAGGGTTTGCACAAAATGGGTATGTTGAGAATGCCTAAACATTGAAGGAAATGACTTTGGAAGGTGTAAAGTTCAGGCCACAACTTTTTCCAGCATACTCCTAGCCTATGTTAAAACTGAAGCTTTAGAGTAGGGTATGGACATGCAGCAAATTATAAACATATGTATATTAAATGAAGCTTTAGAGAGATTCAGGGGTGGAATGATTGTTGCTTAACCTCGTTTAGATTCTTACAAGTTCTGCTAAATCTTCGATGATATTTCTTTTTGGCTTCTTTGTCTGATTTGTTATTTGTTGCGGTATATAGATAATGTATCCCCTCTTTAATTTCTATGCTTAGAACATGTGAAGAAGCAATGTTAATTAAGAGCCAAAGCATTTTCTCTGGAATTCAATTACTTAATGAAGAATCTGATGCAATTCTAAATGAGTAGCAATTTACGCCGGAGAAGATAACAATGTTTAGTTTATTGGAGTTGTAATTTTTCTATTTTAAGTTTGTGTGATGGGGAGAGGACAATATAGTAATTTCCAACAAAAAAACATTGCCTAATATGCCTTGATGGATGTATGTACGTTGCCATAAACCTTTTATTTTGTTATGAGCCACATGTATGTTGGTATAGGTGAGTTGATCGGGGTGAATATATAATTGTTTCATTTGATGGAACAATCGCAATGGCTCTTGACGATGACCATGTCTTCTGCAAGATACAAAATTTCCTATTTTGGCATTTAAATATTCCCAGATCGTAGACAACAATCCCATTTTGTTAGTATCCTTCAATCACTTCATTCCATGAGATGACAAATCTCTAGGGCATTTTATATTTGGTGGGTAGAAAAGATTCAGTCACTTGCCAATGATACCCAAGATGTTGCAGCGGAAGAGCATCTCCATGCATCTTATAAATGAGGCCTCCATCTCTCTATTCTTATCCATCCGCTTTTACTCCCGCTTTACATATTTGACAGATTCTACAACCGCTTGCACCGCTCAGGTACAAAGACGTGGTTCCTGTTTACATTTGCTAGCATACTCCTCGCCTTGTTTCACCATATACAACAAATAGGGCTCCAACCCAATTAGTTTAAATTTGCCAACGTACTACCAACCTGTGCTAACGTAAGAGCTCTCGAACAGGGTATAGACAAACATCAAAACATAAAACATAGAGGAATTTTGTTAGATATAGTTGCAAATGTTTTGATAGACATGTATGCAGAATGTGGAACCTTACATAAAGACACGTGAACTGTTTAGAAAAATACAACTTATGTTCTTCGCTCAAAATTCTATCATAGATCATAGAATATATTTTGCATCCACACCATATTGTACACACAAAATTCAATCCCTCTCCGGCGTAACTTGCAACTCATTTGCAATTGCTAGTATAAAATGTATTTCACCAAAGTTTACTTTATATTGTCATTCTCTCTTCGGTTGGTTTAATTTGCAACTCTTGTTTACACCTATTGACCTAAAAAACCATTCATACACAAACGCAAGCATCCCACCGAGGCCATCGAACCCCACAAGGGCAAAAATAATACAATTAAGAAACTTAATTTTCAAATGCATTTATACGAATAAAACGGGCAAACGCTAATTTTCATTTGCCATTCGCAAACCAGACCCACCTCTATTTACTTTCCATGGAGGACGAAGATGAGCAATTCAGAGTTCTCGAATTCTACAGTGGTATTGGGGGATGGTAAGTTTTTTACTATAATCACATTCATATTATATTTTGGTTGATTGCTTCTGAAGTATGGCAGAAACATGTTTGTACGTTATTATGGTTCAATCTCTGTGTCAGACACAATAATTTGACCCTCTTGTATGTTTTTTTGTAAGAATAAGAGGGATGATGAATGCCAACATTATTATTTGGCTTGTAACAGGAAAATTCGCCCTTAACTGTAATTTGGCTCTATAAGTTCTTATATTGTTGGTGGGGATCCTTAAATCATACTTTTGGCTGGTTAATTTGCACATTGCAACATCCACTCTATGATTTTTCTTAAATGTTTACCTGGATAGGTTGAGATACTTACCCCCATTGATTCTGAGTTGCAGAAGGAAGGAGAGTATTAAGGTAGAACAATCCATTGTAGGGTTGTGTGACTATAGTAAATAGATTGTAAATTAGGGATCCCACATAGATAACAATCACTAGCTAAAGAGGGCCCATACCACATGACACTGAAACAGTAGGCAATGTTCTTACCAAATAATTCTTCAGCACGGAATACGTTGGTATTAGGAGGCCAGCCAATTGTAGTGAGTAAGGAGTGCACCTCATTGTAGCAAGAGTCACCCAAGCCCTGCAAATGGTAAAGCTCGATAGTCTCACTTTTGCATACCCAGCAGGAGGGTTTGCCTGTGTGTGGTTTTAAAATATGATGGGAGAGGGAATTGAATGGAACATAATTTGAATTGATGAGAGTATCCATTAGAGCAGCTGGTCTATATAAGTAGTTTCACCGTTTTGTTTTTAAACCAGTCTGTAGTTTGGCTATCATATTAGAGAAAATTTGAATGAGACTAAATTAGGTGAATATGAATGTCATCTTTCTATTGAAACATTGACACATTAGGTGAGAACGAATTTAATCTTTCCTCTTGAAACATTGAATTTCCTTTTCAGTGATTGTGTGTGTAATTCATTTTATTCAACAATTTATAAAACTACAATATTTAAAAATATCTCAACCTTCAGCAAAATAAGAATTTTTTCCCACCTCTGTAAACTATAAATCAGAATACCACATTTTCTCTTGTTTCTTAATTATTGCTACTGTCACTGAAGATTGTCCTTAAAATCTGTGATTGCTATCTAGTAGTCGAGTAGAGTGATCAATGTTCTGCAGCTCTCATGTTTCACTCAATGCTGAAATATAAAGTTTCGACCAGAAAGACCTTGACCTGCCATCTTTGCACAATTACATCCCTCTTGGTAATAATAGGCGGTCTCCTTTCTAGGTCTGCCATGGCTTCCAGCCGCTTGCCATCACCCACATCCCATTCATAGGAGCAATTTAAAGCCTTTTCCTTTAATTAGACACTTCATAAAATTCACAACAAAGCTTAAGAGATTCTGGTCCAAACTTAGGGTAAACATAAGGCTCCTTATGATCAACATTGTTCGCATCATAAATTCCGGGCTAGCATTTAGTATGGTGTCACTTTGACAAGAAGTGCTTTCTAAACCTGCAACATCTTAAGCTCAAGCCTGTCTGATATGGTCCTTGCATCGTTACCCAGGTAGTAGGCCTGGATGCTTTTCGCTTGAACTTATCAGCTTGGCTTTTATGCATGAAACATTTACTCATTCCTCTTGACTTCTTGCTGGTGTTGCCCTTACTCCTCGTCCAACTGAATACATCTTCTGGCTAAAGCGCGAGGCAGAAAAATCATAAACTATACTAAACTATCATCACCCTCTCGTGGTGTCTGCTTTCTATCTTTTACATCTTGTTGAATAAAATTATTGATGGTTATACTCCAGAGAAAACTGAATTCTTTTGCAAGTTCATTCTCTCTAGTTGTTGGTTCCCCAATTTTATATTTCATTAGTTTGTAATTTTCTCCATGTATAATTTATGTGATTTCTTGATAGTTATGACTGCAAGTCTATGCCTGCATATGGACAATTGCAGGATGAAACAAAAGGACTAGAAATATAGATGGTTTATCAAACATCAATAGATTCACATAAAACACCCACAAAATATGTTATACACATGGCACAAAACACCTATCTACAAAGTAGAGGTGCTGCACACAATTGGAAGATAAAAAATGATTTGATTATCATTATCTGCAATGTACAATGTCTATATAATGTCGGCCTTTCTGTCGATAATGAGAGCTCTTTGACTACTAATAAATGAAGTGCATGTAAAATTCTGAATAAGTCAAAATGAGTGTGTCGGTTGTACACAACTGCCCGTACATAACCATATGTGACTTACCTCAGTAAGAGAACTACATGGGCTTAAGAACATGGCATAGTATTTAATCATGCCTGTTTTTGACCCATGTGCATTTATTTATGAACAGCAGACGCAGATATATTTGAATGATAAACATAATATTACAATCACGTTCTATTGTAGACATGTCAATTCAATCTATAACTATCCTTACTTCTTTTCAAGTATTAATGACATATCTTATTAGAGAATATCAAATAATATCATATCACCACATATACAAAAAGGTGAATGACTCGTGTGTCGATAAAACTGATAAGATATCAACTATGCACCTCAACGCATCAATGGTGCACATTTTTGCCATACAACGGCCACATCAATACTTGTCCTTCCCATTGAGTAATTCAAATAAATGGTTCAAACTTCAAAGGATGCCAAATAAGCAATCCATCTCCCAATCAAGAAACCAAGAAATAACCCCCATATGAGCATCAAAGTTTTGGAGACCAAATATTAGGCATCCTAATGCTTAAATGCTAAAACAATTCATTTGCCAAACATTTCTGTTGTTTACCTAAAGTATACGAATTAATTTTTATTTATGTCACATCCTTCCATCCAAAGGATGAGCCACCTGTTGATAACTCTTGAAAATGCTTTTTGTGTGCTGTACATCTACAGTCACACCAATCCATCAACAAGGTAACTACGTACCAACATTGGTAGCTGCCTAGTATGTTATATTTTTAACTTATGCATTGCATTTATGTGCAAACTGGCGCTCCAATAGTCACAAACATGCTGCTGAAAATTCACTAGAGTAGTAATCAAAATTTGGTGATGATAAAGAGGAACTTAGTATGGTCATTGCTTAGCATTTTGATGTTCTTTCTTATGTAATTGTATTGTTTATATAATTTAATATAATATGCATGAAAAGGCATGCTTTTCATGCATCCAGTTCACACACAGATGATGCCAGGTCAGTGACATTTCTTATCTAATATAATATGTTGACTTTATCATGTTCTATATTGTCTTGAATAGAGATTTCTAACAACTTTACTGTTAATTATGTCAGAGGTTTTCTCTTAAGCAATCTGGAATTCGTGCAACAGTTGTGGAAGCATTTGACATCAATAATATTGCCAATGAAGTCTACAGGCACAATTTTGGGCATTCACCATGTCAGGTTTTCTTTCATCTTTTCCCAAATTTTTGGTTTCCATTTCCTGTTCATGAAATGGGATTGAAGAAGCATTGACTTGGTTTATCATTTCCATCGGTCAAACTTGTCTTTAATTAAAGACTTATTATTGACTGAACAAAAATGATTTGATTCGGTCAGCTGATTCCTTTGGTTCTCACTAACCTAGGAGAAACTTGGAAAACTCCTAGATAAGCCCTAGTACTGCAAGGGAGGGATTCTCTATTGGGCTGATGTCTGATTGTTAATGCCAACATTGTGATCAACTGATTAAATTCCTGCAATTTATCTGAAGACAGAAATAGAGAATAGTTAACTCAGAGTTGGGTATGATAGCAAATAAATGACTTTATACAATGTCACATATTCTGGCATTGCAAAATCAAGGAACTGTAGTTTTAATTCAGAGGATTTTGAGGTTAGTTGGTCAGGGAGCCATTAGTGTTTTTCATTATTATGTTTTCGATTTGATGTCTTAATCACTTGATTGACAGTAATGATAAAGCTCCATTGAAAATTACATGGCAGGGTAACTCTAAATACAATAATTTTTCATATCAAAATTCTGTTCAGAAATTGGAACTAAGGTGGCTTACATGCATAAAAGTCCCATTAAAATATTCGGAGTCAATCTATTTTGATGTATTAGTTCATAAAAGTTTGATTGTACACCTACACTTAGGAGTGAATGACACTTTATACAGTAGCTGCACTGTAACAACCCTGATTCCTTAATCTTGGACTAGTACCTTTTTGCACATTAGTTCAAGACTCAACTTCAAAATGTATAGATTTGGCTACTTTATATGCTCTTTACTGTACATCTAGGTTGACCTATTCAGTAGAAACTTGAACTCATCAAATAAACAAAGCGACTGTACAGTATAAAAATATCCACTCCAAGACTTCCATAAAAGTCATGTCAAAATACATGACAACGGAGAAATAACAGCATAATGTTTCCAAGGCTGATACACACGGGCTTTAAACATAAACTTATTTATTAACTATGCTAACTGGTTGTTATGGGATTGCTCTTTGCTCAACAGACAATGAATTTCATCATGAGAAGACGGCTCCTGAGTTGAGGCATTAACATACGTATGGGGTTATAATTTGTTCAACCACTCTCTTTGTCCTGGCCAAAGGAATTTTACATACAAAGTCAACAACTTAACAAGAATCGATTATGACTCATGAGAAGTGTTTCTGGTGTCAACCAAATAAGTATTTCTTGTCTGCTACTATCAGATGAAGGCAACAAGCAGCTCCAACTTAACCACATATATTCCTTTAGTTCATATTGGACATTTCATGATCTGGTTTGCATGCAATACGATGGCCCATATCATCTAACCAGGCACACTGATGTCAAGGGTAGGAACTTGGTGTAAACATAATTGTAGAAAATGTCTCAAGGGGAGGACACGAGGAAGAATAATGTCTCAAGGGGAGGACACGAGGAAGAATAATATGGTAAAGAACTTAAGAAGATGCTATTCATATCAATGGTTTATCTATCAGAAGAATGATGATGAACGGAGAAAATCTGCCATTTAGTTTTCATCTGATTCTCTCAATGTAGAGGGGTACCTATCGCTTTCCAAGCTACCATTTTTACAATGTGTGGAATGAGTGATTATGAACATGCATAACTCTATCATTTACAGAATTGTTTTCTATTATGTCTTTGTATAACTGACTTGTCTAGGGTTTACCCCCCTTAGTAGGTTCTAGTGCTTCATAGATTCAGTTACAAATGCTTTTGTTACTTTATTTTTGTTTGTTGGAGTCCCTTTTTCCACTCCTGTTTTGCCATTGTAACTTGCTGCACTGTTGGGTCACATTGACCTTCTTTAGTTACTTGTAGACATTGATAAAATTTCCCCTTTTTCTCAAATGTTAATGTTATGTCAATGTATAATCTTTGTGTGATTGTTTTGTCTTAGATATGGGATGATGCCATTGTTTTGAACCTATAGGCTACCTACCAGACAATCTACTAATTCTTTGAATTCAAGGAGATCATAACTAGATCATGAAATGTCATCTTGAGCTGGGAAATGAGTGCAAGGTCCTTGGTTGAGTCTTTGCTTTAAAATAATATCCATGGAAAGTCATTGATCATCACACATCACCCTCAATTTTCCAGAATCAAGCTCAATTTAACCTAAAAATCATAGCAATAAAGGCAACAAACACAAAAGTCTTCGGTTTGCATTCACATCATAAAACGAAACAAACATGAATGTTATATAGATGGATCCTAGAAAAGGGACCATGGCACAGTAAACCGTTTTAGAAAGGGGCACATGTTGTCAAAATAATTGTTTAAGACCCATAAGAGTGCCCAGATACATTAAATTCAATTGAATTGCATGCCACAACAACATAAATTGGTTAATTAGGTCAACTATAATAAGTTAAGATCGATTCAAATGTTGCACAATCTCAACCCATGACTAGCTCTGATTTTAGGCCTTGAGACATGCTACCAAAGGCGTACATGCGTAAGTTCAATGGAAAAGCATGTTTATGTTGATGGAAACGATCCACTCACTTGGATTAATGAAATGGAGAATTTATTTGGCATACATTGGATCTTATGTGGGTAAAAGGTTACAATAGCATCCTTATATCTAGAACCTGGATAATTTATTCTGTATTGATGGCTGTGCGCTGAAAAGAAGACGATTCCCAGTCAGTTTTCATGGAGTTGCAGATGCACCATAGCAACAATATGATGGAAAATTACTTCAGCCAATTAGTAAATCTGCGACAAATAGGATTCCTCAAGGATTATATCCATCAATTCCAAAACCTATCCTTCAGAGTGGATCTGATTACGGATGAAAACTTGATTGAAATATTTCTTGGCAGGCTCAAGGACCACATTCAACATGAGGTATACATGTTTAATCCGCTTAATGTGTCCGATTCTATTCTCATGGCGCGCAGGGCAGATGAAAGATTCCTGGCCAACCAGAGGCAGACATTCACTTGCATCAGAGATCATGGCACTCTTGCACTGTCATTCCTTTAGTCTACCAAGTTGATGCCTCAACAAATTGAATAAAAAGGGAAAAAGGATTATGTTTAAATTGTGATAACAAATACAGTCAAGGATATAAATGTGTCAAAAATTGTTTTACATTGAAGGTGCCGATGAAGAAGAAGAGGAATGAAGAAGTAACATTAGAGGTTGTTGATGAGCTAGAGGAGTTAGCAGGTCTGCAACCATCTCTCACGATGCACTTTATGGTGTTAGCACCGCAAAAACCCTCAATGTAGTGGGTTTCTTGAAAAAATATAAGGTGACAATATTGATTGACTCGAGAAGTACTCACAACTTGATCACTAATAAGTTGGTTGCATGATTGAATTGTTTAGTTTATCCAACTCCAAAAATTCAGGTTATGATTGCGATTGGTGGTACAATTAGTTGTTCAAGGAAATGCCATAGGTACTAAACTCACCATGTTTTCCATTCCCATGGGTGGAGCAAACACTATGTTGGGAGTCTAATGACTCGGTACCTTGGGAATGATTGAGATGAACTTCCAGGAACTGTTCACTTGTTTTCATTCAAAGGCAACACATTTGAACTGCGAGGGTTGGGTGCAAAGTGTCCACAATTGATGAGCTCTCATTAGATGTAAAATATGCTTTAAAAGGGTATGGATGCTTTTGTGGCATAATTGTTTTCATTACAATCACATCAATGAAAGGTGCACTCAATACGTTTTGGGATATTTTGAAAGGACTGTCTTCCAAGAGAGATCATGATCATGCCATTCAAATAGTACCAGGGAGCCAACCACCCAACACTAAACCTTATAGGTACTTGTATGTGCAAAAGAGTGTGATTGAGAAGATGGTACAAGAGATGTTGGAAGCAGGCATTATTCATCATAGTCAAAGTGTGTATTCCTCTCCAGTGGTGATGGTGCGTAAGAAGATTGACACTTGGCGGATGTGTCCGGAGTATAGAGAACTCAACAAATACACCATCAAAGATAAGTTTCCTATTATGGTAATTGGTGATTTGCTAGACGAGTTAGTTGGTGCTATTTATTTTGCACAACTAGATCTTTGCTAAGGGCATCATCAAATTAAGATCATAGATGGGGATATAAGTATGATAATATTCATAACACATGAGGGCCACTATGACATTCTACGGTGATGCCTTTTGGCCTCACAAATGCACCATCTACATTTTAGAGTTTGATGAACTTTGTCTTTAAGCCATTTTTAGGGAAGTTTGTCTTAGTGTTCTTTGATGATATCTTAATCTAACAAAACATGGGAGGAGCACTTTGCATCATGTGAATTAGGTTTTGGAACTCTTGAACAACAATTGCTTTGTGCCAAGCCTTCCAAGTGTGCTTTTGGAGTCAAGGAGGTGGAATACTTGGGTCACATTGTCTTGCATTAAGGCGTTAAGGTGGACCCTCACAAGACTAATGCCATGGTAGAATGAAAAGTGCCTAGAATCGTGAAGAACATACAAGGCTTCTTAGGGATTAGAGTTACTATTGCATATTTGTAAAGAATTACAACACAACAACACCACTCATAACTTTATCAAGGATTCCTTCCATTGGAATATGAGGCAATCACTAGGACATTTCGAGACGCCAAGGAGGCCATGCCCATTGCCCACCACTTTGGTTCTAACTACTTCTAATTTTTCCAAAACCTTCATTGTTATGTGATGCTACAAGGTATGACATGGATACAATACTCATGCAAGAGGGTAGTACCATTCATTTGAAAGTCGCCAATTCGAAGGTAAGAATTTGCTTGAAGCCTCGTTTTTATGAGAACAAAATGATGGTTATCCTTCATGTGGTCAAACAATGAAAATTTTATCCGATGGGAAGACACTTTAAGGTGAAAATGGATCATGATAGTTTGAAATACTTTTTGAACAATGGTTGTCATCAAAAGATCAACAAAAAGAGTCACAAAGATGTTGGGATATGACTTTGAGATCGTCTTCAAGAAAGGAAGGAGAATGCGGTGGCGATGTGCCATCGAGGAGGGATAAGTCCACAAAGACATTATCGTGTGCCATGTACATGTTGCAATTGGACTAGATGGGAAGCAAGTTTAGGGTGGAAACAACACAATACACACAATCTCATTCAAAAGCGCTAAGAAGCTCTAATGATGCGGACATGGTTATGGAACCTAGTTAAGGGAAACCAACCTAAAGAACAAACACAACACATGGAAGAAAATTGAAAAACAACACTTTATTGTATTTTAGTTATGAAATCTAGCTTGTAGACACACACTAGACTAGTCACAAACAAATACAGTCTTCAACAATATCGATGAGATGCATGACAACTTCATTATTCGATATGACTAGATTGTTCTACAATACAATCCTAAAAACTCACTTCTTTCTAGCCCAAGCAATCTCGACATCTACTCTTCAACAACTCAACAACCACTCTCACAAGTGTAGGGATGCATTTATACTTTCTATAAATACAATCCACCCACTTACAATATTGCTCTCAACTACATTCTACCCATAAATATTAAATGAACCTTTCAACCCATGCCACAAATATAAAATGTGTTACAATTAATAAATGCAAGATAAGACCCAAATGCCTCACTACGTATCACGAGTATAATACAACTTGAAGAAACATAATTTGGATCAACAACCACAATCTTGAGCTATGTAGATCCTCTTTGGCTTCCGCTAGTGACAATCTCGATGCAATGGAACACGTGATCACAACATCCACACTACTTGAGACAATGTGCTTACAATACACCTTTCCACAAAGAAGTCCATGCACAAGGCTTCAAACTGGTTCTTTACTTGGAAGTTCTGATGGTATGTAGCTTCTTTGGTTTATCAATGCCACCAATAAAAACAAATAAACAACTTGAGCTTCGACATGGAATGTGTGCTACTACGCATGTATCGAAGGGTCTTGAGATTGCGTAAAGGTCCCAACAATCTGCACAATGTTTCAGTCCTACACCAAGCATACAAGCATTGTGCCGGTGTGCACAAGTGTTGCTCTATCATTTGAGAATCCCTCAAAGATGTGTACATAATATGATGGTGCCACAATGCGTTTTGGATGTCCTCTAGCTACACATGGCCATCAAACTATAAGAATATAAGGCTTAAAAATTATTATCAAGTAATTATTAGTTATGTATTAACTAATGGACAATTGTGACCACTTTAACCATTTTGTAACTATATCTTGCATAATAAAATGACGAATGCACAATCTACAATGTGTGTAAACCACTTGTTTAATCCTTCTTTGTTCAAGTCTTCTAACATTGGTATCGAGCTTGGTGGTCGATATGGTCTACAAATGTCAAATAGAAATCTACAAATCTAAGGCTGTAACTCATGAGAAAATGTCAAAATTGAGAAAGTCGATGAGGGCAAAATATAGACAAGTGTTGCATATTCGCAAGGCAAGAAGACATAGTTCTTAGGGGTGAGGTAAGAAGACATAGTTCTTAGGGAAAAAGACACAATTGCAATTTTTTTAGAGGGCACCAAATTAGAGGGCACATTTCAATTCTAGTTGCCTTTTCAAATATCATAGTAAAACACCAATTGATGCCACAAAAAGTGAAGGGAAAGTCGAACGTGAGGGAAAATACAATTGTCCAAGGAAGAAATCACGTTTTTAAAGTTTGTTATTAGGGCACGCTCCAATCAAAGGTGATATATTTTGCATATTTTAGTTGCTTTATAAGGGCACAATTTTATTGGTATTTTATCTTGCAAAATATTTTTTTGTAGATGACTGTGACATTCCTTTACTTTGAACAAATTCAGACATTAAAAATTCCTCTGCATTAATTTCGAATACAAAATTAAATTCAAAATTGTATTTCTCTTTGTTGAATTTATTTCCGTGCATGTCAATTGGAAATTGTATAGACTATCACTTTCATTTTGTTGCATTAATTTGTGGTTCAGAAATTAAAATTGGTGTGAAAAATGGATGACAAAGTCACTATATCTAGCCACATAAACAATTTGAGGTCTCTCATCGACAACTAGCAGAAGTCAATGCTATAGTAGATGATGAAGATGCCAAAGCTATTTTGTTAAACAATTTGCCTTCTAAATACAACAAGGAAAGTTCAAAAACAAACCAAATGGGTGAAAAATTTGCTGATGAAGACTACGTATTTTAAAGAAGCCCACACTTTGAAGACAAGAAAAGATCTAGCATAGATGAAGCTCAACACAAATGGTTGCCTAGTCGGATGGGAGTTTGTGGATCTTGGGAATTATACCCCTACAAGGGTCATGAGACAACTTGATGGAGCATTGTGGATATTGCTCACTATGGATGGTCGTCCATTGTTTTAGAAGATTCATAATTCGAATGTTTGAGGAGGTGGAATCTAGGAACTTGGTAATTCAACTTAGGAACTACACCTTTACGAGGGTTACGAGGCAACTTGATGGAGTCCTACCTATTCAAAGAACTGCTTAAAAAAAAGAAAGCTTATGAAGAATTTGTGGTTCTATTTAATTTTGTTATTTTTATCTTTTATCAATATGTAAGCCTTAAGAGGGGTATAAGAATATACAACATTATTAAGTCACTATTGGTTATTTATTAACTAATGGATTGTTGTAACCACTTCAACCATTTTATAACTATCTCTTACATAATTAGAAGACAACACACAATCTATAATGTGTGCAATCTGCTTCTTCTTTATTCCTTCTGTGCAAGTCTTCTAATCCAAACTCCATCACATTTCCCACACTGTGCCATAAGGTATATTCTTGCGCCAACTTCCAATAATTGTTGAAATCAAGAAGATGCCATGAACCTTTTAAGACACCTTGTTAATATCACAATCAAAATAATTGCAAAACATACAAACTACTTATTCCTACTCTAAGTGGTTTTGGTTGATGTGAGATTGCTTGTGAACCCGAATGCTCTTGCATCATACACCCCTCGTAATTAAAAGAACCATGGGCTATGTTATTGGTATTCCATGTCTAGCAACTTTTATGTGCTCATCCAAGTCACATCTTCAATTGCTTTGCCTTTTCATTTAACCAATATTTCTTGTATTCTACATTGCACATTGTCTTGACTATGGTATCGATCACCGTTTCTACTTCCTCATGCACTCTCATGCATTTCCGGTCTCCAATCAAATCCTTGAGTCTGCGCTTGTGCTTTCTTTATTTTTGTTTTGTTTGAAACGAGGATGCAAATCTGCCACATTGAAAATAGGTGAAATAGTCTATCTCCCTCTCTCTAGAGGAATTGTTATCCGCCACTAGATAGATAAGATATAGAGAGAGGTATCTATACCTTTAGGTAACTCTATCTCATATGCATTGGACACAAATTTTCTTAATATTCTGTAGGGTCCTATCTTTTTCCATTCCAACTTGTCATGTCTTCTCCTTGGAAATCTTTCCTTTTTCAAATCTTGCCTAATATTTGACTTTCCCTCTCTTCATATTTGCTTGTTGCTTGTACTACACATTACTTTTCTCTAACTGATTGCACAAATGTTGGTGCACCTCGAGCATATATTCAACAAAGTCTTTTGCTTATATGCTCTTCCCCGATGTTGTGCAATTCTGCAACACCTCTTGGATTACTTCCATAAACTATTGAAACAGTCTCCTTCCTGTTCTTTAATTAACCAAATTTTGGTAAGCAAAGTTAGATTGCAAACATATTAAATCCCATATTCCTAGCTTTTCTTCAATCAAATATCACAATAGATTACCCAAACTTTTATTGACTACCTTTGTTTGTCCATTTTTGGATTGTATTCCAAACTGAACTGCACTTTGGTATTTAGCTTCTTCCAAATGCCCTTTAAAATTGTCCTACAAATTTCACATCTTTGTCTGATACTGTAGTGCGACAATCCATGCAACCTCACAATTTATGTGAAAAACAAGTTAGCAATTATTTTTGCATCACTAGTCTTCCTAAATGCAATAAAATGTGCCCTTTTTGAAAATCTATCCACCACAACAAAGATGGAATCATAACCTTTTTATGTCCTAGTTGATCCTAAAAAAAAATTGTACTTATATTTGCCAATGGTTTCTCTAGAATAAGCAATGGTTGATAGAATCTTGCGTTCTGACTTCTTCATTTGGCCAATTGGCAAACTCTACACTCCTGCACATATTTACGCACATCTACATTCTATTAAAGTTCTTAAGTAAACATTAAACTATCAGCTAATGTACTTTAGTTATTCATGTATAACTTCCTCAACTATATGTAAATACTTTTGATTAATAAGAAAACAGATGGGTATGTTAGTGTGCTGTGTGGCTTCCATTCTCTTCATTCCCTCTCATACTAACATTAGTATCGAGCTAACTATTTGAGGAAGCCTTAGGAGAAGGGTACAAATGAGAAGTTGCATGTGTTCTAGAAATCCCTTGGAAGATTGTTGGGGTATGAACTATGAGATTTGAAGAGGTTGTAATAAAAACGAATGCAAATGATGTTTGTTGCAGGCAAAAAGACAAAAGAATCATACCCAAGAGCAAAACGATGGTGCAAATGTCATGTGGGCTATGTTTGGAGTCAGTAGGGCTTCATGTGGGTCATGGCTATTGGGAGACATGAAAGGAACCTTCTAGAATGTGTTGTAGATGATGGGAAGACCAAAACATGGAGTGGATGTTTTTGCAAATTGTTCAAGGGTGATATAAACTAGAACGATGCAAAGGGAAGACTAGAATGAACCGTAACACGTGAAAGGGAAAAAAAGTGACCAGATTGAGAGTGTATGAGACAAGGTCGAAGGTGTATTAGACGAGATCGAGGGTGTATTAGACAAGATCGAGGGCTTATGTTTTTTCGTGATTGTTTATGGTCACAATTTTCAACAAACTAAAGTGCTTGAGCATGATTTGTAGTAGAAGGAAGACACAAAATGTGGACTTGTATGCCCCAACAGACAAATCATGATTTTAAGATGTCTGTTTGAACATTAGTAGGGTACGAAAGAGAAAGACCAAAGTATAGTCCAGACTAGAACACATGATCACATTCGTGAAAGGGCTCACAAATCCAAAAGAAAACACAATCATACTGCGTCGCGAAAGGCACATAAGGAATTTACACTTGTGGGAAGTTTTGTTTTCAAAGTCAAATACATGAATCAGTTATAGCACTTTGAAGGACTTCTTTGAAGACAAAAGGCGAAGAACATTGTGAATTGCTAATAGTCGCGAATCTTTGTTGAGGGCACAAAGTAAGTTCGAGAATAAAAAAATATTATTATCATGCAAGAACTGTTCGAGAATTTGAAATTTATTATTATTGTTGTTGCCTAAAGTCAAAAATTCATAATATAGACTGTAATAAAATAATACATGAGATGGAAGGAAGAACGATTATAGCCATTGTTGAAAATCCACCGGATGTTAAAATTGATGAACTCATTGATAGAGAATACGCATTTTAAAAGATTCCCAACACTTTGAAAACATAAAGGAGTCCAAAGTGTAGGCGAAACTCGGCATGGATGGCTGTCCAAATGCTTTGAGAGTCTATGAGTCTTGAGAATTTACCCTTACGAGGGTCATGAGACAACTTGATGGAGCACTTGTGGAGTAGCTTAGTATGGATGGTTGTCCAACAATTCGGGAGATTTTGTAATTCAGGGAGTTCGGGAGGTGGAATCCGGGAACTCGGGAATTCAACTCGGGAACTACACCTTTACGAGGGTTAGGAGGTAGCTTGATGGAGTTCTACCTAGTCAAAGCATTGTTTTCAAAAGGGAAAGCTTCTTAAAGAATGCATGGTCTTGTTTGGTTATGTTATTTTAATCTTTTGTCAACATGTGTTCTATAGAGTAAGCCTTAAGAGGGGGTATTAAAATATAAGGCTTATTTATTAGTGTTATGTTAATATTAGTTAAGTGTTAACTAATAAATGGTTGTAACACTTCAACCACTTTGTAACCATCTTTCACATAATAAAATGACGGACACACAATGATAACAAGTGCATTCCAGTTTCTCTTCATCCATTCTTTGTACATTCTAATCTTTCTTTATTCTCTCTCTTTACATATTCTAACAATAACCATCTCTCACATGATAAAATGATGGACACACAATGAACAATGTATGCAGTCCGTTTTCTCTTCATTCCTTCTTTGTGCACATTTTCTAACATTGGTATCGTGAGCCATTTGGTTCATTTGAGGAATGGACAAACAAGGAGAGGGCTATGAAGGAAGATTCGAGATTCAAAAGGAAAAAACATGATGTTGTAGACATAAATACAACATTGAGGTGTCTGGCGAAGCCAAATGTCAACACTCAAGGAAGAAATTGCGAGTTATAAGAGGATAAACTCGTGGAAAGAAGTTGTGAGGGCTGAGGACGCAAAAGCCAACAAACGAGGACCCAAAAGCCAACAAACTAAAATATGTTGGAAGATCTTTGAAACGAAGTCGAGAAAGGACAAACTAATATACCACACGCAAACGCGAATAACAATCCATTATTGCCATAATATCCCACTAAGAGTTGTGAATCTCTGCGAAGGGCACGAGATGAACTCTACACACAAATTTCAAATTGTTTCAAGGTTTTATACATCTGGAAGGGTTTTAGATTGTCTCAATCATTTTAGTACTTCATACCAGCTAGGTTCGAGGACATTTAAAGTGACCTAGGGCACAAACTAGGTATTCATACTTATTTGTATTCACTTATTTTTTCGGTTTAATTAAATGTCAAAATGAAAATTCCAATAGAAAAGCATTTTGGCTTCAACTTTCACACTTGGAAAGTTAAAATACAAATGCAATTAATGAATTAAAAATATGTGGGAATAGTTAGTGGGAAAGAGCAATCACCTACAGATGCAACTAAATTACTAGATTGGCAAAGTAGAGATGATAAAGCCAAAGCCATTATTGGCCTTGCTCTCTCTGATTTTGAGTTACATCATGTAGACCTAGAAAAATCATCCAAGGAAATTTGGGAAACACTAAATAAATTGTTTGGAGCAAAAGTTGTCAATGCAATTTTTTTGCTAAAACTTCAACTTTTTAGATTCAAGATGGTTGATGGAGTCACTATGTCCAGCCACATAAGCAATTTGAGATCTCTCCTTAGACAATAAAAATTAATGCCACGGTAGATGACGAGGATGCCAAAGCCATTTTGTTAAACAGTTTGCCTTCTAAATTCAATGTCATTTTTACTCTTAGTCAATTGCCTTCTCAAAGTTTGGAAGATATGATTTCAACTCTCTTAGTTGAAGAAAAGAGAACAATTATAGGAGATACAAAAGATGATCCTCAACTTGAGATGGCGTTATACTCAAGAAATAATCATAGAAGATTAGATAAAGATAGGAGAAATTGAATGTTTTTGCTGCAAAAAAAAGAGGTCACACAACATGGAATTGTACCATTTGAGTCAATGATGTTCTCAAAGGAAAACTCAAATGCATACCAAATGAAGTTAATGTAGCCATTGTTGAAGATCCACCAAATGCTGAAAATGATGAAGAATATGTATCTTAAAGAAGCCCCATACTTTAAAGATAGGAAGAGATCCAATGTAGATGAAGCTTAGTATGGATTGCTGCCAGTTAGTTTGGGAGACTATTTATCTTGGGAATTATACTCTTATGAGGGTCATGAGACAACTTGATGGAGCACTGTGGATGTAGCTCAATATGGATGGTTGTCCAATAATTTGGGAGGTTCGTGATTCAGGAGTTTGGGGAGGTGGAATCGGGAACTTGAGATTTCAGCTTTGAAACTTTACCTTTATAAAGGTTATGAGGTAGCTTGATGGAGCTTTATTAGGTCAAAGAATTGTGTTCAAAGGGAAAATTTCTGAACAATGCATGGTCTTGTTTAGTTTGTTACTTTAATCGTTTGTCGGTGTTTATATATTTTTTGTATAGTGTAAGCCTTAAGAGGGGGTATTAGAATATAAGGCTTACAATTTAGCATTAAGTCAATATTAGTTAAGTATTAACTAATAAACAATTGTAACCACTTCAACCATTTTGTAACCATCTCTCACATAATAAAATGACGAACACACAATGAACAATGTGTGCATTCTAGTTTCTCTTCATTCCTTTTTTGTGCACATTTTCTAACTCTGCATCATCCGTGCATGTTAAAAACATTTGTGTGGTAAGGGGACTCTTTATGAAAAACTTTAGAGTTGTCTTTAAGTACAAGGATAAGTTGTACCTTTGCAAAATCTCAAACATCAAGCATAAGATTCTTCCGGACCACACTCCTCCAATGGGTGGGCATTGAAGATTAATCATCGATTCAAGTAAAAGTTTTTGGGGAAGGGTTCAAAAGGGAGGTACAAATATTTGTGGTAGAATGTTTGGTGTTTCAAGAAAACAAGGGAAAGACAATTAAGACATCAAGTCTTTTGTAGCCTCTATCTATTCCTAGCTTGAGGTGGGAGGAGGATTCAATCTATTCCTAGCCCAAGTTTGAAGGGAACAATGCCATCATGGATGTCATGGATAGACTCACAAAATATGCACATTTTTGTATCTTCTTGCATCCTTTTGAGCAAGTACAATAGTGACAACTTCCATAAAGACACTTTAGATGCTACATGGGACCCCAAAGATTATAATGAGTGATCATGATCCTATATTTAGTATTGCTTTTGGACTGATTTGTTCTCATGTTTAGGTTTTCAACTAGCGCATAGCTTGTCATATCATCCCCAATTCGATGGGCAAAGAGAGGTGGTCAACAAATATTTGTAGGGTTATCTCCCTTGTTTTGATTTTGATAAAAATAGAGATGGGTTCACTTAGCCATCACTATCGGAATGGTGGTATAACACTTCTTTCCATACCTTGTCCAAAATGTCTCCATTTTTGGCATTATATGATTACCATGCACCATCCATCACCTCATCTTTGAAGGTACAACCAAGAGTTCAAGTAGTCAAGACCACATTCAACACCAACAAAATGTTCTCTTTAGTCTCGAGAGAACTTAACAATGGTGTTTAATCAAATGAAGCAACAAACTGACCAACACCAGAGCGAGACATTTTTGAATTATGGGATTGGGTTTTATGAGATTGCAACCATATAAGCAAATATCCTTGAAACAATAGAAGAAGGATAATGAGCTTTCACCTAATTCTTATGGCCCTTATAAGATCTTGTAGAATATTGGCATTGTGGCATACAATTTGGAGTACCTCACTGAAAAAAGTCATTGGACAAAAAATTTCAGCCCAGACAGTTTACTAGAGCTTGATGAGGACGACATAATCATATTGGAGCTCGAGGAAATTCTCTAGACACACACTAAGATGTTACAAAGAAGGGCGATTACAAAGTATTTTATTGAATGGAAGAGTTTGCTCATCCAAGATGCGATATGGGAGGATGAAGTGTTCTTGTAGAAGCATGCATCGTAGTCAACATTGAGGACAACACTTGTTTGAAGAGGAGGGGCATGCTGCACCCTTAATCTATAGTGTGTATCGTGATGTGTGTGGCGACCCAGGGCATATGTAGCCTTTGGTTTCATCTTTTGATATTCTTTAGATTTGCATAGTGGTAGTATTAGTCAGCCTTATTGGATTATGGAATCCCATAGTCTAATTATGGTATATATAGGTGGTAGTGTTAGGATATTGATCACATTTCAAATTATGTTCTTATATTAAGGTTGTGGAAGTTTCCCTCTCAAAGTGGCTTAGTCATATATTCCAATATTCTTGCTTTGCTTTCATTCATATTGTGTTGATTTGTTATATTCTTCTTATTATTGCGAGTTACTACTGTTGTTTTGCTTAAGGGAACTTTCATATTGCAATATGTTGTGATTTTGCTTTAACTATCTAGTAATTTCATTACACTCGATGTCCTTTTACCGTAGTTCTGTCTATTGTAATTGGATGTATTCTCAAGTCCCATTGACCTAATTTTGGTAATTCATGGACATTAATATAACATATTTATTTCTTTCAATTATGTTCTCTATTGTGACATGTTTTAGTATGCACTTATAATTTCGCAGTAGTACTCTTTTAGTAGTGTAGCTTTTATAGCAAACTTTTCTCGTATTGTTGCCTTCGTAAAGTCAGGTAGAAACAAAAGTTTGTTAATAGCTATTGATGACAAAACACTACGTTATTTTATAAGATCTTTGTGTTGAATGTAACTTGAAGTACAAAGACAAAATTTTGTACAATTTTACGAAGAGCGGTGTTATCAAGAAGATAAGAAAGATGAATGTCATACGAGAAAGAATTAATGCTATTGAACTTGAACAATGGCAGTATAAGAAGACAATACTGTCAGGGAATGGACAAAAAATTAGACTGTCTACTTGATTGGTAGAACAACAAACAAGAAGACAAAGGCTGCGAGAGACAGCCAACTAAAAGTCCATCAAGATAAATACGAAACATAAGCCGAAGGGAAAGCCAAGGCCGAAGTGTAAGTAGAATCAAAGATAGAGTCGAGCTAGAGCTGAAATCAAGAAAAGGTTTAGCTGGAACTAGAGGACCCGACTCCACTTATAGATAATTGTGGGTAGTGCAAGACAATTGTCCTTTCTAGAGGAAGGACGTGCAGACCTTGTTGATTAGGTTGGGTTGGAGGGGCCTGCAAAGGAATCACGTGAAGAGTCCACAAAATCCCCTGCTCAGTGGGATGTCTTTATCTGGAAATGGACTTTGATTACATTCTCTTAGGGGAATAGAGAGACGTCAAAACAAATACTTGCGGAATTGAAGATATATTAATTGAATAGGTCAACCTAAAAACACGAGGACAGCCTACACAATAAATTGGAGTGAGCAACACAAGAGTGGAATTTGATGGTGAGCAAAGTAGTGTACAAATCACTTAGGTAAGAGTAAGGGTCTAGTATAGTTACATGTCCCACAATACTAAGAGAGCAATGGAATGTCTACCACGGATCTTACGAGAAGAGCCACGTTGGAATCATGTAATGCCCACAGCCATGGGCACCCCACCAAGTCCAACATCAGAAAAATAAAAGTTTTCAAAGTCTATTGGTGATGGAACCAAAGACTTGGTGTCGTGCGATAGAACTTGTATCACTATTTGGACTGCTGATGGGTAGACAAATGAATGTCATTGGTTGTGGTCTTTTCACCCACACTAAGAGGGGTGGCTATTGACTACAAAGTGATAAGAATTCATGGGACAAATTGCACAAGGCATTCAAAAAGAATTCAAGATCCTTAACGACGACAACAAAGAGATCAACAACATGTGACAAAGGAAACATGAGATTGTAGGAGCCTATAATAGAAGACTTAAGGAATTGTTGGAAAAAGCTGAGAAGGAACCAACTGATGGTTTGAGGAAGAAGTGATTTATTGAGGGACTTGTACCCTTGTTGCGGAGGATGTCGAAGGTGGTTCCACCTTTGTCTTGCGAAGATGCATATAATACGACGATGGACATTGAGAGGGAAAATAAGACATCCACATGCGCGAGGAAGAGGAGGGAATGCGATGATTCATAGTCTAGTGATTACTGTGAACTTGAATCGGTGCAAGCTCTTATAAGAGACATGCTTCAAATGATGAAAGAGCTAAAGGGAGATTACTAACAATGAAGACAAGGATCTATGTCGTATAGATGCACGGTTGAAAGTCACACCAAATTGAATTGCCGAAAGAAAATTCTATTTGACATTTTACATGGCTCCCAGCAAAGGAATACCTGTATAATTTGTAGAACAAGAGCGAAAAAGTACCCTTCACACAAGGAGAGTAACAGAAGCGGTGGTAGTTGGATTCAAGATTACTCCCATGTATGATCAATCTTGCAATGTTGGAAGTTTTATAAGTGGGGACATTTCGGGAGAGATTTCCCACAAATCAAAATAATCTTGGACTTCTATATAGATGGTGTGGGTATCACAATGATGTTAACTGTTTGAAGCAAGTGAACGCCAACATGATTGATGTAGTTGAGGAAAAAGAAGTAATGGCGACCACTTGAGCACAAAGGATAAAACCCATATATATCGTGTCCCAAGAACAGAGAAAGACTGCTGAGGGCTAGAGCGGAAGTTGAGAGGGCCATGGCTGAAGAACAAAGAGAATACCACGAATGGACAAGCATTGTGGTGATTGGGATTGAGTTAGACAAAGCAATTATAAGACACATCATGCAATCATCTATACCTATTAAGGTAGCTGATTTATTACAAAATATTCCTGAACTCAAGAAAACAATAACCACCAACGTACTCGAGAATGGCTCTCACATGGAGCATGTGATGATGCACCTATTGTTAGAGGTGATGCCATACAATGGGGAAGAACAAGATGCAAAAGAATAAATCCATAGTTGAGTCATCATTGTCAGATGATCAAACAAAAATCTAACTTGATGGGTGACGGTAATGCATATGGAAATACTTAGGCAAAACTTGGCAATTACTATTGTGGATGGTGGTTTTGGAATGAATGTTCTTCGAGATGACACTTCGAAAAGTCTCAATATGTAATGTTCCCAATGGACAAATTTCTGCCCTTGAATGGAATAACCGTAAATCCAACCCATAATAGCAAGTTGTAGAAGATACACAAAAATAATAAAATGCAGATCTGAATATTACTCAGAAAATGCGACTTGCCTAGGAGATGGAAGTCACTCAAAACTGAAGTAAAATCAATGAAATCTTTCACCAAACAAATCAGCAATTTTTATTTAGTTGAGAACATCAGAAAAATACCAGATTGGATCAAATGAAGGGCTGGAATTTATTTATAAAAATCTGCAGATGAACAACTCTCAGACAAGACTGAAAACAAAGTTTCCTCAGCCCAAAAATATGCAACTCAGCTGATTTTGGCCTCTAAAAATATGACAAAGATGTTGGTGATGAGATCCGGGACAACCGTGCCCTAGAATGTATCAAACTCCACCCACAGGGGTGTAGATAACCCTAGATCTGGCTGAATCTGAAGGTAGAAATCTGCCCCAACACTTGTGTCTTCAAACCCTAGCTGGAAACAATATAAATCTGCAACTTTTCCCTTCAACAACTGCTGGAAATCTGAAATATAGCTTTGAAAATCAATGAAAGCTCCTAAATAGAATTTCCTCTCAAAAGAAAGAAGAGTTTTCATTCTTCTTCCTAAGGTTAAAGAGGGTTTTTGTCCTCTCAAGCAAAGACTACAAAGGGTTTTCGTCTTTTGGAGTATAAATCAAAGCATGCAAGCTTAGACCAAAATTCTGAATTGATAAGATGTCAAAAGATATCCTCTCCTATGCATGGCGACCTCCTTTTATAAGTTGTCTTGGCCTTTTTGCCACCCAAAACAACCAATCAGCTTCTTTTGCCTCATTTAATGTTTTTCACTTGCTTTATTTCATCCCCCTATGGGTCGCATTTTTCCTCTAGGGACAAATAAAACATAAAGTTACTTTTTCTTTTTCTTTTTTTTATTTTGTCATTAATAAATTAACTTAAGTGCTTATAATAATATTTTATGATGCACTTTATAATTAATTTATTATGACTTAGTTTCCTTTTTCTCATCCCTTAGCCGTCGGGAAACAATGAATGGGCTAAGGGTCTTCGACCGAGAAGGGGATATTACACAATAAGCCAACTATGTCGCATTCGACATTCCAACTATCGGGAGAGATCGAGTATGGCATAAAGGCATTTGGTGTACTAATATATTAGAACCGAACCCTATTTATAGTCATCTTATTATGAAAGAAGGCCTACGACGCATTGTTGGGTAGAGGTTGGTTGATAGCAGCCAAAGATGATTGCAACTAGAGGAAAAATTTACTTTCCATTGAAAACAAAGGCCAAAAATATGTGATATATCTAAAGAATGAGGCAGTAAGCAAGGAATCAGCCTTATTTGACTTGTCAAACTTGGACTCCGAAGAAGACGAGTGCTCAGAAGATGGAAACCGAGGTACCATGGAGCCGAACGATGAAGGGATCTTGGAGTTATAGTTGTGCTCTAAAGATGAAACCAACTCCCTAAATGGTTTGTTCCATTTGTAGATGGAAGACTATGAGGTGTCCCGTTTAGATTGCAATAGCATTGAAATATGGAGATAATAGAAGAAGACAACTTGCAAAGAGGTGACTGAAAACAAAAGTTGATGATACCAAGTCCTTTGTCATCTCACCCACCTGAGTTCACAAAATACGAAGTTGGAGCTGCAAAGTTCGATAAGTTGTCTCACCAGTTTGAAAGTAGATGACATGAAGTTCAAAGAGCCGAGTACACTAAGTGTGAACTCGAGGTCCAAGGATATCATTTTAACATTTATTTTCATGATCATAAATAACAATAACAATAAGATGTGCGTATTTTCAATTTCAAATTTTTATTTCAGTGTTCCCCCTGATTTTGGATTTCAGTTTTCAGAGGTCATTATTGAAGGTTCATTGTTCATGGTTAAGTGCTCAATGTCGTAGACGTTATTTGAATTTCAGCTATTTAGAATGTTTTTGATGTTAATAATTTAATTATACAATTGAAAAACTATAAAACATTAAAGACTTGATGCTTCTCCACTCCATAATATTTGTGCACCAGGTTTTTGGAAATAACCATGTGAAAATTTTTGATCAATTTTTCAAATTTCACCTCTGGATCTATCATAAGAGAAAAAATCTTTGCTGCCTCCAAAATCTGGGAAATTCTGTGCCATCCTGGAAAGGTGTCGCCACACACCCTCTACCCTTGTTCTGGAATCTTGGAGAAACATAGGTTTAATGAAGGCAAAACACTGCTGATTTCCTTCCAACCACTTGTTCAGAACACGTGCCTGACCATCAGTTTGTAGATGGTATGAAGAATTCAATGTCAAAGATGTGGCAACTTGTTAACATAGTTTCTTTGAGAAATACTGCAAAAAAGTAAAGTCTTGATTGCCGACAATTACATTAGGAAATCCATTTATCTTGTAAACATTTTCCACAATATCTGATGTATCACATGGTTTCTTCACTGCCATGAAATGAGTATATATAGTTGAGTGATCTACCAAGAAATTTCTATGGATTTCATTGTTGGATTACCTACTTCAGAGGGCAAAAACAGAATATTTGGAAATGTACAGGATGATGTACATGAACTCAAAGGTATCTATTAATTAGATGCTGTTGGCCATTCACGGCTTCCCACCATGTAACACAACAGTTAATATTAATAATAAATACCAGTTTCATTATCTCAGTCACAAAAACTAACTAGGTAATGCTTGCAATCGTGTAGCAGTCTAGCATTTAACAAATGTAGGTTGCCTGTGAAGTCTCTGGTAAAAGTGGCACACAGATCAAAGAATTAACGACATTCCATTTATCTCCAGACGGTTCAACTCACCTATGTTCCTAGAGAACACAGTAAAACAGCAGCTGCCTTAGCCAATTGGGCACTGGATAACCATAACATTACTTGGTATGGTTGGCCTCTCTCCTGGTGGCCAACCAAGCTTCAAAAGGAAATATTGACGATTTTGAATAATGATTTGTCCAAATGAATGTGAATCTGTATCCTTTATATAATGCCATGACTTGGGCTAATAGCTTTCAAGCATGGCATGGCAGAATATGTATTTGTATTCTTAGATTTTAATCTAATATAATGGTTTTAAAAAAAAAAAAACATTCCATTTATCCATAGACATTTGGAAAGTTTAGTTGTTGGCAGTAAATTAGTAGACTGCTGACAAAGATGGTTAATTATTCGTGATAATTTTGCTTATGCATTTTCAAACATCTCACATACTTGAGCCACCCTTTTTGTGTGCATTGCTGCATTTGCTTATCTAGATTTGGTGGAATGGTAAAGCACACCAATTTTGATCGATGAGGTCTTTGGAAACTTTGGTCGTTGGTTGTCTTTATTATAGTATTGTTAGGCATGCTAAGTTTTGCATTTTCTTTTATCAAAACATTTGACAAGTAGCTGAACATGTCAAATCACTGTCATTGTCCTGGACTTGTTTGATCATTTTTCTTTTCAGTAGCTTACAAAATTGAAAAAGTGTAATAATGCATTTGCCATTTAGTCTCTTGATATAAACAAAAGGAATAAGCTAAATTAGATTGAGTAAAATGTAGGAACTTGGTGTGAGCCTGCATATTAAATTAAATTTTATGTGATATATTGTTATCTCCAAACTGTAGACCTAAGGTTGGATGCTTCATCTTCTTATAGTTAGGGTAGCAGTTGGTCTTGAATTGGATTCAGGTTACATTGCTGTGATTTTTTTAGTTTTATGCAAGCAGACAAATATCCAGAGTCTAACTGCTGCTCAACTAGACAAGCTCAAGGCACATGCATGGTTATTGTCTCCTCCATGCCAGCCATATACACGGCAAGGTGCACATTTCTATCCATTGTCTAATAAGTTAGCTGTCAGAAATAACGCAGCGTATTGAGGTGCTCAGAAAAAATATTCTAGTCATTTGCATACTTTGTTACTATTAGTGATTCTTTTATAGATTTTAAAGTACTTATTATCTTGATTCTTACTGATTGTTCATTTCATGTTACAGGCCTACAAAAAGATGCTGAAGATGCTCGTGCATATTCCTTTTTGAAAATAATGGAGCTTATGCCATTGATGTTGTACCCTCCAACCAAGTTGTTTGTGGAGAATGTAGTTGGGTTTGAGGTCAGTAATGTGAAATTTGTTTGTATGATCTGCAATTTGTGATAAGCAAATTCCTTGCATGACTATGGTCTCAGAGCTATGCAGTCCTCGATAACACACAAGCAGTTGATGGAGGTCTTAGAGAAAACTGGGTTCACCATACAAGAATTCATCTTGACTCCTCTTCAGTTCAGTGTACCGTATTCCCGTCCTCGTTACTTCTGTCTTGTAAGTTGATTGATTTCCAAATTCATTTTGTTTGTTTCTAATTTAATAGTTGATACATAATAGCTGTGATATGTTTCATCTTAAAAGAAACAACTCTGGGATGCAATGTTTGATAGCTGAGATTGCTAACCCAAATTCAACCCAAACAATTTCAACTTTGAAAGATCAGTTTTCCTACCTATAGATCTTGGCTGTGTGTTTTAGGCTTGATTTATATCAACATTGAATCATAGAACGTTAAGAGATGGTGATAATTTCAACAAATATCCTGACTACTATAGCATCACATTATATCTAATGCCTAAAAAAGGTTTGAAAAAGAAGTCGATAAGCGGTTCAAGTTTTGGGGCAATGGATGCCCCACAGTGTATCCACTTCCTTGTAACGGAAATGGCTAATCAGTGTGGTATCTCAAAGAAAAACTCTTATCTGCAGATTTATGGGGGCATACCCAGGACCAAAAACTTTTAAGGTCTTGGGTATGTGCTCAGTAGAAACCAGTCAGGTTTGTAGATATTCTAATGATGCCTAAATGTTGTTTTGTGGCGGTCTTCTCTACACTGCCAAAAAGAAGGCAATTTATCAAGGAGGGCCATGGTTTATGAACAAGGGAAGCTTATTCTTGAAGCCTAGAATTCCTTCTTTCAGACCTACAGATGATCTTTATAATGTAGTTCCCATGTGCATTCATATACTATTAAAATATATTCTTAATATATTCATTAACTCTTAACAAACTATTAGTTATGTATTAACTAATGTTCAGTTGTAACCTCCTCAACCATTTTGTAACTATCTCTTGCATAATAAAATGACGGACACAAAACTCCTAAGTGTGCATTCTGGTTTCTCTTCATTCCTTTCTGTTCACATCTTCTAACATTGGTATCAGAGTCATTGGTGCTTGGTGAAGTTTGCAGTCTAAGGAAACTCTTGGCATAGAGTACGGACATCGAAGCGAAGATGGTAAAGGTCGTGTAGACCTGCAAATCGAGGAGAAAGAGAAGGAAGTTGTGAGGGCCAACTACGATCTGAAATCATGAAGTGGAAAGCCAAAGGGGAGTTTGAGGCATTTGATTCAAGACAGACTGCAATGAGAAGGAAAAGAATTTGTCCAAGACAGTCACGATTTCTGAAGTTTTAGGTGTTATTAAAGACACGAGTGGAGGAGGAAAAACAGAAGAAATCGTGAAAGAGGCAGCGTCGAACAAAGCACATTCATGCAAAAATAACAGTCGAGATTTAGGGCAAATATCGTGTAGAAAAACTCTATTCGCGAGTTTGGGCGAGGGCATGGGATGGAAGTGGTTTGACAGTCCAAAACACAGTCGTTGCCATTACAGATGCCAATGCTAGGTCGCGGAAATACAGTCACCAATGCTAGGTCGCAGAAGTACAATCGCCAGTAAGTATTTCAGACTGATATCAAACTTTATGCGGAAATACAACTTCTAGTAAGTTTTATAGAATGTTGTGTCTTTCAGAATTTTAATCCTACAATAAACTTCCAGTTGCATTAATGGACAGTAAAGTCTGGACTGTATTTTTTGGTACATGTGAAGTTAGAATGCAGGACATAAACTGTTATTTTCATTTTGCTGTATTCATTTGCAGTCAGATTTCAAATTTTGTGTGAATAATGGAAAATATTCAAAAATTTATTTCTGTTGGAAGCACATAAATTGATGGGTCAAAATTATAATGTTTGGAGGCGTAAGATTATGAGTCGACAATTGCGGAATTTTGAGACTCTAATAAAATCACACTTGGCGAGGAAGACCGGTTGCAAATTTTGCGGATTATGACAAATGTCATAAGGTGGCCTTTCTATTGCTGAAGTTGTTGGTATCCGATGAGTTGATGGCAAAGGTTTGGAATGCCACTTTGGTTAGTGAGCTATGAACCAGTCTGAAGGACAAATACATGACTTCAAAGAAGAGTTGGGTGTTATACTTGAAGAATTTGCTGTTTTCAGCAAGGATGCAAGAGGATGGGTCCTTATCAAAACACCTACTTTGGATGAAAGATCTCTAAGACCAACCCCTTTCCATTAATACATGGTGGATGATGATGATGATCTGGTGGCATTGGCTCAACAATTTTCCATCCTTATATGAGTCATTTGTGGAAGCCTTACATTTGATGGCTGAAAGTCAGACCTTGACTTTTGATAAAGTCAGTTCCTATTTGTTACAAAAGGAACAAAGACAAGATCAGACACTTGAGTCCAGTTTTAGACAATCAGAGAGTGCATTGACTGCTCAATCAAAGGGGAAGTGGAAATGACACTCTAGTGAATCTTCCAAATACTAGGTGAAATGTCATTACTGTCATAAGGTTGGGCATCTCAAAAAGGATTGCCAAAAGTGACAGTATGATCTTTCCCAACAAAACAAAAGCCACGGGATGAGGCAAATGTAGCAGCCATTATAGATGAACAAGAGTATATTCTTTATTTTCTTATGACATCATGCTCAAGTGATAGTGCTACCAGTTGCTTGCTAGATCATTGATTCCGGTGCATCCAGACATCTTTCATGTTGAAGGGACTGGTATGTATTATTTATCATAGTTACCAATTGTTCATATTCAGTTATCTCAATTGATGGAGAGTCACTTGCAATAGAGGGGATAGATGTATGCATTGTGATGAACATAGTCTGCATTCTTGTACTCAACCAATACTTGGTAAACCCAAAAATTTGACATGGCAAAAACTTGGCAAGACTCATCAATACTTTGTTTAAAAACTTAAATTTCCTTAAAAACATAAATTTTATGCAAAATATAGTTACAAATGCATGAAATGAGTATGTAAAACGTTGGGGAAGTGTTTTATATTAGATTTGAATACAAATAGAGTACAAACTTGCATCATCATGCGGATACAACAACCAAATTATAAGTCTTATGAATTTATGATGATTGTCATTGAAAATTATCATCATATATTGCATATCTATGCAAGTTACAAATAAGACAAAAACAACGTTTTTGAGCTTTTTTCTTCGTTTTTGCAACTTCCCGTGTATTTTATGCATTTGGCGAGTCCATTGGGGAAACTTGCCAATTTTGGGGGAGTACTTAGGCAATTTTTCATAGACTTGGGGCGAGTTTTGAGGCAAACTCGACCTGCGTTTACTAGGTGAGTACTTGCTCAGTTAGAAATTGGTGCCGAGTATGTAAACTATGGTGATGAATAAAGCTCAAAAAAGTAAGGAATGCTAGGTTTGTTCCTAGCTTGCATAAAAATATCTTATATGTTTGTTAGTTAACTGAGAATCGAATATTGTTGTAAATTTCTGGGAGAAGTGTCTTGTGTCGGATATGAAATAGGGATGGGTGATTGCCCTGGCACTAGGCAAGGTGGCCAATATACGCTAGTGGACTCAGCTATTGTCAACTCAAAAGCACGTGTGGAGGGATACTCCACCATTCAAGATGCCATTCCACATAGGCTTGTTTAGTCTAATTTAGTCAACTTACATACACTCATTGTGGAGGGAATATCCACTATATAAAATGTGCAAGAGGTTGAAATGCCTTGGGAGGATGAAATTCCTCATTCAGATGCACAATTAATTGGAGGGAGACTCCACTATCTAGGATGTCTGGCAAAGTGCATGGTGAGATGGTAGAACATGCCACACAATCACTGACATTGGCTTGAAGGATAGTAGAGTATGAACACTTTGTTCATCTTGTTGTGAAAGGCTTTTCACAATAGGGGAATAGATGAGCAAGTAGAAGGAGACAATTATTTCCCCTACCATTGCGGAGATGGTTATTTCTCCTACTTGTGGAGTTGGTTGTTACTCCTATTGCAAAGATACTCACTTCTCTCCATAGAAACTCAGTTTGGTTAGAGGATATTTGAAATTGATTTTTTGAACAAAGTTGGATAAAGAGGTCTAAATGGTGTTTCTTGAAGGTGATAATTGAAATTGCAAATTTATTAAGTCCCTGCATGGACTCAAGCAAGCTCCACAATCTTGGTACACTCTATTCAATCAACATCTCCAAGAATTTGATTTCGAACTCTGGAGATTGGGCTGAACCTCTTAGCCAATGATGATTCATTACCGGTGAATGAGTCATTCAATGAACTCTTGGTGGACAACTTGCTATATCTTATGTCCACACAATCGGATCTTTGGTTTGTTTGTCAACTTTGTCAACTTTTGGTTTGGGTCTTTGTCTACATCGAAGCTCCTACATTAGACAACAAAACATTAGAGGACTGCAACTTTCAAAGTAATATCTCAGGAGCAGCTTGTAGAGTTAATGACTAAACTTCTTGGTTTTATTGTATTTGTAAATTTTGGGACAAACATGTCTCCAGTTTAGTCATTAAGGGGGTATTAAAATATATTCTTAATATATTCATTAACTCTTAACGAACTATTAGTTATGTATTAATTAATGTTTGGTTGTAACCTCCTCAACCATTTTGTAACTATCTCTTGCATAATAAAATGACGGACACACAAACTCCTAAGTGTGCATTCTAGTTTCTCTTCATTCTTTCTCTGTTCACATCTTCTAACATATTCCATTACTTCCTAGTGAGTTCTGTGGAGGCGGCATAACTATGATGAATTGGTGATTCCATAAGGGATTACATCACAACTTCCAAACTTATTGTTCATAGACAAGATGTTTAGTGAACTTAGATTAATTGATGGGAATCGCATGTAGATTATATGAGCATCCCTTCTAAATGTTTCCTGTGCCATCAACATGGTCATCTAGCCCATGTATGCCCAATCAACAACAAAATTCTATGGTCGAAACCATTCCTAGTCTTTCATATGTAATGTCCCCTTTTTGAAATTAAAGCAGAACGAAGACCCTTAGCCTATTTTATTGTTTCCCACAAGCTAATGGGATGAAGGAAAGGGGAACATGGTAAGATTAAAACTAAGTGAGCCAAAAAGTAACTTTATGTCGGCCACTTATGTTTTAATTTTAAAATAAGAGTACTTTTCTAATTTAAGTGGGTCGACACTTAATTAGAAATTAAAAGAAAGGGAAGGATATAAAAGAAGATGAGGGATTCATTTGTGGACATCTATCATCTATCTATCATCTTGATTTTATGAAGTCGAGCACTTGTGCTTCTACTTTTAGCTATTGAGGACAAATCCTCTTAGCATCCATCACTTGAGGACGAAAACCCTCATTGTGATCAGAATTTGGGGATGAAAACCCTCAATTTCTCCTTGGTGATCTCACATAGAGATCACATTTGAGCTAAAGATCAGATTTTTAGAGTTAAAGGCCAAATTTTCAGAGCTAGGGCATAGTTTCAAGGTGATTTCAAAGATTGACAGCTAGGGCATCATATGCAGATCAAATTTTGAATGTTTTTATAGTGGAGCAACCTATCACTATCGGTTGGAATTGAATTTTTCAATGTCTTTGGAGACATTTGGAGCCATTTCTAGGGCTACCTACACCCTTTGGGGTTTCAGAACTGCATTTAGGGTATCATCCGTGGGCAGATTTCTTCAATCTTGGATTGCATACATGTCATTTGGCCTCTTCTTGTCATCCATGGGCATCATTTATCAAAAAATTTGCTGTAATCATACGTGGGTATTTTTCGTGTTTTGTGGTCTGAAATATAATAGAAATAAATTTAGTTCTTGATTGTAAAAATTATTTTCTATCATAGTCATGTGCCAAGTGGATTTCTAAAGGCTTTGCCCCTTGTGGGTATCTCTAATTGTTGGTTTTTCTTAAGTAAAAGCAAGAAATCAGACTGTTGTACTTTTTTATTGATAAGGGTTTGAATAAAAATCAGTTTGTTGCATATTTGGTATAAGGGTTTGTTGGAAAACCCAAACTATCTTTATTTTCTAGGAAATGGACGTTATAGTGGTATTAGAGCATAAATCTTACCAACTTGTTGGGAATCATCGAGTTAATGAGTAAAGGTGAATTGGGAACAAATTTTTGACAGAGCAGGGAGGAAACTTGAGCAACCATCTTATTCAAAGAATGTTCTACTCAGTATTTTGGAGGAAGTGGCAAATTGTTTGTCCATGATAAGACAATCAAAATATAAGTCTATGTTTTGGGCAATGAATCCATCAATGACTCATTTGGTTAAGCCCAAGCTGTTGAGGCACTCAGATCCGGTTGTGAGACTTGTAGTTATCACTTGTATTAGTGAAATTACAAGGATAACAGCTTCCGGAACAACCATACAATGACAACACCATGAGGGAAATATTTCAGCTGATGGTGGAAAGTTTTGAGGGTCTAGATGACATCAAAAGTCCTTTTGCTAGGAGGGTCACTATTCTAGAAACTATGGCAAAAACTAGATCTTGTGTTCTAATGTTAGATCTAGAATGTGATGATCTTATTCTCCAAATGTTTGAACATTTCTTTGCTGTTGTCCATAAAAATCATACAAAAATGTAATAGCCTCAATGCAGACCATTATGACTTTGGTCTTGAATGAGAGTGATGATACTTCACAACATTTGTTATCCATACTAATGGCTGGTTTTGAGCAGGAAGTTTCGCTAGTTGCACATACACTAGCTAAAAATGTTGTTGCTCAGTGTTCAAAAAGTTGAAGCCATATGTGACAATTGAGGACATGAAAAAGTGTTGCTTGAGGATGAAGAACCTTTTTTTTAGATACAACAAAATCTCAAAGAAGGAAGAAATTTTGATGGTGGAGCATGAGAAAGAAGAACAATCAGAGTTGCAAGAAATTGAGAAGGAACAACCCATAGAGGAATCCACCATGCAAGTTGAAGAGGAAGAGTCCTCCAAAGGAAAAGGTATGGATTCAAATGAACAAAATGTTGGGGTTAAAGAGAAAAAGGAATTCAGATTTTCAAGTGCAGAGGATGTAATGAAGACCCAACAAAGGTGTGATGAATGGCTAAGAAGAGCTAGGGAAGCTAAGTTGATAGCCACTCAAGAAAAACAACACCTATGGGAAATTAGGGCAAAGAATTCTCCCTTGACGATGAGGGAAGAGGGAGAAATCATGGAGCATGAGCCAAAGAAAGAAGGAAAGTCAGATTTGCAAGATTGTGGAGAGAATTTTGTGGTTAAAGCCCAATGGCCGGATGATAATGTTGATGTTCAACTTGCTGGGATTTTCAAAACAACAATCAATAAGAAGCAAGTTGATGGTGTTCATGACTTTGGCAAGAACCATGAAGATGCTCCATGCATGTGTCAACAAAATATGGATGAAGTCAAGGCGGAAAGGGCTTCACTTGTTGAATGTGAAGAGTCTAAGAGGAAGGAGAATGCTGATCCTAACTCAGAAATTCTGAGTCACAAGGATGGAGGTGTTGAAGATATCTCAATCATTCTTCATCCGGCAAAGGAAGGTGAACAAGTTGTGGACAACCAAAGGTATGGAAAGTGTTGTGGATTTGTTGCTTCCTACTATGTCATTTCAGATGTGTTGTCATCATGGGCAACATGTTGAAAAGAATGATCTTATGTCAAGTTTGATGCTTCATGGTATATCACGGCAAATTTGTGGTCATCATGGACAACATAGTGAAAATGGTGATAGAGTGAAGAACCCTTTGAGGGGCAAAGGGCACATAGATACTTTCATACAAGTTCCAAATTGCGTGTACATGAAAGTTTGGGATCCGGGTGATCTTTGGAGATACAAGAAGGGCAAGGCTATGAGGATAGTCACCATTGTCGGGGCAACGAGATGCTTGATAGGGAAAGTGGGTAAGCCATATGATCTTTATGTACTTGCTGCCATGCAAGTAGTTTCAGTCATTGAAGTGAGTAATTTTCAGTTTGAGGCTATTTTGAGGAAATTTCAGTCACATGGTGTGAAGGGGAACTCAAGGAGGATATGTTTCTTCAAAAAGGCTTCACTATTCTAGGTTGGAGAGTTCTGTCATCCTCATTTCCAGCCAACTCAACAGTTTGTATGCAGCCATACAAGTAATTTCAGTCATACACTTGAGTAATTTTCAGTTTGCTGCTGTTGTTGATGAATTTTCAGTCACTATATGGTTGATTCCAGCCCCTATATCACTGTCATTTCTGAATTTTGTGAATAATCTAAAGTATGACAGCTGCTGTCCTATTCTTTTGCTGCTGTTTGCAACAAAACCAGCCCCTTAACACTTTTTATGACAGTCACAAAAGTGTTTTCAGTCACAAGGTGGAAGGATTTTCCGCCTACCATCAATGAGGGATTGTTTGCTGCTGTTATAAAAGAGTTTCCAGCCACTACAATGTTGTTTGTGAGTGAGAAAATGCAATGCTACAGCTACAGCCATGTGTGGGACAACAAGAATGGACCGTTGGAAGTCCATCACATGAAAGGAAATTATGAAGAAGATGCAAGCATTGGAAGAGAGTTGAACGACATGTCTATGAGGCATGATGGAGCAGTTGTCGGGATGTTGGTGGAAGCTCTTGATTTCATTAATATGTCTGTTCTATGTGCAGGTCCAAAAATGGAGATGATAGAAAAGAAGAGACATAAGTGTGGTTCAGTCCAACATGCTCATATGTATGAGAAGCAAAGGGAAGAAGTGAGCCTAATGATTGGCATGCATATGAGGAGAACAAGGGATGATGATATCCTCCGACCCAAAAGCGGAAGGAACACAATTGGGACAACCATGCATCAAATTCCCAATTTCAATGTTGCTGTCATAAGCATTATCAGCTCCTACGGTACTTCTATCTCATTGATGCACTTACTCCCAATAGCATTTTCAGCTCCTACATGGTTCACACCCTTGATTGGGCAAAAGGAGATCAATTTTGCTGCTGTGATGACATTTTCAGAGTACTAGAACTGCTGTTATCAGCTAAGGACAACTGTAAGCTTGCACAAAATGAGGGAAAATCTTTGATGAAAGAAGTTAGAAGAAGGGTTCAACTGAAGGAGATCTTCATGGCAGCCACACAGGTACCTAGTTGGATGAAAATACAAGTGATTGGTGGCTGTTGCAACTCATTTCCAGCCCATCTATAGTCTGATTTTTATCAAATATTG
Source organism: Taxus wallichiana var. yunnanensis (assembly GCA_018340775.1). NCBI lineage: Eukaryota > Viridiplantae > Streptophyta > Pinopsida > Cupressales > Taxaceae > Taxus > Taxus wallichiana. The sequence goes on from CM031241.1 coordinate 231,569,893, forward strand.
GGAGGAACAACTCACCAAGTCATGAAAGGAACCATTGGAGCCCAAGGGTTTGATATCTCAAAACCTTCTTTGCATAAAAGAAGCCAAGTGGGACAACAAGCACCCAATGATGTGAGCATATGGCAGCTTTCAGCTTTGTGGGATTTTGTGGATGTTTTCAGGCATTTACAAATTCTGGGGATCATCTTGAGGTTGGATGGCACTCATTATCCATTTGGGATATATCACACCATGTTCTTTGGCAGAGTTATCCCATTTGACAGGTATGGGATCCAGGCTCTATAGGCACTACAACATGACTCACCACATTGGCACAGTGATACTTGAGCATCCAGGCTTGCAATTGCTTGAGGGCAAGCAATTTCGAGAGGGGAGGACTGTAATGCCCCTTTTTGAAATTAAAGCAAAATGAAGACCCTTAGCCTATTTTATTGTTTCCCATAGGCTAATGGGATGAAGGAAAGGGGAACATGGTAAGATTAAAACTAAGTGAGCCAAAAAGTAACTTTATGTCAGCCACTTATGTTTTAATTTTAAAATAAGAGTACTTTTCTAATTTAAGTGGGCTGACACTTAATTAGAAATTAAAATAAAGGGAAGGATATAAAAGAAGATGGAGGGGTTCATTTGTGGACATCTATCATCTTGATTTTATGAAGTTGAGCACTTGTGCTTCTACTTTCAGCTATTGAGGAGGAAACCCTCTTAGCATCCATCACTTGAGGATGAAAACCCTCATTGTGGTCAAAATTCAGGAATGAAAACTCTCAATTTCTCCTTGGTGATCTTACACAAAGATCACATTTGAGTTAAAGATTAGATTTTTAGAGCTTTTTAGGGTGATTTTAGAGATTGGCAGCTAGGGCATCATATGCAGATCAAATTTTTAGTGTTTTCTACAATGGAGCAGCCACCTATCAACTGGAATCGAATTTGGGAAGGTCTTTGGAGACATTTGTAGCCATTTCTAGGGCTATCTACACCCTTTGGGGTTTCAGACCTGCATTTAGGGCATCATTCATGGGCAGATTTCTTCAATCCTAGGTTGCATACACGTCATTTGGCCTCTTCATGCCATCTAGGGCATCATTTATCAAAAATTTGCTGTAATCATATGCACGTATTTTTTCGTATTTTGTGGTCTGAAATATAATAGAAATAAATTCAGTTCTTGATTGTAAAAATTATTTTCTTCCTTTGTCACGTGCCAAGTGGATTTCAAAAGGTTTGCCCCTTGTGGGTATCTCTAATTGTTGAATTTTCTTAAGCAAAAGCAAGAAATTAGAATGTTGTATTTTTTTATTGATAAGGGTTTGAATAAAAATCAGTTTGTTGCATATTTGGTATAACGGTTTGTTGGAAAACCCAAACTATCTTTATTTGTCTAGGAAAGGGACATTACATCATATCCCCAACAAGAGGATGCTTTGTGGGGGAAATTAGTAACAAAAGGCAACAAATTGATGCCCAATTCCAATTTCAAGCTCAACAAGGCACCTTATTTGATAACAAGTAAGACATACTCGTAAAGTAAAAATATAACTGAAGAAAAGGATATGTAGGTATCAACCTCCAACTTGTTTCAACTGTTATATGATCATAAGCTCCGAGAAAATGGTAAGGTGCAGATTTTTCGAGATTATATTCTCTTGTATTAACAAGGAGGTTCTGACATTGATGTCCTAGGAAAGGGGAAAGGCCACTCTCAGCTTCTTCTCCCCCAAGAATTAATTGACCAAAATGTAAGTTCTCCACCTTGAATAAATCATTGTAACGGGCTGTGGAAATCGGCCAGAAGAAAGATCCTCCAACTCCACAAGAAGCGGACAAAAGGTAGAAGAAACTAAAGAAAATGAGAGGGGGTAACTCTCCCACTCCTAGAAGAAGATCATAATATCCAGATTTCCAATGGAGCATAAGAATCAAGTAAATTTTTCTTGTTTGAAATCCTTTTAGACCACTAAGTCACACTTGAGATTGTTTATGTAGTGGTGTCAGCCCAAACAATTACTAATGATAAATCTTATGAAATGCAAGAGATTTGGGGGCAACCAACAATCGTGCCTATAACATAATTATTGATACTGCTAGATCAGATATGTAGGTATCAACCTCCAAGTTGTTTCAATTGTTAGATGAGCTTAAGCTCCCGTAAAATAGCAAGGTGAAGATTTTTCAAGATTAGTCTTCTCTTGTATTAACAAGGATGTTCTAGATGCTAATGTCTTAGGAAAGGGGAGAGGCCTCTCTTAGATTCCTCTCCCCAAGAATTAATGGACCAAAACATAAGCTCTCCACCTTGAATAAATCATCGCAACGGGCAATGGAAATCAGCCGTAAGAAAGATCCTCCAACTCCACAACAAGTGGACAAGAGGTAGAAGAAACTAAAGAAAATGAGAGAGGGTAACTCCCCCACTCTTAGAAGAAGATCATAATACCCAAATTTCCAATGAAGTATAAGAATCAAGTAAAACTATCTTGTTTGAAATCCTTTCAAATCACTAAGTCACACTTGAGATTGTTTAAGTAGTGGTGTCAGCCCAAACAATTACTAATGATAAATCTCAAGAAATGCAAGAGATTTGGGGGCAACAAACAATTGTGCCTATATCAGAAAGATTATCGATTACTAGATCAGATTTAATTTCCCAAAAGACAAACTTAGCTTCACAATCATTCTAGAAAGCATAGATACCCCCTTGAATCATGCAACACGAAATCATCAAAGTTCTCACGGGTAGAGCAAGGTGAGTTGCAATAGTTTAGAACCAAAGTAAGTACAACCTCCTACCTAACCAAATTTTCCTTTGAGGGATAGTAACCGAATTACATTTTCTAGAATTCAACTCGGATTTTAGTGTATTTTCAGTTTACCTTTCACAACTTTACTCCAATGCCAAAACATCATTTGGGAATCAACTCTTTGGATCCAAAGACTTACCTTAGCCTATAGCTCATCGGATGATACTTCAACATGATTAAATTTGTAAATAGAAAGACATGAGGTCAAGTTACAAACCTCTTATGGGCTGAACAATTCCAGGATCTTATTGATGACCACCATCAACTTGATCCAAATTTTGTTGATGGCATCATTATTTGGTGCAATACATGAAAGGTAGGATATGTGTCTTGAAAGAGAGGATTTCGTACCAACAACTAAAACATTGAGTTATAAGCAAAAATATGTAATAAGCACACAATATAGCTTAAAGACACCGTTAAAATGTTTAGACATTAAATTTATAAGTGGGGAAACCGTTTTTGACAGTAAGAAACATCCACGTGTATTGAGAGTTGAAAAAATTATTGTGTTTCAGGGAGACATGTTTCCGATATGGAGAGGGGCACAAAAACGTCTCCCGTGCCCAAAGATGTTTGGAGACTCTTAATGTCTCCTTTGTTTCTTGTTTGAATTTCATCATCTCCGAATAAACAAGGAAAAACAAAAATAAAAACCCTAAACGTGTCTCACATCTCAAAAAACATGTTTTCTAGTAGAAATAGGACAATGGACATTCATCATTCCCATATCATTGTGATTGTGAAGTGTAGAAGGTGTAAAGATGCTATTTGGAGACTCTTAATGCCTCCATCACTTGTTCAACTTTCGTCTGCCTCCTAATAAATAGGGGAAAAAAATATAAATGATAAATGCTTCTCCCACAACCCAAAAAACCTGTTTTCTAGTTATACAAACAAGACAATGGACATTCATCATTCAAATATCACCGTGATTGTGAAGTGTAGAAGGCTTCATTTGTGAAGGGAGTCAATTTAGTTGATTTTTTAGAGCAAAGCGCCGATCCGAAGGCATGGTCGTGGAGTCATCACTCGTTGTTATGGCTTTTCGCTTTTGCATTGTGTTGTTAGGTTTTTCATATCCATTTCAAATGCTATGGCGCTTCATTGTAAATGCAAAGATAACCACAATGAATGACATAACATTCAAACACCAATTCAAACAGAGTAGGGTTTTAATTTTTAATGTTTAGAGTTATAACTTAAAGTTTATAAATTTATTTAATTTTGTATTTAATTATGTTTAAATATTATTAATTTACTATATTAATTATTATTATTATGTTTTTTAATAAATTTTTATAAAGAGCTTAAAGTACAAAAATAATAATCTTTAACTATTATTATTTATTTTATATTTAATTTTATTTGCAAAAATTGTTATTTACTAATTTTAATTTAGTCAAATTTCTTTGTTTTTATTTCTAATTTTCTTGTATATATATAATTTTCTGTCTCTAAGTACCCATCTCCTATTTTTTGGAAAAATGGTGTACCCGTCCCTACCTTTCTCCCCGGTAACTATGAAAATTACAATGCTCTCACAATTAATGATCTTCAAGAGGAGAGAGAGCCAAAGAAGCATAAATGAGAGTAGAAAACCTTATGAGAAGAGACCTATTGAACTCTATATATAGCGTGAAGAATGTAGGAGTTAGTAAGTAGTTCCCTCATGCTTGTGCCAACTTCCTATGTGTATTTTGAACATTCGCAAAAGGTGTTAGAAACTCAAATAATCACTTATTAGGAATCCACTAAGTGTCCAAAGGAATAACACTCAATGTAACCCCCTTGTATACTAATTATGGGAATCAGTCTTCATGTGAGGACAAATCGGTGTAGGGGAAAAATATTAGGACACCTATTATAATCCCCTTCTAAGGGAATTTACAAAATAATAACAATCCTGAACAATAATTTCAAAAAATTGATATACCCAAATCAAGCTTTCCTATTATTTGGAGGTTTTAATAAGGAAAGCAACCTAAGACAAAGAAGGGAGGGCCATCACTTAACACTTCCCTTTGCCTACAACTTCCTTCAAGAGAAATAATTTTACTAATTTATGATGCTTTATGAAAGAAGAGAAAGAAGAAAGATGTCTCCTTCAAGAAGCCTACAAATGAAGCACTGCTGGATCTGGAATTGTTGACTATCTTCCAAAACACCTCATTGGGAAAGAAGGCCAGTCCTCTTTTGAACAATGATGAACATAAGGAAAAGGCCACCAAATTATTCCAACAAAAATAATATGTTGCAGTAAGTGGAAGCTAAAAGTGTTAAAATCATCAAATGGTTAGTTGCATTGTCAACCTGTGCAAAATATGAAATCTTGAAGCAATACAAGGAGCAAAGAGATCGTGATAAAAATCCACTTAACCCACACATCACAACATGTATAGCAAACTTGGGTGAGCAAGTTTTTTGCCGAGAACATGATCTACATAAAATGTAATGTGATAAAAGTAGATCCAAAAGCATAAGCCCAAAGGAGCAATGCGACAACTATGTAGCTAGCTAATTTAGAATTTTTTTGTAATCATTGCTGTTAAATTTTCGCATTTAAACCGACCATGGTTTTGTCTTATTAGATGGGTCGGTGGGTAGTGTACTTTGTTATGTTCTGGTTAGAATTGGTCAGTGGGAAAGTTGTCCCCCACAGACACATCTCTCACAAATTGTACAACTTGAGTGGGCCCGATTGTGATGGTGACTGAATTCCATAGTGGAGATCATATGTTCAAATTGAAGGTAGTGGGGCTGAACACCTCATTGAACCATCTATTTACACGCTCTTGACATACTATTTATCTTTCTAACATGCTAACGGGTGCTTCATGGGAAACAATTCTGGCCTGGGCTTCCACAAGGGGGTCACTTACACCAAATTGTTGTCTCACTTGAGAGTGGGCTGAAAAACTACCCCTACCTTTATATCTCCTTGTACCAGAACTATAAATGTACACTACTTTATAAATAAATAAAAGTGTAATTTCTATTTTATTTCGTGTTATATGTAATTACTGGTATGTTACTATATTCTTTGTTTTCACTTTTCCGCATTCATTATTGGCATAAAAACCTCAATGACAAAGTCCCAATTTCTTTCAGATAGTGCATGGTTGAAACCAACCCTTTCTTTCCACAGTTGATTCTCACCAAAAACAGAAAATGGCTGTGAGAAAAATGCTACTCAAAAATAAGCATTCCCCAATCAGAATCAGAATTAAATTGAGGAGAGGATCAAATACAACTCACTGTTTTTATTTGGAGGGATTTATTTTTTTATCTGTCTGCAACTAATCTCATACAACCAATGAAAGCTCGCTGTATTGTATCTAAGTTACTGTGATGTTGTTAAGCAAATTTATGTGAAATCCAAGCAATTAAAACGCCCAACAAAACCTTTTTTGGGCTTGGAGTTGTAAATATTAAAATAAAGAAGTATCAAGAACCAATCTGAATTCAAACTGAAGGGCCTCTAGCAAAACAAGATTCATTTTCAAGCTCTACATCCTCTTTTGCAACGGTGGCTGAAGAACTATTTTCATCCCAAATTGAAATTCATTATGTTATTGTTAAGCCTAACTGTAATCCTTTCCAACATCTTCTTCGAACAATTTTGAACAAACAACAATGGAAACATATATTCTTTTTCTATTTCTTGTCGAATAGAAATATATAACAAACACCTTGAGAAGCTGTTTTATACTTCTAGAACACATCTGCCCATCAAAGAAAAGATACAACCGACAGATAAATTTTATTCCAGAGTCCCTTCTCAGAATCATTTCTACAATCTAAACAACATTCTGAACTATGGCTGTTCCCGCAATGAGAGATGAAAATCTTAAGAAGTCTTTCTACAATCTAGACAACCTTCCAAACTATGGCTGTTCTCACAACAAGAGACGAAAAATCTTTCACCTCCAAAACCTCCAAATGCTATAAAACTCGCATTGACATCTACACCTTTCAAGGAGTAGAGATTTTCTGAACTTACAATCTTGCCCATCTACCAACCAAGCAAAAGAAGTATTAGGAAAGCAATCATATGTTTTAAACCTATGATTTCGAAACCTCTTTGTCACATGCAACTGATAAGATCCTATCATAGCCTTGTTTTGAAGTGTAAGTGCAGTCTGAATGCAAGATCTATCAATATCTAACCAAAACCACAACAAAGATAATGGCAGAATTTTATGATTTTCAAAGCATTCTCTCTTTTAAAATTTTTTTATTTATCATTTTTTCTCAAAATTCCAGAACCTCACTGATTTATTCCTAAACCCTTCTTTTCTTTCCAAGAAATCTCAAAATATTGAAAAGCAAATTCTTGCTAAAGAAAGCCCTCTAATTATGTAGAAGAAGAAGAATTACTAAGCCAGACTCTCCAACAGAACACCCCGAAAGACATTATCAGTATTTCCTTAGTCTCTTGGGGTTTTAAATACCTTGCAGAACAAGGATAACACCATGATTCATCTCCCACAAACTATAAAGGCTCCCTCTCGCAATCCAGCAAACAAATTAGGTGAAGAGAAATTCATATTTGGAACTTTTCTTCTCAATTTTCACCCTCAAAGCAATATATATTTTTCTTTTCATTTTTGACATAAGCAGACATTCCTTATGTCAGCAATTCAAAATGTTTTAAATGCATGCTTACAACTAGGGCACAGCTTCTATACGACCCTAAACCGAAATCTCAAGAAATCCTTTCAAGATTTGTATCAAGACCCATTCCCTTTGCATATTCTCAAAACCATTTACTGGATGATTCATTAAACCTCAACAAAATATTCGAAATCATTCCTGAAAACTGAGCAGGCAATCTCAAATAGAAGCACAAGGGAGGACCCGGTAATGCTCCAAATACCATTTGCCACTGATAAGTATAAAACTTTCCCAGTCTCCAAATAAATATGGAGTGCCGAAAAAAAACATTTTCAAGGAAATTTTTGCAGTTTCTTAGCAAATCTAAAGGAATGAAATGGAAACGAGATGTTTTTATACAATCTGAAAGGGTAATCCTTCAATGGCATTCAAATTGCCAGTACTGGCACATTGAATGCGATCCATTACTTGAAGAACGGAGGTAAAACTGCATTAACTCTACTTCAATGCCAATACTGCAAGTCACTAGCACTACCTTCCATTACTCCAACTCTTACAATCGATTTTCCAAAGCATTTAAATACTTCAATTTAATGGTTTCAAAGTTTAAATGAATGCGACTTAAAAACAAGTTCCAAGGTGCAAATGGCTAGGACAACAAATATCCCGGATCTTATGAAAAGTAATCTTTTGTTCCTCACTCAGGCTCCATAAACAAACCAAAATCTGTTAATAAAATCCATTGTCCAAGACAAAGCTTATGTTTTGAAAATATTTACCTTGCCTTGTTTTTATACGCCTTCAAGTTCAGATTCCTAGGCAACATAAAAAGGTCATCAAATGCTTACAAAGGGTAAAGAACACTCTAGTCCATGTAATTCCACTGAACATCCACAAGTTGCCGCTTCATCACCACATTTGCCACAGGTTCTCATCAAAAGATTTGAAAAAGAAAAAGAAACCATCAAAAGATTTGAAGAGGACAATCATTAAGTCTTTATGTTCATTGCATACTATCAAAGAAGGTTCTTATCGAAAGATTAAAAAAACCAAAGAAACTATCACTAAGCAATGGTGTTCATCACATGCTATCAAAGACCAAAGAAGATCAACATAAGCTCAAAACTAATTAAAGTGGAAACCATAATTCCGCATTAACATTTTCCATTTTCCCGAAAGCTTTTCAACAGAAGGACTACGAGCATGGCAAGAAGTCATAATTGCAGTTGTCATTTATCTGAACCATCACCAAATAATATTCAAATCAAAAACCTGTTTTAAAAAAAAAATAAAACGAATTATCCTTATAACATCTACCAGAAAAATATTAAGATTGCATCTAACTATATTGCCTGCTCCAAACGAAAAGCTAAGCCACATGGTAAAATATGGCAACTCCTTCTCATAAAATTATTTTTAACACAACTTGGGTGGGTTGGCAATTTCACAAATTTAGTATACAAAAACTAGGACTCAAAATTTTAGATAAGGGTGCAAAATTCTGTGGTAATAGATGTTAACATAATTTCTTTCTTTGTTTCCACCCTTTCCTTTTTAGCTCACATAACTACAGCTGGTCTTGCATATCCAACGATGCTTGTATTCAAAATCAGTGCAAAGAAGCATTCAAGATCACATCCATACATCTTTTAAATGTTGGAATTAAGTGGGAGAAATTAAAAGATAAAGTGACAAGTCATAGCATACTAATGCTGTAGTGGTTTCTACAATCCTGTAGTCATTTTTGCTAGATGTTTGAAATCGTATGATAATATATTTAATGCTGCATTTAACCAAAAATTTTCTCCATGGGAAGTTCGTCATATATAATACTTGGTTTAAGACAAGACCTGGCTTTTGACTGGATTATTCTATCAACCTCAAGGATCTGGCATGTTAACTAACTGTAGAACATGCTCAAAAGAGCATTTTACCTTTGAGCTATGTTTGATGTTATGAAAATGCCATTGGATGATGCGATACATCCTAGCTAGTTTTTAGTTCTTTTAGCAATAGATACATAAGAAGCTTTAATCTATGCTATATGTACTTGTCCCCATCAACTTAGGTTCTGTGTCTGATATTTGATCAAGATAAATGCTTTAAAGTGACATACTTTTCTAATGTTTGTAATGATTTAAGTATTTTTATAGATTTTGAAATATCATCTGCAGAATAATCTTAAGATCCTTGTGTTTTTTTAAGTTAACTTTTATTCTAAATTCAAAAATGTCTTCCAGGCCAAAAAAATGCCTTCGTCATTTCCAAGGCCAGAATTCAATGGACAGTTGGTCTCAAGGACTGGCCGCTTATTTCAGGAAGAGAAGACACTTTACCTGAATGTCTGGTATCTCTCAATGCTACATTTGAGTCAACAAGAGATGATGAGGATGAGGTGGAATCAGATACTCATATCCCTTGCAGACCAATCAAGGATTTCCTTGAAGCTGACATTTTCAGAAGTAATGGCTTCAGTTGCATAGAAATGAATTCCTGTACAACTATCCATGAAAGCATGGCTATTGAGGAAGTTGACAATGATTCTAAAGACCAGAATACTAAAAACACATTTTATGTGATGGATGAAAAAGAAAGATTAGTTCATCCTAGGGATTTTTGCAGGCCAGAAGACTGTGACTACAACAGAGAAATTGCTGAAAACTTCTCTCATATATCGCATTTAATGTGAAGGCTACAACACAAGTTCCAAGTGGCAACAATACAGGATACCAGTGGGCTTGATTGAGAGATGGGGGATGCTATGGGTATTCTTTGGAGCCTTTATAGAATCATATTTTATTTGTTTCTCAGCCTATTTTTATAATGTAGTGTGCTTTAATTTATTCCTTTATTAGTTAGCTAGCAATAGAGAGCATGTTAACATTCTAGCCTGTTGAAGCCCCTTAATTGATGCAGATATTGTCTTTCCTGATTCAACACGTTGTTGTTGTTTTACTAAAAGCTATAGCCGTTATGTCAAGGGTACTGGCTCATTTCTTGCAACTGCCAAGGTGGATGTAAGTTTGTGTAGAATCACGTGTTCACTATAAGTAGTCTACTGCATGTGTTAATTATGATGGTAGTTAGTAGAAGTGACGTCCCACACTTTCTTTGATGGACAAAATTAGAATTATCTTTTTGCTAAAAATCTGCTTTCTGCATTTAATTTCCTGGTTTCTCTATAGTTTTGTAAGAGTTATGAGTCTCAACTATAACATGTTTTGCTCTCTCAATGGCTATATTACTAGCAAAAGTACCTGATGCCGACAATTGCCATTCTATTTTCTTTGAAAAACATTATTCATGCACATGTTATCATTGTAGTTAGAAACTAACAAACCTCAAACCAAGATTTAAAAACACAGATTTTGAGCAGAGTCGAAATCTCTCAGAATGTGAACCTGCAAATTAAACTGCCATCGCATGACCAATCACATCGACTATGGCAGTTAGTCAGTTGCCTTTACTGCAGGAAACTTCCTGGCTTTACTCAAGGAAGATCTGCTATTTCAGTTGAGAAAAAACTGCTTAATTTCCAGTGAGTAAGTTTTCAATTTGAGGCCAATTTCAGTCTTTAACTAAAAGGAACCACTGGACTTATGCACTTTGTGTTCAGTATTCAGTTGATATAGTTAACATCATTAGGCATGGTGTGAACTTAGTAGGTGCTTAGGTCATCGGTACGTTCTGTGGAATTAACTGCTCTTTTTCAAGAAAGAGGATCACTTGAGCCCGGGGATTTGAAAGTGATACTTCATATTTAGTATTTACATTCATTAGAGGAATGAAGTCGAACCTGCCATCCAAAATGGATACCTTTTTCCAAGTTCAAAAGACCATTTGGAGTTTTGTTTTCAATTATACTCCAGCTTCCGTATTTTGTATATAGGTTTCAACATACTTAAATAATGCCACCCATGGAACATTTGTGATAATGTGAACATTTGGCCTTTCTTTGAAGTTGGCTGTTGAACTTTAAAGGTTCATTTTGGCAAAGAAGGAAAGGGAAAAATTATATTAATGACCATAGATGATCAAAAGTAGGTCAATGGGACTCCAAGAGTACATTCAACTACAATAAACAGAAGTCTAGGCTTTTTAACAAAAAAACAGTCACCCATTATATTGATAAAAATATTGGATTACATACTCTATCATGCCAAGCATGGAAGCTATTAGCCATATCTCTAGCACTATAAACAAAAAGAACAATATGAATAATCATTGAGAAGAGTCAAGGTTTATGATTTTCCTGATTTCTTCTTGTATCTTTGTTGACCACCATAGGGGAGGTAGCCCGTAGCAAATGATGTCCTTGTTGTCAAGTGCCCAATTAGCCAATCCATCAACAACCTTATTACTCTGTCTAGGGATGTGGGTGAACTGAATCTCCTGAACCTGTTGCTGAAGTTTTCGAATTTCACACACTTCCTTGGCAATTCTCCACTGTGGAGGATTACCATTACAAGAATCCCTCAATAAGTTCATCATGATTCTAGAATCCGATTGGATTTTGATCTTTTTCCATCCTACTTTGATAGCCTCCTGTATTCCTCTACGGATAGCTCTAATTTCAGCCATGTTATTTGTGGAGATGCCCAAGTTTTCAGCAAGCACAAACTGGATCTCTCCATCTCTATAACGCCCAATTACTCCCATAGCTGCTCTGCCTGGATTGCCCCTAGAAGCTCCATCAGTATAAATTACCCCATCAAAAGCTATTCTATCCTGACCTTGGTTGGACTGAATGACTATCTTGTCCTTTTTCTTATGAAAACGTGGCATAGTGGCTTGCTGGGGATCCAAAGGAAGTTGTTGGAAGATATGCTGCCATTCTTGAGTTGGTTGTTCAGGTATAGAAACCTTATGTTTAAGGCTCTCACTCAAGTTGCTTTTAATCTTTTCCCACACAAATAAAACTTCTCTGCTAGTTTGGCGAAATATTCTATAATTCCTTTCTTTCCACGTGTTCCAAAGGAGTAATGAGATGCCACTCCACACGGCTGGAAACAAATTTTGACCATGGGAATTGCTTTCTTCCAAGTTTCATTTATCTGCGCTAAGGAACCCAAACTATTCCATTGCAATTTAAACAACGAAGCCAAATGTGTCCATAGAACATAAACCCATGGGCATTGAAAGAGAAGATGGTCCAAAGTTTCCTCATCATGAAAACAAAGAACACATCTAAAAGGTCCTCTGAATCCTTTTTTTGGAGCCTATCTCCAGTTAACAATCTTCTATGAATGATAAGCCAAAGGAAGAAACTTACCTTAGACCATATATGTGGCTGCCATATACACTGGAACAATGATTTTTGGGGATGAATACAACTTGTAATGAGGGATACATATCTAGAAGCAACATCATAATTCCCTGAAGAACTACCTCCCCACCCAATTTCATCAGTTCAGCTGAAAAAAGAATAGGTCTATCATCCAAAATTTTAGTCAACAAGTTTAGATTCTCCTGCTCTATCCTAACTGGCCATTCCCTAAGAGGTTTCCAATGAGTTTCCATACCCCAAGGCTGAGAAGAAGTCTGAATATAATGATTTAACGTGATCCATCCTTTCTCATGCAATTGATCCTTAATATCGTGAAGGTCTGGAAAGATAGAAAGAATTGGGGGATGACCATCCCAAGAGTCCATCCAAAAATTGGCAGACTGACCATTGTGGACAATCCAAAACAACTTACTTTTAATCAATTTTTCACCACTTTTAATGAATTTTAAAGTAGGAGAACCATTATTGGGAAGAGCAGTCCTGATAATTCTCTCTGGTTGACTACTTTCCGCATATTTGCCTCTGAAATTAACAGCCCACAAATCATCAGGATGGCTTATGAGCCTCCAGTATAATTTGGCTGCCAAAGCTATATTCTGTTGTGTGAAGATGATCGGAATCCCAAACCTCCCTGTTGTTTTGGTTTGCAAAGAGAAGACCATTTCACCAAAGCCCACTTTTTTTCTTTTCCTGAGCTCCACTCCAAAGAAATTTTTGACATATGGAATCTATCTTTTTCAATATAGTAGCAGGAATATTCAAAACAAAGGCCACATAAATAGGCATAGCTTGAAGAACTGCCTTAATAAGAGTCATCCTTCCCCAAAAGATAGCCATTTGTTTGTCCATTTTTGAATTTTCTGCTCAAACTTGTCAATTAACCATTTCCATTCTTTGGGTTTATTTGGAGCTAAAGGAATACCCAAGTATTTCACAGGAAGAACTCCTTTTTGGAATTGAAGAATATGTAAGATCTGTTCTTCTTGTCTTTGAGAGCAATAGAAGAAATAAATATGGGATTTTCCTTTATTTATACTCTGCCCTGTAACAGAAGAAAAAGATTGAAGAGTCTTTTGAATATGTTTGGCTTCTACTATAGTGGCATTGCTCATCATTGAAGAATCATCCACAAACTGAAGAAGAGACAAAGGCTGAAGATTTCTTGCCAATTTAACTCCCTTAATGTTCTTTTCCTGACACTCCTTACGACACATTCTACCCAAACATTCAACAAGAATGATAAACAAAAAGGAGATAAAGGGTCACCTTGTCTTATTCCCCTTGACACTCCAAAGAATTCCGAAGGAGAACCATTAACTAAAACAACAAAGGAAATAGTTGAGAAACAAGCATAGACCCATTGAATCCAATCCATAGAGAAGCCAAACTGCTCCAATTTGTTTTTAAGGAAAGTCTAATCCACCCTATCATATGCTTTAGTCAAGTCCAACTTGATGAACATTGAAGGTTTCTTTTGAATTTCCATTGAATGTAAAATCTCCTGAGCAAGAACAATTTCATCATGAATATGTCTCCCTGGTACAAAACCACCTTGTTTAGGTGATATAATTTTAGTAAGCAAAGGTTTCAATCTCTCTGCTATGATTTTAGTAATTATCTTATAAACCACATTACATAGAGCTATAGGGCGGAAACCAAATATATCTTCAACCTCTCTAGCTTTCGGGATGAGAGCTATAAAGGTTTTATTCAACTCTTTCAAAATAGTTTTAGCTGTTCTCGCCTCTTCCACCACCTGTAGCAAATCATATTTTATAATTTCCCAAAACGATTTGAAAGAATTCAATCGGAAATCCATCAGGCCCGAGTTTTCCTTTCTTCAAACTAAAGACAATCTTTCGCAACTCTCTTCAGTAACAGGTTGGGTAAGCTTCTCATTATCATGTTGGTTAATTTGTTTGGGAAACAAATCAAGAAACTTCTGCTGAGCTGTCATATCCAGAGATTGTGCCGTAAATAATTCCTGGAAGTAATGACTGGCTACCTGTTTCATACCTTTCATTGAAGATTCCTTAGATCCACCTTCTTTCGACAAAGAATGAATATAATTATGAGCTCTTCTAGATAACAAAGTCTTATGAAAGAAAGAGGTATTTTTGTCACCTTCCTTAAGCCACTGAATTCTAGATTTTTGCCTGCACAAAATTTCTTCACGAACTTCCCATTCATTGAGTTCTTCCTTAAGGCTACACTCCTTAAAGAGATCCAAGGAACTACCTATCGTACGGTGGACCTCATTTATCTTTTCCAATTCTCGACATATTTTCTCTTTTTCTTTAGCTATATCTCCAAAACCTGTCCAGTTCCATTTCTTGAGTTGGACCTTGAGATATTTCAGCTTTTTGACAAATTTAAACATATTTGTTCCATGCCGAGGATTTCCTTCCACCCACCATTTCTTAACAAGGTCATGGATAACAACATGACGAAGCCACATTAGCTGGAATTTGAAAGGAGTTTTGACATGAAGAGTTTTCCCAATTTGCAAACAAACCGGCCAATGATCGAGCCACTGATTATCCAAAATCCAAGCTTTAGGAGCAGCTCCATTTATCCACCATTCTTCAGAGATAAGAAAACGATCAAGCTTTTCAAGAATACAATGGTGTCCTTGTCTTCTGTTGGACCATGTCATTATCCCATTTTCAGAAGGCACATCAACTAAATTATGAGACTGGATGAACTGATTTAACTCATTTGAACTAGCATCCAGGAGATTCTTACCTCCTTGTTTTTCAGAGAGATGTAAAATAGTATTAAAATTTCCTCCTAAAATGAGCGGTAAATGGGGAAGCAAGATTATATAGTCCATACCTTTCCTCTGTTATCTCTTTTCTTCTCTAGAAGTAGGAGCATAAACATTACAAATCAGAATTGTTGGTTATCCTCTTTATTGAGAACATGTAAGCAAATCATACCTTTCATAACACAAGAGTTGATAACAGAAAAAAACCCGTGGATCCCAAATAGAAACAAGACCTCCAGATGCACTAGAAGAATTAATAGAAATGTGTTGGGATCTAGGCCACACATTATCAGCCATAGTGGACATGAGATGGAAGGATGTTTTAGTTTCTTGGATACACATGTGCGTGTAAGGTGGGATTTACTGGGAGGCCTTTTAGTAGATAGCAATGACCTTTCCATTGAAAGGGGGAATACATAAAAGGTTGATGTTGAAGAATCATTCTTTTAATTTCTTGAAACTTTGAGGAGAACCTTCAACCCTTGTACATTCCAAGTTATTATCTTCATTGAGAAGGCTTCTGTAAATAGTAAGACAGATCTCTAGTTTTTCCTAAGTCACTCAACTTTTGGCCTTCCTGTTGAATCTTAAGCTGGTTGGATTTCCTTCCCACTTTTGTATTTGCATCAACTTTGAATTTCTTATGTTGATCTTGTTCCACCCCAAAAGAAGGTTCCTCCTGAACAGATTTATTGTTCTCTTTAATTATTAAAGCCTTTTCCATATTCTCCTTTCCTTTCGGTTCTTGACACTATTCCTGAAACTTGTCTTGAAATTTAGTTTTTCTTTGATAGTTTTTAATCCTGGCTGAGCATTAGCATTAGGAGTGGCCTAAAAGATAACCATTTGATGTTGTGTATCCATTGGCTGCGATGTACCGCTACTACTATAGGTTTATCTCGGCTGAGTTTTGGAACACGGAATCCATAAGATCCTCCCCTTTTTCTTCGTCATCTTCCACTTGAAGACTAGCATATTTATTTGTGTTGCTAATTCCAACTTGATCCTTTTCAGATAATTTAGAGACATGCTTCTTCTTCGGATTAACAAATCCATCGGTATTTTTTTCCCCTCTTTGAATTCCGTCTGTTTAGCTGGGCAATCTTTCACCAAATGTCCATATTCATGACAAATTCGACACCGAAAGGGTATATTCTCATAATCCACCATTTGTTCCCATTTATCATTCTCAATTTCCAGAGAGATTTTAGCTGGTAAAGGGTTATTTAGATCCATTAGAACACGATCCTGGCATAGATCATTTGTTCCAATTGGATCGTGGTGTCACTATCATCATAAATTTGCCCAATGTATTACCAATAGCCGTAAGAACAACTTGATTCCAATATTCTGCCAGTAAACCATACAAACACACCCAAACAAGAGCCACCGACGGGAGTTCTTCCTTCGGCTTGAACATTGGGTGCCATGGTTTCATGAAAAGACCTGCACGGCCCATAAACCATGGACCACCCTGGAATACATACTCCCTATCTGTAGCTAAAGTAAAAACCACAAGAAAATAACCATTAGGGCACACAGAGAAAGTAATATCACCTTTAATTTGCCACGTTTTATTCGCCCATTCTTTAGGACTTGACAATGGTGGACGAAATCCCAAAAATTGAATAATCAGTCCTCGATTCTCAAGTTCGTGAATATTATCCTGTATATCTTCCTTCTTGAGCTGAATGACGGAACCCCATCGCAGCTCTTAAACATCCCTTATCATTTTTCCTTGGATCGAATTTAGGCATATGTAATGGCAGGTTTCTAAAATTTCTTGAAGTCGTATTGAAGAAAAAGGACCTCGCAAAGCATCTCTAAAAGACTGCTTACCCCCATTCATCGAAGAGGAAGGCTTCTTCACACTGTCCATATCCACACAATAGGCAGAAAAAAAATGACCAGAGAAAATGGAAATCGAAACCACGAGAGGGATGAAAACCCTTTCCCGACCCCAAGGGTCGAGATAGGGAGAAAGAACGTGACCTCTACCATCCACAAAGACTCAAACACCTACGGTGAAGACAAAATAAAAGGATCGCTATAGAAAAATTACCAGCCGTGGTAAATATTTACGGGCATGGAATCGTGTTTACGGGCATAGAATCGTGGGCATAGAAGTCTAGGTTATTATAAGTAAATAAACATGAATTGCGAATGAAAGAAAGAAATTATATTAATGCCTAGAAATAACCAAAATAGGTCAATGGGACTCAAAAGGTACAATCAATTATAACAGATAAGTACTAGGGTAGAAAGGCCCTATGATATATGAGAACCATTTATTCCTTGTTATGTTGAGAGTGCATGGTTATCAAAAGGTTCTCTGATATGAACAGCCTCTCAAACCTAACCAGCAATCTCCCAATGCCCACTATCAGATTTTTGTTTCACCATAAAGTCATCGGCTTATTGGTCAATAGTTTGTCTTAGAGGAATCGATGGCCTCCTCTACAGAACTCTTCACAGCAGTCCACAGCAGAATTTCAAAACTGCTGTATCTACATGGATTCTTTCAATATTATGCCAAAAGTATGATTAAAGGCTAATTCTCACAGCAGAAAAAGGAAAATGGATGCTACCTCAGGATGGAAACCTGCCAAAGGTTTTCTTCAGTGAAGCCAAGAAACGCTGGGGGGCCATGTTTCCCCTTAGAAATGTTTCAGCGACAAGAAACGGGGAAACGCCAAAAACGTTTCCGAAACGTTTTTGGCGTTTCCAACGGTTTTTACTTTAAAAAACGTCATTACTTTTTAAAAATAAAAAAACTTGCATTAAATGAACCCTAACCCTAATACAACTACCTAGACTTGCTAAACACACTTCCTAAAAGCTATATAATGACCTCTTGGGTCCATTCTAAATCACACTCTCATTTTTCTCTTGCTAAATACAGTTTTCATTAAACTAGCATTTAGCATTGTGAAGAGCAAAGAGACATCAAGGAGCAGCTTGAAGGAAGAGTTTAGGACGTGTTGCTAAGAGCTAGTGGGAGTGGAGATGTCGGTGCTAGTGCTGTTCATGGAGATGATTATGAGGAAATCTAGATGATATATTCTAGAATCTAGATTATTATTATGTATATGTGAATCATTGAAATTGTAACCATGTTGAATGATGACTCTTTAGAACTTAGAAGTTCAAATTTCAATGAATTCAAAATATTTTGAGTGCTTTATCAATTCTCTCTTATGGTCTACAATTATAAAATGAGTACTATGCACACACACACATATATATATATATATATATTTTATTTTTTAATAATATATTGTACGAACATTTCCGTCGATTTCGTATATATATATATATATATATATATATATATATATTTTATTTTTTAATAATATATTGTACGAACGTTCCGTCGACGTTTCGTATCCAAGGTTTTTTGAAAATTGTCGTTTCCGCGTTTCGTACCTGTTTCCGTTTCCGTTTCCTAGCAACATAGGTTTTCTTCTCCATGGACGAAAGAAAACAAAGGATCTAGTCCTAGATGCTGAAAAAATGAACACTTATATGCAGATTCATGGGGACCTTCCCAATGCCAGAAATTTTAAGGTTCTGTGTCCCATAAATTTGGAAACTATCATTGTCTGTTGAGATTCTAATAATGCCCTGAGGATATTTTATGACAGTTATTTCAATTTTTAACAAAACAAGAGAGAGATCAAAATTTCAAGGGGGACTTTGGTTCATGAAGAAATACGGACTCTCCATGAAACATTGGTCTTTTGCATACAACCCATTAGAGATTCATTTAGCACTGTTCCATTTTGGACGAGGTTGCCTTTAATTCCAAGGGAGTACCAACAGGAGCATGCTTTGAATAAGATTATGAATGCCACAGTTGAATACATAGCAGCCTCCAAATTCACCAGAAATCCAGGTGTTCTTAATTATGCTCACATCTGGTGTAAACACGGATCCAGATAAACTGTTTCCTATTAGACAAATAGGAGGAATTGGATGGGAGCAACCATTAGACTACGAAACCATACCATTCAGATGCATCTTTGTTATGAACATGGAAATCTTGCCTGGGTATACTCCACTCCTTTTCCTACAACCTATTAGAAGATCATTTAGCATGGTTCCATTTTGGGTGAGGTTGCCTTTAATTCAAAGGGACCGACAGGAGAATGCTTTGAATAAGATTATGAATGCCATAGGTGAATACATAGGAGCCTCCAAATTCACTAGAAATCTAGGGGTTCTTAATAATGCATGCATCTGTGTGAACACGGATCCAGATAAACTGTTTCCTACTAAACTAATAGGAGGAATTGAATGGGAGCAATCATTAGACTACGAAAACATACCATTCAGATGTAGATTTTGTCATGAACATGGAAATCTTGCCTGGGTATATCCCACTCAGGAGCACCAAGGAACAACCAGCCATTATCTGCAGAAAAAGACAGCCACAGACTCCTCTCTGGAGCAGGTCAATCAAAGGCAAAACCAGCAGGCACAACAAATTGATAGTAAATTCCAGAGGGCTTATCCAAGGAAGGGCAAAGAGACCACAGGAGTTGCAGATTCAATAGCGACAGCAAATACTTTCACAGCCCTTGCAGTTCCTGATATAATAAACACGGAAGAGGTTCAAGCCACCCCAGATAACATTGACCAGTCTTTGCAATCCCCATGCGAAGCATCGGAAAGGACACACAAAAACAGAGGTAAATATCCTGAATCAGTTTATTCACATCAGGCACTTATAATTCCAAGCCAAATACACAAGGGAAAAATATTCCAAAACAAGTCTAGCTCTTAGGAAGATCTTATCCTGGCAAACATATAAATCTGGAAGGCAAAGCATGCATCTCAGGTCAAGAAAAAAAGAAAATCAGCAAATGAAATCCTTGAGCCTCACAAAGACTTGAAAGTGGATGCCAAAATTTTCAAGCTCTGTGCTATCCTCAGCAGAAGGTATCATAAGTCCTACAAAGTTACCCAGATGCAGATGCTATCTTGGAATATAAGGGGCACTGATGTCTCCAATAAATGCCAATATTGTAAAAACAAAGTTCACACGTAAAAGATAGATACGTCCTTGGAGAGATAATGAGATCAAACACTGGGAAAAACAACTGTGATACAGGACCATCTGGGGCACTAAACACACTGGTTTGTGCCCTCATTCTCAGGATTCAATCCAATGATCTTTCCAGGTTTATTCTGAATTCCCATAAATCATTTGTACAGGTGCATGCAGTTATTTCCGACTGATTAACATGGACCACAATTGGGCCCCCAATCCCTGTTTCATTATACCTGTAGACAAGTAACAACTACATCTGGATCGTAATTCTTGCGATTTTGGGTGTTCCCTGCTGTAGGTCGCTTGAATGCGAGTGGGATTTAAACCTGGGTTGCTCATATACAAATGTTCCACTTTTACCATTACACTACAACCAGGGGGACATGACTTGCTGTATTTCAATTACAAATTTCAGTCAGATTTGAATTTTATCAATTAATACATCCCTCCCCATGGCGACAACTACATTGTTTTGCTTGAGCAGCTATCACATATGAGAATATAAGGCTTATTTATAAGGTGTCTAACTACAAGATGGTTGTAACCGGTTGTAACTATATCAACCGTTTTGTAACTACTTCATTTATAATAAATAGACGGACACACAATCTCAAATGTGTGCAATCCGCCTTCTCTTTATTTCTTCCTTGTGAATGTATTCTAACATTGGTATCAGAGCGAGACCAAGCGAGGAAAGAGAGAAGGGCAGAAAATCAGTCCCATTAGGGCACAAAGTCTGAAGTGCGAAGTCTAAATCGAAGGCACAATCGAGGCTGAATCGAAGTGAAGGAAATCAAAGGCACCATCGCATTTTTTTAAAGGAGGGTCACGTTTTCACAAGGCACAATATAATCGCATTTTTCAAAGGAGGGCAGTCGCGTTTTTCACAGGGCATGTTGAAATCAAAGGCAGATTTTGTTTTTTGTGAGGGCAAAAACACAGAAAACATGAAGTCGCGAATCAGAAAAAAAACACTAAGTCATGAAAGTACTCGTTGAACTATTCTGTTTACAATCAAGTCGCGAAAACAAGGGGAGATTCTCTAATCTTTTTCCACAGTCATAGGGTAGAATACGAATCTCAGAAACGCGAACAAGGGCACATGTTTTCCACAATCGTAGGGTAGAATACGAATCTCAAAAACGCGAACAAGGGCACAAACGTAGGGCAAGAAAGACACAGAAGCAAAATACAATTACCATTAATATACAAGTCGCGAATTTCAGGAGTCAAGGGCATAAAATACAAACATAAGGTTCGTGAAAACTTGTTAGAAACCACATCATGGAGAAATAAATGCGTAGAAAGTAGAATAACAAAATACCAGTTTACAGAGATAGAGCAAAATAAAATATACAATATACCAAACATGCAAGAGACGAACACCAATTATGTGGTAAAACCCCAACAAAGAGCTTAGGAAACATCCACGGTGCAAGATATCAAGCTTTATTAACTCAAGATGAACAAATTACATGCGAACTCGTTATGAGAAACTTTAGATCTCCACAAAAATATATACACCTAATTGGCAAAGTACAATTAGGATTCCTCCTCCTAAAAATAGAGTGGAAAAATGCCATTAGGATTTTCCTTTCTAAAAATAGAATTTAGTAGAATTTGGTTGAATTCGTCTTTCTAGAAACAAGGGATTGACTCCTTAATTTTTGCTTTAGGGCTCCATAACATGTTGCCGCCCCCTGGACCCCCTTACGACATGAGTGGGGGGGCAAGCCCCCACACTCCCCCTTTAATAAGTGAGGTACAAACCGCACCGCAAAGGGATCCAAAATTTAACTTTGTTGTCACATATCTAACAAAACCCTATCTAGTTGGAAACAGAGTCACGCTTAAGAGTCTCAAAATTACCAGAGATCTAAAGACAAGACTTGCGATAAGGCATTGAATTGTGCACATCACACTTGCAACAAAGGACTAGTATTTCTCTCTATTTACTCATTTCGGTAATACACAGTTGTATTTATTTTATTAAAATGGAAATTCCCGTAGAAAAATATTCTAGTCTAAATTTTCATGCATGGAGAGTGAAAATACAAATGCAACTTATGAATAAAAATTTGTGGGCATTGTAAACAGGAAAGAGACAGCACCCACCGATGCATCTAAATTGTTAGATTGGCAAAGCAGAGATGATAGAGCGAAAGCTATTATTGGCCTTGCTCTCTCCGACTCTGAACTTCATCATGTAGACCTAGACAAATCATCTAAGGAAATTTGGGATGCTCTAAATAAATTATTTGGAGCGAAAGCAGTTAATGCCAAATTTTCCTTAAAACTTCAGTTATATAGGTTCAAAATGGATGAAGGAGTCTCTATGTCAAGCCACATCAATAATCTGAGGTCCTTGATCAGACAACTAGCAAAAGTCAAAGCTGCGATTGAGGATGAGGATGCCAAAGCTATCCTATTAAATAGTCTGTCTTCAAAATACAACAATGTAGTTTTTACCCTCAGTCAAATTCAATCTCAATCTCTAGATGATATGATTGCAGCTCTTCTAGTTGAAGAAAAATAAACTATAGAAGATGCAAAAGGTCATTCTTAGCAAGAAAGTGCATTCTATTCTAGAACCAGAAACTCTCGTAGAAGATCAAATAAAGATAACCGGGAGATTGAATGTCATTATTGTAAGAAAAGAGGTCACACAACATGGGATTGTCGTGTTCGAGCCAATGATGTGCTCAAGGGTAAAGGCATATCAAATACAACCAATATAGCCATGGTCGAAGACCCACTAGTTGTAGAAGGTAGCGAGGACACCAATGACGAATTAGCAATATAAAGATGCTCTAAATTTCCATCTTCGAACTATAAAATTGGAACTAATTTACTGCTAAGCAAATTCTGTTATATTTTACATAGTTTAAGTAGATGAATACAATGTTGACTTCATGTCCACACGTGTTAAGCACAGCGAGGAGAGATGAACTGAAGGTTGACTTGACCAATCTGGTACTGGATTATAATTTTCCTTCTTATACTTGATGTTAGATGAAACTATAAAGATAAGAAGACCATTTCTGATGCCAGTCTTGCTGTAGCTTGTTCTGAGTTTGCATGAACTAAACCAACTTGTGATTTGTGTGGATCATAGTCTCCTTGCCCAATATATGATGCTTCCAATGCTTACATGCCTGAATAATAACATAAAGCTTGTGATCATATGTTGGGTAGTTCCTCTACTAGGGTAGTGAATGTTTCACTGCGGTAAGCAGTTGGGTGACCATGTTGAGTGAGAATTTCTATGAGTGCATGATTGAATGCATCAATCACTACTTGAACAGTTGTTGAAGATTAGGTAACACGAGTCCTAACACAACAAAATTTGCATTTCAAATCTTCAATCGCTTTTTGTTGTGCGACTGACCAAATAAATGTTGCTTTGGTAACACCTTTGGCAATCTGATTCAAGGCCACGTGACGTGAGAAAAACTAGGTAAAAACTTGTTACAATTTAAAAAAAAAAAAACCACCGTCATATTACAATAAAATCAAGTAGTACAAATTCTATTGTGCCAAGCCTGAAAACTTTTAGACCAACCCTTGGCAGTATATATCAAAGGAAACATAGAAGCACTCATTCTAAGGAATATGAATTAAGAATATTTCAAATGTCTTCTTGGGTCTTGTTCGACCACCATAATGGCGGAAAGCCATAACAAACAAGGTTATGGTTATCAAGAGCCCAATTAGCCAACCCATCCGCTACTTTGTTTCTTTCTCTGGGTATGTGGCGGAATTGCACTTCTTGAAATTGATCCTGCAAACTTTTAATTTTCCACACTTCCAAAGCAATTCTCCAATTTGAACTCTGGCTGTTTTCAGGATTTGATAGCCAATTGACAATCACCTGAGAGTTTGATTCAATTTGGAGTCTTTTCCAGCCACTTTTCAAAGCCTCCTACATTCCTTTGTACACAACTTTGATCTCCGCTACATTATTTGTAGTATTTCCCAAATTTTCAGTGAAAAGAAAGTCACCGATCAATTAGATGTTCAACCTATGCCGCTCATAGCTGCAATATTTGGATTTCCTTTTTAGGCTCTGTTGGTATTTAGTTTCCCATAATCCTTTTGGGGAAGTATCCACCCCTGCCATCTTTCTTTCTTTAGATGACTAAAAGACGACATAGTAGACTATCTAGGATGTAAGGAAAGCTGTTTGCATATGAGCTCCCATTCGGGGTAAGAATGGGAGGTAGAGAGATCTTATGTTTGATACTTTCGACAACATTAATTTTGGTTTTTTCCCAAACATAGGAGATGTCTCTACTTACCTGTCGAAAGATTCTATTGTTTTCTTCTTTCCGATATTCCAAAGAAGGGAAATGGTAGCCCATAACACCGGAAGTAAATTCTAAACATTAGGAAGATATCTTTGCCAATCTTTTAGCAGCTGTTCTAGAGACCCAAGGCTGGTCGAGGGATGTTAAACAATTTAGCTACGAGATGCCATAAGGATGCCAAAATCTAGAAATATGAACATCTCTTCTAGATAGCTTGGTGGCTAGGTCCTCACAAGTCTTCAGTTTTAATGCATAGGGGCTCTTGCTTTATCTTTTCTTCCTTTCTCTCGTTGTGCATGACTATTGCCCTACTTCCAAGAAGTCTCAAAGACTATGTATTACAATGGTTCTATGATCTCACTCTCCAATCAATGAAGGCATTCAATCCTTTAGCTGATCAACTCCTAGCACTTTTTCTAATCCCAAGAAATTGTGAAGTTTTGCAAGATTTATTGATATGGGCCATTCCCTGGATGACACAAATCTTGGCCGAGTCCACAAGAACTCCGTTTGTGTCTACTTGTATCTCGGATAATGTATCTTTTGCATGGCAAATAGTGATTGCCAATGTTATAAATTGTACACCACTTGTCAGCCTTGGACTACTTATTTTGATCATTTAATGATGTGTTTTTCTTCGAGGATGGCGTGAAGAGCCATTCCCTTATTTAGGATTCTTCTTTATTCTAGGCTTGGAATGTTTAGACTCCATTTTGTATAGGTACTTTGATTTTTCTTTCTTAGACTTATGCTTCGCTTTTTGCTTCATGTTTTTAAACAAATTTGTAGGCTTCTTCCAAAGAAGATGTATGGAGAAAATCCATGTAAAATTGGATGTATAGTCTCTAGCCTAATCTATATTTCAAGATTAGACTTAGCTTTGACTCTTGAAAAATCAATTCGGTCTCCAACGTATGAAAAGTGTGTATTCTTTAACAGATTGATCATGGCTTTGGTGCAACTATGCAAACTTGATGTATTGGTCATCATAATTTCCAATAGGATAATGAGTGTTTGTGAGTGCTTCTACAAAACCATTCTAGGTGTTTATAAGGTATCTAAGTCATCAACTTCATGTGTAGTGCAATAATTATCCCACCATTTCTTTATAGATGAAGAAAATTTCAGAAGAGCAAATGTTATATTTTCTCTATTAAAGAATTGATTCACTTTGTAGTATGAATAAACTAGGTTAAGCCAATTATCTAGGGCATCTCCCTCTATTTTGCCTTCAAACATAAGGATATCTAGATTAACTTGTATTGTGTATGGAGTGTGACCACCAAAAGGTCGATGTAAGGATTGTGTCGAAAGGAGTTTGGACGTGCTTGAGAAGTTGAGTAAAGTGGTTGACAATACCCATTATTTCATGTGGATGACATTCTTCCAATTCTTCTTGTTGCTTTTACAAAGCCTCCTCTATCATTTTCTTGAACATATATGAAGTTAGGGTCTTTGAATTTGTCTTGTTTGTGATCTAAGGACACGATAGAAGATATGATGCGGGGTCATGCGTTTCGATGAAATGTCCCTTTCTCTTATTTGGGTATCCCTTTAGCCTCTAAGAAGTTAAAGGATTGGCATTGGCTAATCAACAAGTTTGAATTAAAATTACAAAAATGGACTAATAAATGGCTTTCTTCAGAGGAAGGATGACGTTGATCAAATTTGTCCTTCAAGCTATGCCGATATATGTTGCCTCTGTGTTAAATATTCTGGAACTATCTTGAAACAAGTGGATTCTATTTGTCAAAAATTCTTATGGAGCGGAGTTCAAGATAAGAAAAAATGGTCCTTAGTTAAATGGGAAACTTTGTGCCGGCCAAAAAAGGAAGGTGGTTTGGGATTTAGATCCTCCCCTAAGCAGAACAAAGCCTTAGCTGCTAAACTCTATTGGAGGATGCTTGTTTATCCTAATGATCTTTGGGCTGCTACTTTCAGAGCAAAGTATGCTAAAATACCCCCTGCAGACAAAATCATTAGATCATCCCTCCCTATTAGGGGTTCTCCGACCTTGATGTTTATCAGAATGGGAGAGGAAATTATTAAAAGGAAGCTCTTTTGGATTGTTAATAATGGGCAATTAGCTAATTTTTGGACTGATTCTTGGGATGGACAGCCCCCTCTTATCCTTCAATTTCCTCAGTTTCAGACTATTATGAAGCAAATGCAAGATATGGGATGGGTTAAGGTAGCTCATTATGGTAAACCGTCTTCTCATCCTTGGGAGAGTGAAAAAGTTTGGATTCCGGTTTCTGAATGGCCACTTGTTATAGAGCATGATGCTCAGGTTCTGTTGCATAATGTGTTGAAGGATCGTCCTCTTTCTTCGCCCCATTTCTTGACAAGCTGGGATGGGGACAAGACCCTTCTGTAAGTATACAGTGTCCACTGGATATGCCTCCTTGATGATAGATAATCCTCATCCTCTGTAGTTTCTCTTTAAGCACTTATGGCAGCTCGGGTATGTGGCCTAAAGTAAGTTTTTTTGTTTGGCTTCTTATTCAAAGAAGAGTCTTAACAGGGGACCATCTTATGAAGAAAGGATATAATGGCCCTTTCAGATGTGCTTTGTGCTTAGAAGATGAAGAATCTTCTACTCATCTTTTTTTCCTCTGTCCTGGGTTATTCCAATTTGGAAACATCTTGCTGCTTTGTTTAAATTACATTGGAATAATTTTGCTTCCTTGAACAGGTTTTCAAAGATTGGCGAGACTTCTCCCTAAAGGACAAAATCTTCTCCCGGTGCTATGGAGTGGTATATCTCTTCTCCTATGGAATATTTGGAAAGAAAGAAATAGTAGAATATTCCAGCAAATCAGCAAAGACGGATCTTATGTTTGGGAAAAACTAAAATCAATATAGTTGAAAGTCTAAAACACAAAATATCTTTGCCTCATACTCTTTCTACGGAATGGGAGCATATATGCAATCAATTATCTCTTGATCCTAGGGATGCTTCTATGCCCCATTTTCATATTAATAAGAAAATTGTTAGAGAAAGTCAATCGAAATATCTTTGCCTCATACTCTTTCTACGGAATGGGAGCATATATGCAATCAGTTATCTCTTGATCCTAGGGATGCTTCTATGCCCCGTTTTCATATTAATAAGAAAATTGTAAGAGAAAGTCAATCGAAAGCCCCTTCTTTGGGCTTTGGAAAACTGAATACAGATGGGGCTTCCAGAGGAAATCCAGGAAGAGCGGCTATGGGAGGAATTGGTAGGAACAAGGAAGGTGATGTGCAATTCATTTTTGTAGATAAGATAAATATATTACTGTCCAACGAATGACCACAAAAGTAGGTCAATGAGACTGCAGTCCAAACAATATATAGAGTGCAAGCGGGGAAGACTCAAAACGAGTTCCCGAGAATAGAAGAGAGAGTAAGCAAAAAACTCCAAAAAACAAAACCCCATAGACAGACGGGAGCAATGAGATAGATGGGGGAAGGAAAGCAGAGAAGAGAATGAAGGAGGGGACCGATAAGGAACCTGTCTACTCAAAATGGTAGTCACACCCCTCCTAACATTCAACGTTGACAAGAAGTAGCTGCTGATGGAATGGCTCCTCGAAGAGGGGGGCGAGGCCCCCTCACCCGCAAAGATCTAAGATTGGAACGACGGCCAGGGGGCGAGCAGATCTGGATTGCCTTCCGTGACGTGTAGAGAATCTGGGTATTACTACTAATAATCTTGTGGAGGTGAAAGCGGTTTATAAGGGCATGCAAGAGGCTTTAAAAGTTGGGTGGCAGAAAATTCAAATTGAAGCAGACTCACAAATCATTATGAAGTTGTTGTCTGAAAATAATATTGGTTCTTCTCCCAGTTGGCGAATTGCTAAGGAAGTTTGGAAGATAAAAACATTACAGGAGAAATTTCAAGAAGTTCAGTTCAGTCACATCCCTCGTGAAAGGAATAAAGTTGTTGATGGCTTGGCTAACTGGGCCTTGGATAATAGGGATCTTCTATGCTATGGTTTGCCTCCTTCATGGTGGTCCAATAAGCTCCAAGAAGACATCAAATATATTCTTAATCTTGATTCCTCGTTATGATTATCTCTTCGGCTTTACTTTTGTATAATGCTCAAGCTTGGACTAATAGTTTTGTGCTTGGCATGGCCAAATATGTATTTATTGATTTCCATCTAATATAAAGTTTTGCTTGTTTAAAAAAAAACAAGCTCAAAACCCTTAGCCCAATTTTGTTTCCCGACGGCTAAGGGAGGAATAAAAGGGAAACTTAGTCATAATGAATTAATCATAAAATATTATTATAAGCATTTTATTAATTTATTAATGAAAAAGTTAAAAAAGAAAAGAAAAGTGACAAAATAAAATTAGAAAAAGAAGTCACTTTATTTTATTTTATTTTCCCCAAGGAAAATGCAACCCATGTAGGAAAAGGAAAAAGGCCATAGAAAAATTAAATGAGGGAAAATAAATGTGATTGGTGGTCTTAGGTGGCAAAAAGGCCAATTTTTTTATAAAAGCAAGTTGTCTTGCAAAGGAAGGATATCTTTTGCATTTTGACAAATTTTGATTTTTGGTAGAGCTTGTATGCTTTCCATAAAAACTCCAAAGGACAAAACCCTTTGAAGTTGGCTTTAGAGGACAAAAACCCTCTTTAAGCTAGAAAGAAGAATGAAAAATCTTCTTTCTTTTGAGAGGGAGCTCTATTTAGGGGTTTCCATTGATTTTCAAGATTTATTTGGGTTTTCTAGCATTATTAAAGGCTGATTTGCAGATTTGACATTGATTTGAGCTAGGGTTTGAAGGGAGGACATTGTTGCTGAGTTCTACCTTCAATTTCTTGCACTTCTACATTGGAGCGACCCATATTGTGTGAGGTTCTGCATGATCTAGAGCTCATTCTGATCAGATCTGATTGGCTGTCCATTAATCAGATTTTTGGAGATAAGATCAGCTATTTTGCATAATTTTTGGGCTAAAGAAATTGTATTTTCAGCTGTGTCTGAGGACTGTCATCTGCAGATTTTATAAAAAATTCCAGCCTATTATTGATCCAAAATCTGGTATTTTCTAATGTTTGTCCTTATAAAATTGTTGATCTGTTTGGGAAAAGAATTGAGTTGTTTTACTTCAGATTTTGTGAATTTTCACTCCTAGAGCAAGTCGCACTTTCCTTAATAAATTCAGATCTGCATTATAAAATTTTTGTATATCTTCTACAACTTGCTATTTTGGTTGGGATTTGTCGCTATTCCGTTTGGGGTTAGAAATTTGTCCATTGGGGACATTACATTCGAGCCCTAGCTTCTTGTAATCAGATCTAGTATGAGTTGGCATACAAACAAATAAGAAATTTAGAAACAACTTTGATACCATTGTGAGATGGTATGAAGTGTGTATTTCCTCTTATACCATGCTGATCTGGGGCCTAGAAGGACCAATGGAAAACCTCAAAATGGGTTATCATGCGGAATCGTATAATGAATGACAAAGGCTGAAACATATATGAGTGTGCTGTAAGACGAGCAAAATAACAAGGAAAATGATGGACACCATATTAGAACTGCACATTGCAAAGTTTTATCATACAAAGTCTTGTGCAAAATTCGAGAGGTCGGATGTGTGATGTCTATGTGCTCTTAGTCAATCTCTCGTATCTCTTCTAGTTGCTTACAAAGGATAGAAAAATGGATTAATATACAATAGATGGAAATGAAGATTCGGTTGAACTATTACAATGGTTGGGACAAGAACAACTTCATAACCAATCATTAGCTTGTTGTCTTCTGCTGATGTTATTGCAAAGTTGCACGGTACAATATTGACTTTGTAGGAGCTATGCAACATCGTAAAGGAATTTGGACTTTTGGTATGCACACGTGTGTGCAAAATGATGTTGAAGCTATTGGTGAAGAAAGAACAAGGTGTGGAGCAATGTTATGGTGCCGTAAATTGATTGAAGGCTCAGATCCTTCTTGATCATTTTGCATGTACCATAATTGACTTGACTTCTCTCCGATATTTGCCAAATTAATCGGAGCTATAATCATTTCACCATACTTCGCTTATGAAGAGGCATTGCTCCTGATGTGTTGTTGTAGGCGGTTCAATTCTTTAAGTGCCCATAGATCGATAGCTTTCTCCAATAAATTTTTCCAACCTGCCCTTTTGATCCCTATATTTGCCAACACTCTGCTACATGATTGATATTTGGATATGTCAGTAATGTCCCCAATGGACATATTTTCACCCTCAAACAAAATAACGACAAATCCCAATAAAAAATGCAAGATTCAGCAATTATTTATCAAAACCCTTGAAATCTGAATGTGGAAAATGAACGACAACAAGTTGGAATTTTTTTATGACAACAATGCAAACAACCCAAAATTCCTTGCCAAAACCCTAGGAGATTTTCCTATGGGTGTAAAATAGCCTCAAAACACCTTCAAAAATTATGAAATTAAATCTATAGCTAGCCCTTGAATTATCAAATCTGAAAATACTTATATTTTTGCAAAATACTGAAAATCTGATTTTTAATTGCAGAAAAATAGCCAAAACTTCATAAATTCATAACTCGGAAAATACCCAACAATTTTTGACAAATGATAGCTCAAATTGAAGATAAAATCACAAGCTTTCCAATGATACCAAAATCAGAATTTTCCAATGGGTGGAAGGCACCCAAAACAGACTCGAAAATATGGAAATGTGTAGATGAAACCCTAGTTGTATCAAAATCAACAATAGCCATTCACCCCTCTTGGAAAGCCCTCAAACATTGTTGGAAAACACAAATAAATCCTTGATCTTCAATGGAAACCCTTGAATGGAGAATCCTCTCAAGAGAAAGAAGAGTTTTCGTTCCTCTCTCTCTAATCCTCAAGAGGGTTTTCGTCCTCTAGAGATGACTTCAAGGGGTTTTCGTCCTTTGAATTGATTTGCAAAGCTAACAAAGCTCAGACAAAATTCAAAATTTTTATAAAATAAAAGAGATGCCTTTAAAAAGCCAAGTCGACTTGCTTTTATAAGCATTCTTGGCTTAGTAGCCACCCACAAGTACCAATCACCTTCCTTTTCTTGTATTTAATTATTTTTGGCAATTGTACCTTAGCGAGATTTTAACTCCCACTTAATGGGTTGCGTTGCATATTAATTGCATGGGTCAGCATTGCATTTCCTCTAGGAAGAAATTTAAAAATTATAAAGTTACTTTTTTCTTTTTTTTCTTTTCTAATTTCACTTCATCTTTTCTCCTTTATTTTTATTAAGTCATTAATAAATTAATATAAGTGTTTTTATTAAGTTTCTTTGATATACATTTTATAATAATTTATTAAAACTATAGTTCCCCTTTTTATCGCCCTTTAGCCGTTGGGAAACAAAATTGGGCTAAGAGTTTTCGATTGGTTGTTTTTAGGAAGCAAGACATTACATATGCATATAAGCTTGATCCTTTAGTATTGACAATATGTTGCATAGGATTTCCTTCTTTATGTATATTGAGCAAGCCATAAATCCTAGGAATGATAGGCACATTAGGTAAAAGTCTCTTTCTAAAGACGTCCTCAAGACAAGAAATCTTGACGGCCTTAGTGACTACCTTAACCATCTTATTCATGGGGCTCTAAAAGTCTTACCATAGATACCACTATTCGGTGGATGTTCAATCAGTTTTAGATCATGGCCTCTGTATTCATCAATAGTGTAGTGTTGCCTTTTACTCGCTTTCAATATGACAATATTCTTGTTATCCCTAAGTATTCAAAGAGAAACATGTTCTTTTCTTGAAATATGCTTTCTAGGGATTGTGTTCTTAGTTCCCGCATGCAACCTTTCCTTATCTCTTCGGTTGCATCTTCTCGAACATCCTTTAAATTTGTTTCAATGCTTTTTGCATCGAGATGTCTTCATAAGCAACCTTGATTGGAGCCTCTACGAAGCCCAAACCCTCATTTAATATATTTTTGGTTGGAATCAAGCAATCACTTGGAATGATTTAGAAATTCATCTCTTTTCATCGCCTAATTTGTGTTTTGTTTTCCAAGATGGTTATTATTCATAGATTGATTGTGTATGATTTATCTATGTATTTTCTTTGTAAATCCAATATGCGAGGTCTTCCATTACAAATCTTTCTTTTTATGGAGATCTAGTGCTACACATGTTGTAATGTCCCCTTTCTAGGACAATTTAGAAAATGGAGAAAATCAAGCAAATAATGGATAAACCCTTTTGTTTCAACCTAAAATATCCCAATGTCAACTATTTCAAACCCAAATGGGGTTGGAACTAGCCAAGGTGGTGGGATAGATTGGAAGAAAACAATTGGAATTTAAACACATTCAAATCAGATTTTTAACAATTGAAAAATAATTAATATTCAAACCCCAATTGCTGCAATCTTTCAAAATTATTTCCCGCATAACCATCCAATTAGAACTAGCCAAGGTGGTGGGATAAATTGGAAGAAAACAATTGGAATTTAAACACATTCAAATCAAATTTTTAATAGCTGAAAAATAATTAATATTCAAACCCCAACTGCTGCAATCTTCCAAAATTATTTCCCGCTTAACCATCCAAGCAAAAATCTTCAAACTTTGGATTTTGGGCCACAAAAATATGAAGAATAATATTCTAAAACCAGATTTCGCATAGCAAACACAAAACCCTAATTTTTCCCTAAAAAGTAGGTCGCCCAGCACATTTAGGGCATCAAATCAACTCCAAAAATTATGAAATCACTTTCTCCTTATTCCTCCTAATTTCTACAACCACATTCAATATTAAATTGATCCCAAACTGCAGATCTGAAATTTATAAGAGCAATTAACTAATTAAAATGCACCTGCAAACAGAAACTTCAAAAATTCATAACTTGCTCAATATTTCGTCTTTTGCCATGAAATAAAGTGCAAATTAATCTATAATTCAAGAGCTTTCAAAAGAAATATAAATATGATTTAATTAGATCACTGAAACCCCTTCAAATCAACCCCCAAAATCTGAAAACCAATCGCTAGGGTTAGGGAAAATTAATTAAATAATTTCCAGCTCACAAAACCCTTCCAAAATACTCAAATAATCAGCCCTTGCATCTGAAATAATTAATTAGACAGCAGCAAATAGATCTAGCATAAACAACCTCAAAACATGATAGATCAAACCCCAAACCAAGTCGATTTGCCTCTAATAAATTGCAGCAATAATAACAGTCACAAAGCACCACAAACCCTTCACAAAAATGCATAGATTTATTCTCCAAATAAATACGCCAATACCCAAGACCAAGTCGCCAATGCAAGAATGAATATATCATGCATAAACACATTCAACACAAGAGAGCTCAATGGAGAGAACAATGGAGTCTTCAATATTCTTCAATAATAGATCCAAATGAGAGAGAGCACAATGCAAGAACTAGGGCATACATCCCAATACTCCAAGCATGGAGTGAAATCAAATGATCAATCAACATAATATCTCAAGGAAATGCGACCCCTCTTTATAGAAAAAAAAGGGTGCAATCTCCAATGTTCAAACATTTAATGTTTTCCCTCTAAATAAAAATATTTAATAAGCTACTACTTGTGCACTTTATTTAATTTCTTAATTTAATATTAAGAAATAACTAACCTATGTGCACCTTCTAGACTACCTAGAAATTCCCACTTGTAGCGCTAGGCATACCAAGGGGTTACAATGTAAATAGAAGAGTGAATCGATTTGGTAGTAATGTCTCTCAAAAAGGGGGACATTACACATGGCATATTTAGTTTAGTGACCGTTTAGCAAAGAGAGTGAACCTAGACCATAAGAGTATTTTTAAGAGGTCTCTAATCCTCAATGGGTATGTTTTCCCGTAATGATGGTTAAAGCGTCCAACGTGTAAGAAGTGAATTGTTAATAAAAGAAATGTTTGACCTTGTATTCTAGAACCACTTTGACAAACTCCTTTTTCCTCACGAATATCAGTAATCTTTTCAAAGAATTTTTACTCTAATTAAGTTAAGATTCTGCACAATTCTTATGTGAAAAGTATTTCAATATCTACTTATTGCAATTATTTATCAATATTTCAATGATTTACCTTCGTAAAATGCTATTTTTCTCCTCTTTGTGCTTGATATTGTAAGATGCTGCACAATCTGCAGGATCGTGTAAGCAACACACTCACAAAAACAAGTGATGAGAGGCAAGGAATAAAAATCAAGTCTGCTTTATTGCAAGAACTTGATTTGAGATATTTCACCCCTCGCGAGGTACAATTTTATGTCTATAAGAAAAGAAGAGAAATTTCTATTTTTAAGTTATTCTTATTTAGTGCATTCTGTAGATTGGCTCTTAAGTGTTGGGATCTTATCATTTCAGGTTGCTAATCTGCACTCTTTTCCAGAAGAATTCGAGTTTCCGAATCATGTTAGTCTAAGGCAAAGGTGAAGTATATATATAATGAATATCATAACAGTTGCATTTGTTTTATTTTGCCTGGTGAACTGGATTGCTTGATCAAAATATTCAATGCAGCATATTAGTGCTGGTATGTATTTGCTAGTGTTTTCTAAAAAAGGAAGTTCTAACAAGCAACCAAGTCATCATTGCCGTAAACTTATAAACCAATGTCTTAACTTAATCTGGTGATAAACGGAATTCTTCACTCAGGTGCTTTCAAATAACATTCTCATCTTCTTGAAAACTTCAATCTCGGCAAAGCTCAAATTATGAAACAGAATTTTTGGATGATTGCTCAGAATGCATGAATGATTGAGCTCCTGCGACAACAAGTTAAAAGTGGCAAGGAAGAGGTTTCACAGCCCACAGAACTGTCAGAAAAAGGGAAAGGGTCCATGGATTAAGATGTTTGTGATTCTGATACTTCACAGCCTATGTTCAACAAACTTCAAGCTCCCATATCAATGTCTGGTGTTTCCTCCTATAGCCTGTGAATTGCTCCTGCTGATCCCATTCCTATTCTAGATAAACTGTTGGAGTGTGTATCTACTACTGTGGAACGAAGTTTTCTTTATCTGTGCTTCTCTATAAAGAGCTGTGATTAACTTCTTCTACATCTACCCCCTATCATTTCGTTTTAAACTTTTATACTTAGCCTAGTCTTAGAATCAAGAGGTTTTCTTTGAGCATTCTACATCTACCCCCTATCATTTCGTTTTAAATTTTTATTCTTCAGCCTAGTCTTAGAATCAAGAGGTTTTCTTCTAGCATAGTTTTTTTTGGCTGTTGTTAAATGATGATTGATAAATCCTTGTATCTGTAAAGCTGTGTTCTGTTCACAATAGCTGATTCAGTATCTGTAAAGATGTGGCCTGTTCAGAACAGCTGATTCATTCTCTGTAAAGACACGGTCTGTCCAGAACAGCTGATTCAGTTTTTTAATAGATGAGTATTTACATTTTCACTTTAATAAATTAATGTACAAATAATCATATATTTTTTTAACTTAGAAGAAGAGGGTTTGCTTTATTTTGAGAAACAGCCCACCATGGGGGACAATAAGACAGAAAAGACACATAACAGAAATACTATGCATTTATCCCATCTCCTGGGTCTAGTAAGACAGTAATTCAAAACCTATAAACGAAAAATTATAGTGCTCCCCACCTCCTCCTTGTCTATCCAATCCCCAAGCTATCTGCAACAAAGCTTCAAGAAAGAAGCTTAAAGCTTGGAGATGAAAAGTTTGGATTATCCCCAAAGGATCCGAGGGACATCAATAAAAACTCTGAAAACGTTAATCTCAAACACAATGCGACAAGTACTTATGTTATGCTTCTGGACGCATGCTTTTTGATGGATGGCATTTTAGAGGTGGACCCACATATTCTTGTTGGTTGTTTGAATGTGAATTTCAGCCATTGTTATCTGTCGTCCTTTATGGTGTATTCTAACATAGGGATGCAGAAGGATTGGATTTAAATCAGCCATATAATTCATGCATCTACTGTTACTACCCCATATTTAAGCTTGAGTTTAGAATGAATTTCATAGAATTTTATTTAATATGTTGCATATTTGAGCTTTTGACTCAAAAGACTAAGCAGGGATAACAGTGCAAAAATTACATTAAAATAAAAATAAAAAAGGAGGCTAAAATAGACAGAATGAACATAAAATGGAAAAAATAAGAGGGTGCCCACCTTAGTGTAACAAAGACAAATACATGAGCTTAGTAAAGCTAAGGGAGGGTGCCCTATTTGGGGGATCTTAAAAGTCAAAAACACCACAAGAAACAGGCAATGAACTGATCATGTACCATCTTCAACCCAAGAGATACATGGGGGTTGATGTTAGGAATTTTAGTAAATCATAGTCGGATTAATTGTAGTAGATAGGTTTCAATTATTAAACCTATCATAGTTATTTTGGTTAGTCGGGTTATAAGGCTAGGTTGTTGAGTGGTTGTAACAACCACGTAGAGATTAGGAGTCGTCGAGGGATGAATGTGAAGTGATAAGATCATATCCTAGAAAATAGGACAACTTTTGTATATATACTCCCTAAACATATTGCAGTGTGTTTATTATTTCTTTCATTTGGTATTAGAGCAATTTCCGATCCTTTGCAAGATGGTTTTTTAATTTCCAAGGGGTGGCCCCAGTTTTGTTTGTCCAACTAATGGTAGCCCTGTTCATTTATTAAATTATTTAACTTGCAGGTAGTTGTGTGCAGTTTAGTTTAGTAGCCATTAGTTTGTTGTGTGTAGTAGAGTGTCTATGTGGAAGAAGCAATGGTGCTAAGGAGTCATTGAATTCAGCATTTGTTTTTTTTTCTTTTTTTTTTTTTTTTTTTGTGCCAAGTGTGTGATGTAATGTTTTTAATATTAGTCGCACTAATATTATGCGACTATACCCCCATGTTTCTAGTTACTTAATGCACCTTTTCCCAAAGCAATATCAATGTATCCTTTGTATATTGATTTAGTGATGTGTAAATTTGATAAACGTTGGGCTTGGCAGATCTGCGCGAGTTATACTGGAAAAGGAGATACGCAGCAGCAAAAGAGCAGGAAGGAGAGGCGTGAGGAGACAGATAGAAGTCAGGCATTTCTGCCAAGAGAAAGAAAGGCATTTGACCTAGCAGCTGTACGAAGGCACTTGAAATATATAATTTTTGATTGCTGCATTGAAGGAGCCAAGCATAGGTGTCTAAAGGTGTGAAAGGGCACCCATATGGTCTGAAGCGTATGGTGCCTGAAATGCTTGTACTTTGCTAAAATCAGAGTAGCACTGTAAAATCATAGAAACAAGAAGTTGTGGCACATGAAAAGAAGCATTTTAAGCAGAGGTGTTTTTATTGAAATCTGCATCTGTACGACTGTATGAAGAAATAAGTGTACAATCAGAAATGATTGTTGGCTGGAAGGCATTTGAGCCTGAGGAGGAATAGAAGAGGTGCTTCCAAGATCAGCAGCACAACAGAAGTAATGGTGCAGCCGAAGTGATGCACGTGCTGAAAGAAAAGCGCCCATCAAGGTTTTAACATATTTAAAACTTTAGGGCTGCACTTAAAATTTTTGTAATTTCAAAGTTTTAAAGTTTGTAATTTAAAAAAATTAATAATATTAAAAATTACAATCTCTTCTTCAAAGAGATAAGGATAGTTTTTGAATTTTTGTATAGGTTGTTTGTCATCTTCACCAAAATCTCAACATGATTATGGGAAAGATGACAAAACTGGAATGACATCCTATATGGGGAATGGGCACTCTGAAACTTGCTTCCTAGCTTGTTCCATGACTGTTCATTTGACCATTTACTGAAAACAAGGAATCTGTAAAAATTTCGTATTCCCCTCCACCATGGTGATCAGACGATGGAAAAGTGACATGCAAGCGTGGGAATCTACAGGTAACTCTTCCTCTCACCCGACCTCCCGAGGTCGTGCCGAGACAGTCGGTGGGGATAGAATACGCGTGGGATGCAGACAAACTAATTAGGCAATCTGATGTCTTCGATGCGCACCAATGGAAATTGCGAATCTAAGGCAAAGAAAGCCCTCCTAACCTGAGCTGGTGTGATAGATCGATCAGCAAGGATGACTGCACGAAGGCTCCAATCAATATTGAGCTCTGGCGTGATTCGGTCTATTGGTTGTGGAATACGTGGAAAGTGACCCGGGATAGTTTCGTGGGTGTCTCCAGACAGGGTCATAAGGTGGATGATGGGTATAGTTATTTCTATGGGCGATTCTCTAGCCTAGTCCAGAATTCCTTAGCTTTGTTAGCTGTTGTGTCTAGCAAGGATAATTGTTCGATAATGATAGGTGGAAGTGGGGTAGATCTGAATACTAGTGTACGTAGGCCGATCTATGTCTAATTCTCCTATGGATTCATTAGGTCATGGGATTTGTGGGTCCAACCGTAGACTCGTGGTTGTTGTGGCCTCGCTTATGGTCATGTACGGGATCGGTTCCTAATCCCTAGTATCCGATGTCGTATGCTTTCTCGGCCTTCTATGTTTAGAATCAACAATCAGTGTGATTTTCTCGTAATATCTCACGGTGTTTGTAACTCGAATTCTTAGACTAGTATCTATGTCTCTGTAAGAGTATCACTGCGCGTGCAGGGGTCAGGACCAAAGGATCACAACCAAATGTTTGTTCCCTTTCAAGTCTTTCTACAACATGGATGTTACCTAGGTAATCAGTAGTTTGGTTGATTTGACCAAAACGTGTGTGCTTGGTTGTCCTCTATGTTTAACCCGCTCAACCGGGAATCGATTTGTTGCAAGCTTACCGTTGTTTGGAAGACTTGGATCCTGAGATTTTGATCTATATCGATTATTCTTTGTGATGAGATTGGGTGGGCACGATTGGCTCGAATATGTATTCCCCGGGCTCTGGTCCCGTGATTGTCATGCAAAAGCAACAATGTAAAGTGAACTGTAGCAAAGTGAAGATTAACTACGTGAAGTATATCTATAGCATATATGATTTCTCTATTTTTGTATTTTCTCGATGAATTATATGAATCTAAGAAAGAAGCTATTTAAAATATCTAGAATTGATAGCTAAAATAACAATTTAAAACAAACAAAATAACCGAGTGTAGCTATTTGTCTCATGCAATTTGTAGATTTATTCTAAACAATGAAATAACTTATCTAATCTATTTGCAAGACTCTCGATCCTACCTCGAAGTGAGGAGTGAATCATAGTTTCTCGAAACTATTAAGCCCCACAGACTTCCTAAGAATATCGAGAATAGAATTTACTTGAAATAAAGCAATTAACTACTCTATTTGATATGATTCTAACTAGAACTTTGAAAGCTAGAACCTGGATTCTGCATAATAGTGGCGAATCCGATGGTGTGTGTGATCTTGTCCCCTTAGTGTGATCTCCTCGTTCCTTCGTGTTCACGTGGATCCGAGAAGCGTGTAATGCTAGCATCAATGAAGTAGATATTGGGGTAAAGGCAGCTCGGGATACGATCGAATACAATGCGAGTAGGAGAGGGATAGCGCAAGAGTACGAGAGCTTGGCTTATGCAATTCCTAACGGGATTTATTGCGAGTCATGCGCAACATGAAGCGTCCAGAACCTGAAACTATCCTGTTTGAAGAACAAAACCTGCAACTTTAATGGCTTCCTATTGAAAACAAACTATTCTACTCCAATGGATTGGATAAAATGATAACAACACCTGCACAAGATGGATATGTGGCTTTCTAACTGCAAAACAATGCTAACTAAGCATGTAATGAACTAAACTATGAATCCTAAGCAAAATAAAAGACTGAACTACTGAAATGAGAAGATGAGAAGTGAATTGAGGGGCCATTTGCTTGAGCACAAGCCATCTATTTATAGCATTTGCATTTACCCAAGGTAAAAACCAAATAGAACTCTTAAACTATAAACAATGGCAAAACACTATTCCAGGGAACCAGAATCATAAATGCAAGCTTATGGCGGTGAAAGAAGTCAAAAAAACGTTGAATTTTACATGAGTCGTGTTAAAAGAGCTTTACGAAAACGCGTAAGGACCGACCTTGCCACCGGGCGGCGGTCACGCATCATTGAGAAAAAGGCCAAGAAAAGAGGGGAAAAGGGAAAACAAAGCACGTGGAGCTAAGCGGGGCATGCGGGATGTTAACGCATACTTGGAGAGTTTTTCCGGATCCCGAACACCTCGCATGAGAGAGTCAGTATCATCATTGGGGCACTTGTTACGTTATTCCGGCATGCACTACAATTTTGGGTACGTACATATTGCCCTCGGAGAAGCGTTTTAGCCATGAAAAGGCGTAAAATGGTGGGTCCGAGTATGGCGGTCCCGAAATGGGAAGTTAGAGGTTATACCCGATACGTCCGTGTGTTTGAAATGACGCCCCCACAATTCCCGCTACCCGAAAAAGCGAAAAGAGAACTCAAGTGCGAGATAGACATAATAGTTTGGAAAATAAACGCTAAAATAATAGGGAATGAGAACGTACCATTTGTGCGGGGATAAGAACTTACCTCCGTTGGCGCTCCAAACTCGTGAAAAGGTATTTAAAACGCAATCGGTATTATATATATGAAAGTGGGCCCATTTTCCTATTCATTTGCGCGAGTCGATTTGATTGGTTTTGAGCTCGGGACCCACGGTGACGCTTTCTTGCGTGAGTAGAGTCGAAACGTCCGTGACGAGATAGCGATCATGCCTCGCGTGCGAAACATCGACCAGCGAGATCACGGGTTAGTTTTCTTCGATTTATCCCTTTTACCCCCTTAATTTTGAAATGCTAAAATCTTTGTCGTGGGGGTAATTTTTGAAAATGTTAGTGTTAAAAGGTCCATCTAGGGGGCGCCACTGGGTAGGCTTTGTTTTAGGTGAAATGGTCTTTTTTGCATTTTTAGGCTTTTTAAGTTTAAAAACCCGTGTGGTTTTCGGACCACGACCACGCCGCCCGAGGCAGGCGGTTACCACACGATCGCCGCCCTTAAGGCGGCGGTTATGCGCCGCCGCCCGCTCAGGGCGGCGCGTTTTGCATGTAATGCAAAAGGAACATCTATTTGAGA
The DNA here is from genome assembly GCA_018340775.1 of Taxus wallichiana var. yunnanensis. Taxonomy (NCBI): domain Eukaryota; kingdom Viridiplantae; phylum Streptophyta; class Pinopsida; order Cupressales; family Taxaceae; genus Taxus; species Taxus wallichiana. The sequence goes on from CM031241.1 coordinate 231,611,729, forward strand.
TTGTGTTTGTATTTTTAGCATTTCTACGTGCTTTCATGATTTTCCCAAGATTACTCGGACGCTATCTTGCTCTGTTTTGTGTTTTGGGTGTATGCGGCGAGAGAGGAGTATATTCGGTGGAGTCGAGAGAGGGAGTGTGATTGGCTCCCGTGAGTACTAGATGCCCTCTCACGGATGAGGAGGATACTCTTCAACGGGTGAGGATACTACGCATTTCATGTGTGCCCCATGTTACACCATCCAGTCACATTCTTTGTGACTTGTTCTCATACTGGGATGCTGATCGGAACACCTTCCGATTACCAGGGGTCCGCGGTGAGTGGACCATTACCTTGGAGGATGTTTACCGCATGCAGGGTCCCGATCATCGGAGACGACTCACCCTTGAGATAGCAGGTTTGCATGGCCCGTTGACGCACAAAGGCTACTACATACATGGGAGATGCGATCATCTCCACGGTCGAAGAAGGGGGTTAGAGTTCGATCCATTCCTTCTTTACCCATCCCCTTACTTCGCCAGCCATTATGGGGATCTTTGCCTCGAGACCGATCGGGACAAGGGAGGAGACACATGTATACTCTTGTTGGTCCCCCATTATCGCAGATAGAGGGACATGGTCGGATATATGCCCTGGGAGCAGACATTCTTGGGACTACCTACCATGACTTATACAGGGTAGTCCCGTTTACGGGGGCGGGGCCTTGAGCCACCCGACCCTAGTCATGAGTCGGGTCTCACGAGCACTTCATCCCCTACGCAAAGGCGTAGAGGTGGCGATCCGGAGGCTGTGAGGGCACTGAGATGGACAGATATGTCGGTGCTTAGAGCACCTCATCGCCCGGCCGCTTCTCTCGACTCACCGCCGACATGGAGGCCACGCCATATCGGGACTATGGCGGTATATGGGGTGAGGAGGCTCTTACTTTGATCTCCCGCTCCACCACAGGGTAGCTTATTGATAGAGTGGGGCGAGTGGAGGTACACCCCTTCGCCGAGTTCCTTAGCAGTTTGGCCTACCATACACGGTATGCTTCCCCGTGGCGCCAAGATATGCGATCATCCGAGAGGCGAGGGGGCCCCTAGAGGCCGGGGTTGGGCGATGGTTACTCCCGGCGTTCCCTATTGCAGCCGGGAGGATAAGTACGTGCTGGGGAGAGCCGGTGCGCCCAAGAACCCTTGCTTGAGATCGCGCCGGTCCCGCCCATAGTAAGTGATTGATGACCCTATTGAGATAGACTTGAGTCTGAGGAGTTCACAGGGGGAGGGACAAAGGAGGAGACTGAGGAGGATAGTGATCCTGAGTGGCATGACACTCAGGATATCATGCAGGTAGAGAGGGCCGAGCAGAGTGCAGAGAGGGTGACTTTGGTTTCAGAGGAGCCACTCTCCCAGGGCCATGGTGGGGAGGATGAGTCCGTTGTAGGGCGCTACGTTGTTCCAAACCCACAAGAGGAGTACCCCGGTGCAAGCGGATCTCGTGGCGGTGCTTGACCTACTGGCCGACCCATCCTGAGGCCTGGTGATCCGAGTAAGTTACCCTCTCTCCCTTCTAGTGTTTGTTTAATTTAAGATCATTTTAGTTACTATCTCTCCTTGTGTTTTATCTTGGATTTCTAATCTCCTATTTGGTTTCTAATTTTTCTCCTTGGTTTGCAGAGACCGCCGATGAGTGGCGGGACTTGATTCACAGGGTATGCACTGATACCCTAATGATCCCCATGGAGAGGACCCACGCGGAGAGTCAATGCATGGACGCCGGGAGCCTTCGGCGGCTCCGGTGAGACATACCGACGTCTTCGCTCCAGTCTGGCATGTGGCCAGGATGGTATCGACCCTTCGCACAGAGTTAGCGGGGTACAGGACGGCTGAGCGCTTGATGAGGAGCCATTCTCGTGGTGAGACTGCGGCTGCCCCTCGGGATCCTGAGCCCTCTGTGCATTCAGAGCGCCGGCGTAGCCGGAGTCCTAGCGTGGGCGTGCACCTTCAGAGGGGTCTCGTAGGGATTGAGAAGCCACTTGGCTCTCGTAGATTTTGTACTATATATTCTTTTGTATATCCCGGGCTCTTTGAGCGTTTTGACCATGCTTAGTGCATGATGGCATTGTATATAAACGTTGATTATTTATATATATGTATTCGTTCTGGATCAAAATCTTGGCATTCATGGCTTTCTTTCTATTTCCAGTTTCCTCATGTATACTATGATGTATGTTTATATGCTTTTTAGAATGTATGCAATGGTGAACAAATGATGCAAGTGTTTTGACTTTCTTTTTGTATTTCATGATGCTGATATATGATAATGTAGATACAATGTGATTTTGAATCTTAGTTTCTGTAAGCAATTTTGGATACTTCATGTTTGTTTTGGCAGAGTGATGAATATAAACCGGTATGATGAGTGGATAAACCTGCCCTACTACCCCCAACTCCACACAACTAGTAAGATGCGAGGGCTCATCACCGAGAGTTGGGAAGGGCGCGAGTTATGAGATGTGTTTGAAATGATATTGATGAAAGACAGAATAGCTTTATCGAAACCAAATTAGGATACCACAAGCCTACTCCACTCGAGTGACTTCATAGTTTTGGATGCAACTTGCTTTGCGGTTTATCTAGACTTAGATCCGTAGATGGCCACATAGTAGACAAAATCTGGGTTATTAGGATTTTAACTCTTTTGGAATTTTGAACATCTGATTCATTTGTTTTTGACTCAAAGCTTCAAGGTTTGAATTGTTTGCTTATGACCTTTTACGTTTGTTTGTCAAGAGGACCCCCTACACTTTGCCCCATGCTACTAGTAAGAAGCGTGGGTTTATCACCGTGGGCAAGGCATAGGCGAGTAAGGGAATTTCCATCCTTTCCCAACCCTACGTCACTAGTAAGAGACGCAAGCTCATCACCAAAGGTTGGTGAGGCAAGGAAATGTGTAAAATTAAAATTTTCTCGTTTGATCAATGTTTGACTTGTTCCCTTGAGTAAAATGTCGGTATGTGCTTATTTCCAAAGAGATATACATATGGGATAGATGTGACACCATGAAGCTTCTAATGGACCATACAGGCAAGACACCTATCCTAAGAAGAAACCCGAAATGAGAATAAACTCCGCAGATCTTGGCATGGTTACCGTTAAGACTTTGTCATTATGTCTAGCTTTATTTGATAAAATGATTCTCAGATAATTTGATGATATCATGAAAATGGAGAAGTATGATTAAAGTGTTTACGCCAACAACATCATGAGTTCGTAATGAATTGCTTTGAGGATAAATTCCTTGATCACAATTTGTGTACGAAACAAGCGGACAAAATGATCCTAATCTATATGAAGATGCATGTAGATATAATTATAAGTAGTGCTAAGCTACTTCTTGCAGTAGAACCGTTTGAGGTGCGGGGAATTGACTGCTTTCGCCAAATTCTTCACCTTCCAAACAGTACATAAGAGGTATGCACCATTTCCATAGTCCTTCATGACTCGGTATGGGCCCAACCATTTAGGCCGGAATTTCCTTCCTTCGCCGGTCTTCTTGTTGATCCGGTTGTCTAGCCTTAGAACTAGATCACCTTCATATATGTCGTGTTCATAGACTTTCTTGTTATACTGTCGGCACATCCGGTCAAAGCATAGACTTTGTGTCATTTGCTGACATCGACCTAATTTCATCTAGGCCTTCTAGTTGGGAAAGACGTGCTTCTCTATAAGCGTCTTCATCCGTAATCCTTGTAATGAAATACGGAGACTGGGTATCTCAACCTCAAGTGGGAGAACCGCCTCCCCCGAATACTTTTAGTGAGAAAGGAGTCAGCTCCCGCTGGTGTTCTTATTAAGGTTCGGTGGGCCCATAAGGCCGGATATAATTTCAAGTGCCAATCTCGTTTGTTTTCTTTCACCGTTTTAAGGAGAATGGCTTTTAGTGTTTTATTCGTCGCCGTCAGCCTGACATTGTTGGCTTGAGGGTAATACAAGGAAGCCGTATGATGGCTTATTTTAAATTTATTGCATAGTTCGCGAACTTCGTCATTCTTAAAAGAAGTTCCATTATCTGAGATAATGACTTGTGGGATACCATACCGAAATGATTTGGTTTAAAATGAACTTGGCGATTACATGAACACGATGGTATGTAGTAAGAGGCATAGCCTCTACCCACTTGGTAAAATATTCGGTGGCCGTGATTATAAAATTATGGCCGTCTGTAGACGAAGGAGAATTTCCCTATCAAATCTAGGCCCCATGTAGAAAAGGGCCATGGAGTAGCAATTGGTTGTAGAGCTTGTGCCGGCATGTGGATCTCATGGGAGAACTCTTGGCACTTATGACACCTGCATACAAACTCTACTGTGCGTCATTGTCTAGAGTGGGCTAGAAATAGCCCATTCGGTGTATTTTACGAGCGGTGGCATGGCCACCGAAGTGGCCTCCACACATTCCACTGTGAGATTCATGGAGAATCTTCTTGGATTCTTCTGTGTCGACACATCTTAGAAGCATTCCATCGAACGCTTTCCGATAGAGCACTTGCTCTATAATGACGTATTTAGCTATGATAATGCGTAACCGCCTTCTTTGTTGCGGTGTAGCCCCTTCTGGATATGTATGGTCCATGATATAATTAATGATATCAGTGTACCAGGGACACTCAGAGATAGAAGGTCGGGTTTCGATGTAGTATACGCACTCATCTGGAAAATCTAGATCTACTAGATCGCCTCCATCTAATGGGTTATCAGCTAACCAATCTGCGATGATTTGTCCCTTAACGGATTTCTGATTTACAAATGTTAATTCGAATTCTCCCATTAAGGTTATAAAACGTCCAACCTTCTTAGACAAGGACCCTTGCGTGAAAAGTTTGTAAATGGTCCGTTTTTACCATGACCCTTGTTTCTTGATTTAGCATATAATGTCTTAGGCGTTTGGTTGCAAAGACTATGGCGAGGCATTCTCGTTCTGCTTGTGTATAACGCGTTTCATAGTCGAGCAAGTGTTCGGCTAATGAAATAAATCGCACGTTCTCTCTTGTCATCGTCTTCTTGAGCCAGCATACAGGCTAGCGAGACATTGGTAGCTCGCGAGTATAAAATTAACAGGCGATCTAGCTTAGGTGGCATTAGCGTAGGTGGTGATAACAGGAAACGCTTAACTGCATCAAAAGCTTCATTGCAGTCTTCGGTCCAATCAATACTATAATCTTTCTTGAGCAGATTGTTGATTGGATGGATGGCGAAAACTTAAGTCCGGATGAATCTCTGGATTGCACCAAGTTTTTCGAGAAATGACACGATTCCGATTCATTCGAAGGTGGGACCATTTCGGGACAGCCCAATTTTAGTTGGGTCAACATCTATCCTCTCGTGACGATATGATGTAACCTAGGAGCTTCCCTTCTGTTACACCAAAGATGCATTTTTCTGGATTTAACGTGACTCCGTATTCTATCAGACGTGAAAGAATGACGCGGAGTACTTCCGGATGGTCACAACGCTTCTTGGCCTTAGCCAACAAGTCATCTACGTAGGATTCCACGATTTTATGAATTAGATCGTGAAATATATATGTCATAGCTCGCTGGTATGTAGCACCAGCGTTCTTGAGACCAAATGGCATAAAGAACATAGCAATAAGTTCCCCAAGGAGTTATAAACGTGGTTTTAGCTTGATCTTGTTCAGATATTCTGATTTGATTGTATCCCGAGAATCCATCCATGAGAGACAAAAGTTCAAACCCAGTTGTTGCATCAACAATGACATCAATGGATGGTAACGGGAAGTCGTCTTTAGGACACGCTTTGTTGATGTCTCGGAAATCTATGCAGATGCGTATCTTCCCATTTTCTTGAGAACGGGAACGATATTAGATACCCATTGAGAGTAATCGACTGGTTTGATGAATCCTACTTGGAGGAGTTTTATTACCTCCTCTTTCACCATGAGAGCTACCTTGGGTTTCATTGGTCTTGATTTTTGTTTAATTGGTTTTGCATCTGATTTAGTGACGAGGTTGTGTACCACAATGTGGGGTGCAACCCCTGTCATTTCCTTATAATTAAATGCAAACGCCTTCTGATGTTCTTTGAGGATCCGAGTGTGTATTTCTACTTCCTCTGGGGTTAACGAGGATCCTAGTTTCAATATCCTTGGTTCATCTTCCATTGTTCCGATGTTAATATCAATTGTTTCTTCGATCAAAGAGGCGTTACCTTCTTCAAACTCAGGTGGGGCTGGAGGTAAATCCAAATCGTCCCCATTTTCTACTGTGTATACGCTAGGTTCTATTTGCGAGGGAAGCTCCATCATGGGATTTCCGAAGTAGGAAGACGAATGTGGGATTAAGGACAAATCTATCATATGATAGGAGAGATGTAATGCCGCATAGGTGTTTAAATAACTCAGAGTGGCCATATCACTATCAATGTGGTCTAGGGTAGTAGATTTGTCTTTATTTCCTTTTAGAAGAGAATTTGTCATTGCTTTTATCAATGGTTCATCACGAAGGGATATCATGGAACGGGTATCCTTTAACTTATTGCTTGGAGTAAAATGTGATGTTGAAGTTCTTATTGAATCAGCGAGAAGATTTTTCTCTCGCGGAATTGCTTCAATTGATATGAAGTCAAACTCCTTGCTTAAATCTAATCTGACTTTTTTGTAAAGTCATAAGTGCTCGGCTTTGGTTTCATATATCTCGGAGACTTGGTTTCTACCAATGTGAGTCTCCTAGACTCGACGTTATCAACACCGATTCGCTTAGCTAAAATGAGGCAAAGGAGGAGGGCTTCGTACTCGGCGCCGTTGTTTGTGCATTCGAAATTTAGTTTAAAGGCAAATGGCGGACTTTTCCCTCGGAGAAGTAAAGATTACACCTGCCCTTTGACTCCATAACATCTAGCTCCATCAAATGGAGAGTCCAATATTTAGGCTTTGGGAGTATGGACGTTGGGATATTTGTTGTGTTTGCGCATTCTACTTCCACCATGCAGAGATCCTCTGCTGGAAGAGAACCAACACCTAGGGAATATCCTATGCCTACTGAATCGAATGGTAAGAACATTGGTAGATCCTTTTCTATCAATTCAACTATTTTTGCAGTAGTTCCTATTGATAATCTTGTCTCTACAAAGTGTTAGCCTCATCCTTGGGGGGTTGCTTTGACCGGGTTCATAGTTTCAAGATCTCGTAGGTACCAACTTTTCTTTTGGTTTTGCGTTGGTAGGTTTATTAAGTTGGTTTGTTGGGAGTTCAAACTCCGAGTGCACGCTTGGTCTTTTCTTTAAGTCAGCTAGGTGTACATCGAATGGTTTCGGATCACCTTTGGCTACAAATATCTTTCCTAAGTGTAAAAACCTTACTTCTTGAAATAGCGTAGAAGGGATTGCCTTCATGCGGTGTATCCATGGTCGGTCGAGGATCATATTATAGTTAGTTTCCCGATCTATAATATAAAACTCAGTCAGGATGGTTTTGGGTCCTAAGGTGACCGGTAATATTATAGTTCCAATCGAGGTGGCTTTAAGGCTATCATAGCCTCTTAGTGTGTTTCGAGTTGTGGAACAATTCGTTTCTCCATACCCTAGCTTTTGAAGGAAAGAGAAGGGGACTATATTGACTGCTGCCCCATCGTCTACCATTGCATGCTTTACATAGTTGTTATAAACCCATACTTGCAAATGTAGGGCTGGATCACCTCGGCGTGCGATCTCAGCATCCGTCGGCATTTTGTTTATCTCGAATATGAATTCGACATCCCTATCCGCTTGCCCCGGAGGATGAACATCAAAGTCTATATGATTTACCTGTGTTTCAGGAGGTGGAGTGATGTTAATTAAATGACCTAAACCTAATGCTTCTAAAAGAGCAGCCCTGTGGGCAGGAGAGTTCTTTAGTAAGTCTAAAAATGAAATGTGCGAGAAGGTTTTGTTAGGTCGTTAATTAAATCGTAGGCACCCACAGTTTTTTGCTACGATTTGTTGGATGTTATCTGCCTCTGGCAGGTGGCTTGGACTTGGCCGAGAGAAATACTCTCGTGTCCTTGTTATAGCTTCGATGGGTAGTTCGGCGTCTAATTCCACTAAACCGACTACTTTAGGTCGTGGCTGACTTCCTAGTTGTGGCGCAACTAATGGATTTAGCGAGGTCGAGGCTTCATGATCATTGTTTCCTGTCATTACACCCTTGTTTGTCCCAGTTAGATTTAGCCTATTGTTATCGTGATTTGGGAGTGGATCATTAAAGATCTTCAGGGGTGCGTTTTGAGGGGAAACTGCCCCTGAAAAGTATTTGATGTTGGTGACGTAGGATCTGCCAAGAACATATCCATGAAAAGTTGTCTTTGTTCATCGCAAGCGTTGCGTGATGAATTTATTGTAGTCACAACACGTTACTAGTGTCATGGCCGCGAATTTTGTGGAAACCACAATACGAATTAGGATTATAACTCCTAGCTTGTTGGTTTGGCGCGTATTGTGGCCCAAAATTTTGATCAAACCGTTGTCTATTAAAATTTTGTGTTTGTTGTCTTTGGTTCGAATTTTGGTTTTGGTATCTAGTTGAATTTTGGCTTGGACCACGTGTGGGATTTTCCGTTGTTGTTGTTGTGGATGGTTAAAATCCTTTGTATTGATTAATCGGGTAAAGTTGTTATTTCGTTGGTTGTTTATTTGTGATGGAGTATTGACAATATTTACCTTCTTAGGCTGGTCGGTTACTCCATCTGTTGTTACACCCCGATTTTTATTAAGGATTTTAGGTCCTTGATTGACATTCGTGGTAGTAGGATAAGTTGTGGTGTTCTGGTTGGAGGTGATTAACCTCCCATTTGTTCCATACGTTTTGCGACCACTGTCAATTCTTTGCTTGATCTATTCGAAGAGCGCTCTCAAGTACTTCATCGTAAGTCCTTAGTGGAAACTTCTGGACTTCTTCCTTCACTTCTCTGCTGAGAGAATGAAGGAATAAATCGCATAGTTCCATTTGATCCATGTTTGGAGCACTTGCCGAAGAATAAAGAACTGTACGCCACCTCTGGATGAAATGGGCGACAGATTCGTTGTGTTCTTGCTTAATGTGTAAGAATTCTCTGATTCCTGTTCTTAGTAATTTGTTCATGTCGAAGGCTTTGATGAACTCTGACACGAGTTGTTTGAATGAATGGATGGAAGCTTCGTATTCTATAATACCAATCGAGGCGATGCCTTCGAGGTTTTGGGAATATTTTAAAGAACGACCCCATCCCATGGGAGTAGTTCTCGAATGGTCATGCGTAAGCTTTGATATGTTCGTTTGGATCTCCCTCACCTTTGTATTTGGGCAAGTCGGGAAGAGGTCTTGGAAGCATGACGCTTCGTATGGTATAATCTAAGGGCTCTTTCAAATATTCGAATAAGTCCCTATCGCATAGGTTTCGACCATTGATGGTACTTGTTGAGGAAGCGGCGTTGGAATGGGTTGTTGATATGGCGTAGCGTATGCGTTGGCGGGGGCATAAGGAAACACTGTGTTTGAGCAAACATCTTTGGGAGAGGAGAACATATCCTCTTGTGGTGATTTGGAGTACATGTTTAAGTATGACGGGGTACTTGTCCCAGGAATGGATTGTTTTGTACTTAGACCGGGAGGAGCAGCTTTTAGAGATGGTGGGTCTAGTTGGCGTTTGTTGTGAATACTGAGGAGTCATGCCTAACGTGCCTACTCCTGTGAGAAGGTCTACTTGGCTAGGATGATGTGGAGGATTGGAACTTCCTGCCTGCATGAATTGAGAATTTTGACTTGCTTGAGCAAGTTCTAACCCTCTAACCTTTTCTATTAGAGTTGAAATGACTTCATTTGGTGAAGTCACGATATTTTGCCTTGGCGGCGTTTGTTGTATATCATAGTGTTGTATAGGCATGTGATATCCTGATATGAACTGATCGCTGCCCTGCCAAGTTTCCCCGAGGGCATTTCCTATATGACGTGGTATGGAGGTATTTTCTTGAAAAGAGATCTCGGGTTGTGTTTGTAAACTCCTATGGGTGGGTACATACTCCGAGAGCGTTGTTCATTCCGGTGTAACGTCACAGAATGCTCATCATCTAAACCCGAGATATGGAGTCCGATTGTCTACTAATTTGTGGTCTAAGTAGTACTTGAGGAGACGAACCGGACTCTCCCAGTGAACGCGTCATATTATTCGAACTGAAGGCTCTGTTTGTTGCGTTTGAGTGAGTTGATCCAACTCCTCTGTTTGGAAGGGCGAGCTATAGCTGACCCTTGGAGTTTGTGTTGACAACTGATTAGTTGAATAGTTGTCACCCCATACTGAGAGCGAGGGTGATGATTGTCTATTCTGTTGGGCGTAGTATGCCTCAAGACCCAAGAGGGGTCTGCCATATGCATCGAATCCCGACATATTCGGGGGGTATATGAATACCCGCAGAATAATGGGAAGGAGCGGAGATGAAAGTTAATGAGGTGGAAAAATGACTTTGAACCAGAAAGTAGGAAATTTTCGTCGCTTTCACCAATTTTGTTGGTGAAGGCGATGCTGATTTTTGAAGGTTCACGTCGGGTTCACCAATTTTGTTGGTGAAGCTGATGTGAAGGCCGATGAGACGGAGAAGACAAAAGTAAAACAATTTGACAACACAAGTAAGAATAAGATTCTAGATTTAGAAAGTAGGAACGTTCACGTCGGGTTCACCAATTTTGTACGATGGAAAAGTGACATGCGAGCGTGGGAATCTACAAGTAACTCTTCCTCGCACCCGACCTCCCGAGGTCGTCTTTGAGACAACCGGTGGGGATAGAATACGCGTGGGATGCGAGACAAACTAATTAGGCAATTTGATGTCTTCGACGCACACCAATGGAAATTGCGAATCTAAGGCAAAGAAAGCCCTCTAACTTTGAAATGGTGTGATAGATCGATCAATGAGGATGAGTTGCACGAAGGCTCCAATCAATATCGAGCTCTGGCGTGATTCGGTCTATGGGTTGTGGAATACGTGGAAAGTGACCTGGGATAGTTTCGTGGGTGTCTCCAGACAGGGTCATAAGGTGGATGATGGGTATAGTTATTTCATGGGCGATTCTCTGGCCTAGTCCGAATTCCTTAGCTTTGTTAGGCTGTTGTGTCTAAGCGAGGATAATTGTTCGATAATGATAGGAGGAAGTGGGGTAGATCGAATACTAGTGTACGTAGGCCGGTGTCTATGTCTAATTCTCCTATGGATTCGTTAGGGCTGCTGGGATTTGTGGGTCACAACCGTGGACTCGTGGTTGTTATGTGGCCTGCTTTATGGTCATGTACGGGATCGAGTTCCTAATCCCTAGTATCCAAGTAATCGTATGCTTTCTCGGCCCATGTTTAGAATCAACAAGCTGTGTGATTTTCTCGGAATATCTCACAGTGTGTTTGCGCGAACAAATTCTTAGACTAGTATCTATGTCGTAAGAGTATCACTCATCTGTCATGTGGGACCAAAGGATCACAACCAAATGTTTGTTCCCTTTCAAGTCTTTCTACGATCATGGATGTTACCTAGGGTAATCAGTAGTTTGGTTGATTTGACCAAAACGTGTGTGCTTTGTTGTCTTCTATGTTTAACCCGTTCGATTGGGAATCGATTTGTTGCTGAAGCTTACCGTTGTTTGGAAGACTTGGATCCCGAGATTTTGATCTATATCGTTATTGCCGTGATGAGATTGGGGAGGCACGATTGGCTCGAATATGCATTCCTGGGGCTCTAGGTCCCGTGATTGTCATGCAAAAGCAACAATGTAAAGTGAATCGTAGCAAAGTGAAGATTAACTACGTGAAGTATATCTATAGCATATATGATTTCTCTATTTTTGTATTTTCTCGATGAATTATATGAATCTAAGAAAGCAAATTTAAAATATCTGAATTGACAGACTAAAATAACAATTTAAAACAAACAAAATAACCGAGTGTAGCTATTTGTCTGTGCAATTTGTAGATTTATTCTAAACAATGAAATAACTTATCTAATCTATTTGCAAGACTCTCGATCCTACCTCAGAAGTGAGGAGTGAATCATAGTTTCTCAGAAACTATTAATCCCCACAGCCTTCCTTCCTGCAATATCGAGAATAGAATTTATTTGAAATAAAGCAATTAACTACTCTATATTTGATATGATTCTAACTAGAACTTTGAAAGCTAGAACCTGGATTCTGCAGAACAGTGGCGAATCCGATGGTGTGTGTGATCTTGTCCCCTTAGTGTGATCTCCTTGTTCCTTCGTATTCACGTGGATCCAGAAAAGCGTGTAATGCTAGCATCAGCGAAGTAGATATTGGGATAAAGGCAACTCGGGATACGGGCCCAATACAATGCGAGTAGGAGAGGGATAGCGCAAGAGTACGAGCTTGGCTTATGCATTCCTAGCGGGATTTATTGCGAGTCATGCAACATGAAGCGTCCGTAACTCCGAAACTATCCTGTTTGAAGAACATAACCTACAACTTTAATGGCTTCCTATTGAAAACAAACTATTCTACTCCAATGGATTGGATAAAATGATAACAGCACTCGCACAAGATGGATATGTGGCTTTAATCTGCAAAACAATGCTAACTAAGCATGTAATGAACTAAACTATGAATCCTAAGCAAAATAAAAGAGGCTGAACTACTTTGAAATGAGAAGATGAGAAGTGAATTGAGGGCCATTTGCTTGAGCACAAGCCATCTATTTATAGCATTTGTATTTACCCAAGGTAAAAACCAAATAGAACTCTTAAACTATAAACAATGGCCAAACACTATTCCAGGGAACCGAATCATAAATGCAAGCTTATGGCGGTGAAAGAAGTGCGGTAAAGCGTTGAATTTTACATGAGTCGTGTTAAAAGAGCTTTCTGGAAAACGCGTAAAGGACCGCCGCCTGTGTTCGTGGCGGTGGTCACGAGACCGCCGCCCAGTCAGGGCGGCGGTTTCGTCACTAAAGAGAAAAAGGCCAAGAAAAGAGGGGAAAAGGGGAAAACAAAGCACGTGGGGGCTAAGCGGGGCATGCGGGATGTTAACGCATACTTGGAGAGCTTTTCCGGATCCCGAACACCTTGCGAGGAGACCTGTATCATCATTGGGGCACTTGTTACGTTATTCCGGCAGTGCAATACCCTACAATTTTGGGTACGATGCGGTGACCAAAAATCGTCAACATCTTTGGTGGCTTTGCTGGATTGATTGCCTGCTAATCAACAAGAACCCTTTGATCTATTTCCTCTTAACCATGAAAACCCATCTGAAACCTCCACATAAGATTGACCAAGAATGCCCAAGGCCAAGAAGTTCTATTCAAGACTGAAAATCCTCCACACGTACTGAAAACCAACACTAACAACATGTGCAAAAATGCACCTAGAGGAAAGATACAATGCCTACAAAGGCTAGCCAACAAGAGGGCAGCCACTTATTGAAAACAAAACAAAAGATGTGTTGAAAACACTTAGAGGAAAGCATAAAAACTATGTACAAGATCAACTTATCTCTAGAAACAATGCTTCAAATGGATCCCATTGGTGGAATTGGGAGTTCTCCACGATCCATCATGACAAGTTGGAAGGCATTGTGATTCTTGCAGTGAATCGACAATCATGTAGGGCCTTGTTGACTTTTCAAGTCACCTTGCCCATTTGCATGACTATTCCTTGCAAAATCCTGTTTCTTAAAGTTTTGATGCAAGACCCTTTTTTGTGAAAATCTAGAAAAATGCCTAAGTATTTAAAACATAGTTACCTGAGACTGGGGACGGGGGGACGGCGGGACGGGGAGGCGGGGTTTACGGGACGGCAAAAATTTCTAAATTTTGGGGACGGCGGGGGGACGGCGGGGGGACGGCTAATTAAAAAATATATAAATATTTAAAATATAAAGATATAGTGACTAAATTATATAAATAAGCTGAAATAAAACCATTTGAGATTTAAATAAGGTGAAACTTGAACTCATAAACATCAAATACATTCCTTAATACTCATGATTCTTTCAGAAGTTTGCAAGAAGTTGCTTGGTCCAAAAAGGTGCAAAAATTGATTTTATGAAAATAAGAAAAATATTGCCATCAATGCATAGAGCTCAAGAAAATATGCACTTTTAGAGAAAACGACACCTGAAACGGAGCCACAGAATGAAAGTTATGGCACATGCAAGTTTTTGCTGCTACATCTTCCCGGACCCTTTCCAAAAATGGCAAATTTTTTTCTGTACTTGTGATTTTTTCACCAAAAATGAAAAAATGCCAAAAAAGGAAATAAAATCATGGGGGACGTCTGGACGTCCCCCACGTTTCCACGTCCCCCACGTCCCCTCCACGTCCCCCCCACGTTTCCCACGTCCCCCCCACGTTTCCACGTCCCCGGGACGTTTTCAACGCTCTTGAGCGTCCCCCGGACGCTTCTAGGGAAAAAAAAAAAAAAGAAGCGTGGGGAAATGCTTCACCCCTCGTCCCAAAAACACATGACGCCCGGGGCGTCCCGTACGTCAGCCATGTCAAACAGGGGGACGCGTCCCGCGTAACATCGATTTAAAATGCATATTTACATGCATTTCGAGTTTGGGTTTGAATTGGCATATTGCGTGCATTTTAGGTTTCAGGTTCTATTTTGCAATTTGCATATTTGCATGCATTTCGGGTTTTGGGTTCCATTTTGCAATTTGCATATTTTAGTGCATTTCGGGTTTCGGGTTTCAATTTGCAATTTACATGTAAAATTACAAATGAAACCCCAAACCGAAATACAAAGGACTCAGTGCATTTCGGGTTTCGAGTTTCAATTTGCAATTTACATGCAAATTGCAAAATGAAACCTGAAACCCAAAATTGCAAAGCAAGTCCCAACTTCCCCAGTGAAGTGAGCATTTGCAAATCAGTGCCATCTAACTTACCCTGTGGAAGTCAATAGTTGAAAAGCAAGTTTGATTGGTCAAAGTTACACAACCGCCCGACTATGTTTGAGGACACTTTCATAGATGTAAATGCATCCTATTTTTAGAATGTAATTGGTTAAGAGGAGAGGCTGATATTGCTCAACCTCTTTAGCTATATATACAAGGATGCACAATGTATTCAGGACTTTTGATCAATTGTATAAGGAGGCTCTGCCCTTTCAAGTACTTGTATAAAGGTTTGAGCCTTAATATTATCCCTACAAAACTGATATTTAGCCTTCTTCTACTTTATGTGTTGTGTATTTTGATGGTGAATGTTTTACTCGTGAATCTTTCTTTCCTAGTACTTAAATGACCTATCCTTGCCTTCATTTTAAGTTCATTCTTCTCTTAAAAGGTTATATGTTGTGATATAAAACTCATCTATGATAGTTTTGGAATTGCATATGAATCCCTTCTATTATTTTTTAAGTTTGTAACCTTCGTATAATTACTTATGTTGTGCATTTTAATATCCTTCTGTTAAATATTCTGTGCTTGTATAAGCTAATCATTTTGTTCCTTCACTATTGGTGCATTGCCATTATTTCTATTTCAGTTATCCTTCTTCCCTTTTCTCAACAAAGTTTGGAATAGTTTTAGTTTGTTTCTAATATTATAGGTTTGTAGCCTGGTATTTTATCAGATGCACATAATTTAGTAAGAAGCTGGCCTTCTCCAAAGGTTCATTCCAAGGAGCCAAGGTCTCACACCTTGGGGATGTTCCCATGTTGCACTGGATCATCTAACGATTTCGCGGGTGCAAGATTTAAGTGACAACAGGTTCACTCCATAAAGAGTCAAATTTTGCGTGACCACGCTCTAACAATCCTTAGAGAAATTTTCCTATTTGCATGCATATGCATGCTGAATGACCATTCCTAGCTTCATTTAGCTTTAACACAGATTCTTATTCATAGTTTTGTTTAGCTATAAAATAAGGGGTTTGCCCCCATTGTAATTAAAAGTGGATGGTATTTATCTCTGCCATGGAGATTGCTTCCTTTTTAAAACTCTTATTTTCTGCAATAAAGCTTGAGGTTTTATTATTGCAATCCATTTCAAATTGGTAAATAATGGCTTGCTTTATCATAACACACCAATTCCTAATAATTGTTGTGTTGTCCTCCTGAGTGAATCCTCAGTCTGGATGACACTGAAATCCATAATAAACTTGTACAATTTTATCGTTTTAGTAATGTGATTATTTTGCTTCCATATATAATTTTTTTGGGCGTATTTCTCTTTTGAAGTTTAAATTGATTCTTTGGTTGTTCTTCTAGGTACACCTTTATTTCCCCATCACCTGTTACTATGCTACTAGCATATCTGCACACAATGATCAAGTAGAAGACAATTTCTGCACTTAGATAGTACATGCATAGGGAACTCCAGTCAAAAATGAAATCTAATAGGTCTAGGCTAACGGAAGACCATCATGAAACTACAATTGAAGACGGGTATCTCCCGACATTTATTGTTGTGATGGTGCTGTCCCGAAATTCAAAGGGTTTCTAAAATTTTGGGACCCCCTTTCAAAATTTTCATATTCCATAAGGTTCTCATCATGTCTGGTGTCATGTGTGTTTTCTTTCCCTTTCATTTCCAATGTTAATTTTGGGGTCAAAATGCCAATATGATGTTGAAACATGCATAAGAATAAGAAGTTGAAGTTGAGCAAAAAGAACAAATGGTGTTGTAAGATTGAGTACAAAGTGCAGGTAAAAATGAGGTTGCTATTGTGAAGAGAACTGAAAGAGAAGCCTTGTCATCACCTATTGTGATGCACACTCTTGAGTGTAGTCGGATTCTGTTTTCTAGATGACCAATTTATCTCTTCCATCAGGCTGGAAATCGATGATAATTTAGTTATTGAGTAGTATGATAAACCCGAGATGAAGCAGCCCTTCTGAGGAACAGATCAATTTGATTCTATGAAACTTGATGCATACATAGACTCTGGCCAGAAAAGAGTTGTTGGGAAAATCATTTAGGAGAATGAGGTAAAATCCTTAGAACAAAATTCCAACTAGAAGAAGTGTACAGGAAAGTGAACCATCAATTCAGTGTTTAAACAAAGGTTAAGCAAACAAAAGATTGGCAGTAAAATGCAAATAACCGACTACTAGTTTGTAGAACATGACAAGTGGATGGCAGCACACCAAGTGAGGTGAGGGTTGATCGAAGGAAGAACATAGGATGTACAGAGCCGGAAAGGAATTGTATGGCTGCAGTACAAGACTACCTATGACTGCAGATGTATTGGTAATCTGAATATGGTGCAAGTTGGTTACACACGAATTAACTGTTGTATATGTTGAACAACATGTTAGTCGTACGTACAAAGGATCGTCGCATGAGTGGCAAGTTTGTCATATGAGAAACAACACATGGTGCTGTATGTAATTTGTTTTTCACAAAAATCGAGAAAATAGAAAAGGGCTAAGGATTTTTATTGCAATTGTTTTGGGTTTATCATTGGCAATTGGTCAAAGAGTTGTTCAAGGTTCGAATTTTCTAGGATTGCTGCAAGGCCGTCAGAGGTTAGTTGAAGATTGGCACTGCCGAACATGAGTTGTAGATGTCAGGCACTGCCAAGTGAATTGTAGAAGATGGGCACTGACAAGCAAGAGTTGCAGAAGCCAAGCAATGCCAAGGGAAAGCTGCAGAAGCCAGGCAATCCTAAGTGAGAGTTGCAAAAGCTAGGCATGCAAAATGACAGCTGCAGAGGCCGAGTATCTGAGACAGTTGTGCATCACCAGATACATGTGCCTAGGAAACTTTGGGCATTGCCAAACATTGGGACACTCTTAATATTTATTCTATTTTAGAAGGATGGTCACGGTGGCACAAAGGAAAATTGCCTGTATAGTTAAGGGTGATGTCAGCATCTCTCATTGGTGAAAATGTTGATTATTTTGGGAAAATTTTGATTATGAAGTTGATTCTGGTGTGATTATCACCAAAAAGAAGCAATGGAAAAAAGACTGATTTTGGGGTGTTGCTGAACCCTGATATCAAACTAAGCAATTTCATGGTGGGAAACTTTGAAAGAACCTCTATTGGATTACCTTTTATGATAGATAGTGACTACACTGGGGAGTCTTGTGCCAATCACCCTCCAAAAGTTATTGAGTGTCGGCAGTGAAGCTGACAAGTTTACGGGGAGAGGTGTAGATGCAGGCTTTAAAATAGATATGATTTAGTTTTAGTATGTAATCCAAAATGCTGTATAAATTGGTAATGATTTAAATAAAAATGTTATGAATAAGTATTTGTAATTTATGTTCTACGTGTAGATAATGTACGGAATACATTTAGTTTTAAGTCCAGTCTTGGTCAGTTGAGTGACTCGCATTAGTTCAGTGCAACTCTCACACATACATTGTGCCAACATATATCTATGGTCAAGTCTTGTACAGAGTTGTTGAGATTTCATATGATTCTCCATGGCATTCCCACTAGTCCTGTAATGTACATTGCCTGCATAAAATTTTAATTCTTGTTCTTGATATCGTGTGTTTTTTCTTTGTTAACATGCTTGTTTGTTATACAACTACTGTTGGGAAATCTTTGAATATTCTACTTAGGAAACTCACACATCTTTTCTTTGTATGTTATAATACATATATGCACCCTCAATATTTTCTATCGTTTTATGTTTAGAATAGTAGTTTTAAAAATACCCATGCATAGAGTCCCGCTTGGGTATAGAACTCTGAGCTACCCCAAACCTTGTCTCCTTTGCTCAAAAACTACTGTAAATTATCCCTAGCTCCACAAATACATTCATAGAACAACTCTAGTGGTCTAAGGCCCCATTTATGTGTGGGTTCTTTTCATCAGTTTTTGATCTTTGGGAAATCTACTTTGAGATTTTGACCTCTGTGTGGGAAGAAACCTTGAGCTTTGTGGCATCCATTAGCTTATTACTTAGATTGGGAGAAAAGTTTTCTTGGTTTTTAATTAATGTTATGTTTGTGGAGCCTATTTGCATGTTAGAATGTGGTACACCTTCTATGTGTTACACTTGGGTATTTTTACGGCGGTCCCGCTCACTGGTGAGCGGGTCAGGGGGGTTCGGGGCGAAGCCCCAAGCAAATTTTCATGGGTGGTTTATTAACCCATGGGTAATGGGTAACCGTTATGGGCTGTTTTTGGGCCCATGGTTTTTTCGGTCTTTTGCCCATTGTTTTGATACCCACGGTTTTTGCCCTTGGTTTTGATACCCACGGTTTTGTATCAAACTGCCCCATAGCGATTGTCTATTTATATGGTCTTATGCATATGATAGAAAAACAAGCAAATGTATTACGAGATGTGTTTTAAATTCGGGTGTGAATTCTATAGAGTTTGTTGAGCATAGCTCCAAACGGATCTAGGTATTGTATTGAGAGAGTGGTGGCTTGTAATAAAATCTGAGCAAGTGATTCTTGGTGGACGTAGCCCAAATTGGGTGAACCACGTTAAATATTGTCTCCTTGTGTTGTGTTATTTTATTCTACACTTTTATTTCAGATCTGTAATATTTTCTGCATATTAGTTTCTCTTTGTGCGATTCGTGAGGGATTATTTCGCATATTTTATCTCTTATTTCCTAACAATTGGTATCAGAGCCTGGTTTGGTTTGCTGAAGTGTTGAATCGCAGGGAAATTTTTTAGCTTGAGTGGGAGCTATGGCAGATGAAGGAAGATCTAGGGTTGATAAATTCAATGGGCAGAATTTCAGTCTTTGGAAGATGCAGATGGAAGATTACCTTTATCAAAAGGATCTTTATACTCCACTGTTATCTGAGAAGGTGAACAAACCCTCGAGTATGACAGATGCGGAATGAGATTTGTTGGATAGGAAGGCACTTGGGACAATCCGGCTGTGTCTTGCATCTTCGGTATTATTTAATGTTTGAAAGGAAAAGACTACAAAAGATCTAATGGATGCATTAGGGAAGTTGTATGAAAAACCCTCTGCCTCTAACAAGATATTTTTAATGAAAAAGTTGTTTAATATGAAGATGTCTGAGAATAGTTTAGTAGTAGATCATTTAAATGATTTCAATACGGTTGTGAATATGCTAGCTTCGGTTACAATAGAATTTGATGAAGAAGTTAGGGCTTTATTAATTCTGTGCTCTTTACCTGAGAGTTGGAATAGCCAGTAATGGCGGTAAGTAATTCGGTTCTAGCTAACTCGAAGTTGAAGTTTGAGGATGTTGTAGGGGTGATTCTAAGCGAGGAAATGCGAAGAAAAAGCTCCGGGAATCTTCTACTTCAGGGAATGCTTTGACAATGGAAACTAGAGGGAGACAGAAGAATAGAGGAAACCGTGGAAAATCAAAAGATCGGGCAAGGTCAAAATCCAAGAACAAGATTGTATGCTTTGGAATTGTGGAAAGCTTTGGGCATGCAAAGAAGGACTGTTGGGAGCTTCGAGATAAGAAGAAACAACAGGAAGAAAACAAGGAGGCAAATGTGGCATCGGGTAATGTATGTTAGGATGCTTTGATTCTTTCTTTGCATAATATTACTGAATCTTGGGTTTTAGATTCAGGGCTTCTTTTCATGCTACTCCACAGGCATTATTTTGTTGATTATGTTCAAGGGGATTTTGGGCATGTTTTTCTTGGTGATGATGAGCCTTGCAGATAGTTGGATGAAGAGAGCATTCTTTTCATGTTTCTCTTTATTATTTATTACTCACTGATAGTGGGCCAGATCGAGAGAGCTTTGATGAAGCAATGCGGGTAGATGCCAGAGAAGTGGGAGCAAACCATGGATGAGGAGCATAAGTCTATCATGGAGAACCAGACTTGGATTTGGTGAAGTTACCGAGAAGGCAAGAGAGCATTGCGAGAATAAATGGGTGTCTGAGTTAAAGATGAAGGAGGAAAGAAAAGAGATAAGGCCCGGTTGGTGGTCAGGGGTTTGCACGAAACAAGGTATAGATTTTGATGAGATTTTTTCTCCCGTAGTAAAAATGACTTCTATCGAACTGTTCTTGGAATAGTAGCAAGCAGAAGACTTGCACTTAGAATGTTAGATATAAAGACCGCATTTCTCCATGGTGATTTGGAGGAGCTATATATGCGGCGAAGAGCTTTAAGGATATGAAGTCAAAGGTAAAGAGGAGATGGTGTGTAAATGAAGAAGAGCTGTATGGCACAAACAAGCTCCACGCCAATGGTATAAGAAGTTTGATAGCTTCATGATGGAGCAAGGTTATATTATATGTCATTCGACCATTGCGTGTATACTGAAAGAAATTTGAGGATGGAAGTTATATTATCCTATGTTTGTATGTTGATGACATGTTGGTTTCAGGTAAAAACATGCAGGAAATAAAAGTACTCAAGAAACAACTAAGTGAATCCTTTGATATGAAGGATTTGGGGGCAGCCAGACAAATCCTTGGTATGAGGATAACTCGGGATAGGAAGGAACAGATGCTGACTTTATCTCAGGAAGAGTACATTAAGAAGGTATTGGATAGGTTTAACATGCAGGATGTTAAACTGGTTGGGACCCCTCTGCGAGCCATTTTAAGTTATCAAAGGAGCAAGTGTCCCAAGACAGAGCATGAAAGAAACCAGATGTCCAAGGTACTTTACTCATCAGCAATTGGCAGTTTGATGTATGCTATGGTGTGCACTAGGCTCGATATTGCCCATGCAGTGGGAGGCTGCGAGTAGATTTATGAGTGATCCAGGTAAAGAGCTTTGGCAAGCAAAAAGTGGATCCTTAGGTATTTGAGAGGGACCATGGGGACGCTTTGTGTTACTGATGGATCGGATCGATACCACTTTACGTGGTTATGTAGATTCGAGACATGGTGGAGATGTTGACAGCAGGAGGAGCACGACAGGTTATATTTACACCGTAGGTGGGACAGCAGTGAGCTAGATTTCACGATTGCGAGAATCTGGTGGCTTTATCAACCACGGAGGCCGAAAGTATGTTTGCTCGCCACAAAGGCAAGCAAAGAGATGATTTGGTTCTGACAATTGCTTGAGGAGTTGGGGCATAAGCGGGAGGAATGTAAGTTGCATAGTGATAGTCGAGTGCTATACACCTAGCTAAGAACTCTGCTTTCCACTCTAGGACGAAGCATATACAGTTGAGATATCACTTCATCAGGACAGCTTTGGAGGAAGATAAGTTGAAGTTGGAGAAGATTCATACCAGTCAGAATCCTGCAGACATGATGACCAAGGTGGTCACAAGGGATAAACTAAAGCTATGTTCAGCTTTGGTTGGCCTTCGCGGATGATAGTGAAGGGTTAAGAAGCTTGCTCAGTGGAAATTAGTCTCCAAGTGGGAGATTGTTATGTTTGTGGAGCCTATTTGCATGTTAGAATGTGGTACACCTTCTATGTGTTACACTCGGGTATTTTTACGGCGGTCCCACTCGCCGGTGAGCGGTCAGGGGGGTTCGGGCGAAGCCCCAAGCAAATTTTCATGGGTGGTTTATTAACCCATGGGTAATGGGTAACCGTTATGGGCTGTTTTTGGGCCCATGGTTTTTTCGGTCTTTTGCCCATTGTTTTGATACCCACGGTTTTTGCCCTTGGTTTTGATACCCACGGTTTTGTATCAAACTGCTTAAGCAGTTGTCTATTTATATGGTCTTATGCATATGATAGAAAAACAAGCAAATGTATTGCAGATGTGTTTTGAATTCGGGTGTGAATTCTATAGAGTTTGTTGAGCATAGCTCCAAACGGATCTGGGTATTGTATTGAGAGAGCGGTGGCTTGTAATAAAATCTGAGCAAGTGATTCTTGGTGGACGTAGCCCAAATTGGGTGAACCACGTTAAATATTGTCTCCTTGTGTTGTGTTATTTTATTTTGCAATTTTATTTCAGATCTGTAATATTTTCTGCATATTAGTTTCTACTGTTGCGATTTTGTGAGGGATTATTCCACATATTTTATCTCTTATTTCCTAACACTACCCCAAACCTTGTCTCCTTTGCTTGAAAAAACTACTGTAAATTATCCCTAGCTCCACACAATACATTCATAGCAACAGCTCTAGTGGTCTAAGGCCCCATTTATGTGTGGGTTACTGCATCAGTTTTGATACTGGGAAATCTACTTTGAGATTTTGACCTCTGTGTGGGAAGAAACCTTGCTGTGGCATCCATTAGCTTGTTACTCAGATTGGGAGAAAAGTTTTCTTGGTTTTTAATTAATGTAATCTTTCAATTTCTCTCCATCTTTAAGCCTAGGTTTTCTGTTCAACACAACTTAGAGAAAAATGCTTGAAGGCGAAGGAAAAGATTCATCTTTATCTAATGTACTATTATATTTTCTTGAGGTAAATGATCAAACACATGCAGAATAGCACCCAAACACTAATGTAGTTCCATTGCGATCTCTGGTCCATACTCAAGGGTCCTTTGTGAATAGGAAAAACTACTTAATGCTGTCAAATGTCAGGGTTCCTTTACAGACTTGTCATTGAGAAGGTGTCAGCCTTTGTTACTGGCTTAAATCATCAAATATGTAATCTAAGCTCCTGGTTGAGAGTAATGCTGGTCTGAGACAAAATATCATTTTAGAGTCAGATCTGACTGGGAATTATGTAAATGAGAGGCGCTGTTCTTCTAAAATATACTTGTGCATGCTCTTTAGTGAAGGACTATTATATTAGGTGCCAAATCCCTACATTATACTGTTTCAAATTGCTGGTTCTCAGGTCCATCAACATTGATGTTTTCAAATGTATAAATTTCTTAAGAGGGAATCTCCTAATATGAATTTTATGTTTGCTATTGCAAATATTTTGGTGAAAGTGTATGGATTAAATTCTGCTAGATATTGTCAAATAATGCATGCTATGTACATAGTTTATGTTGAATACCTATAGACAAGTAGCCTATGTTCTAAATTTGGGTGTTCTTATAAATGTACCAAGCACCAACGTAATGTACAATAAACAGGAACAAAACGGTCAAAGTAGAGATGAAAAGCCCTGCAATAAGATACAAGTCCTATTGGAAGAAGGGTCTTATGGATAGCTCACCATATGTACAAAAACAATCTGACACAGATTAAGCCAGAAGATCTTATTCATATGTACAAATTTGTCACTAGTTATTCCTGATCCATCTTGGGAGATTCTAAGTTGATCAGATTTTCATTTAGGTTTGGTTAACTGAACGAGTGGTCAATTTGCAATGTTTTTTGTGTAAATTTGAAATTTTCATGCTTGGTTCCTTCATGCTTTGTTGGTTCTATTTTGCAGGTATGCATTGCTTGGAAATAGCCTTAGCGTTGCTGTAGTGGCACCTCTATTGCATTACCTATTCACAGATTAGGCCCTAAGTTGTCAAGAAATTTAAATTCTAAAAAGACATCTTTTGGCAGGCATAGAGTAGAACATTCTCTTTCAGAATAATAGAGCTTGAAACTCAAATAGAGAGGGACTTTGATGCCAACCCTATATTTTTGTCCAATTTACTATGACAGAACATTTGCTTCTGTATTTCCGCATACGTGGGAGAAAAATCCACCCTATAGAAACTAACACAAATCTTTGACAGGGGAATGTATTCTATTGTAGGGCGTATTATGGATTGGAATCTTCTTTTCCTCGTGTTCTACTATTTAACCTAACCTGTGGAACAATAAATTACAGTGGTGGTTTCCAACTAGTTATCTTCTTGTTTGTCAACATGCAATACTATTTCTAAGTGGTATCCTCTGTTATGAACCTGGTACAGATGTACAACATACTGAAATCATTAGCAACTCCTTAACAGATTAAAGACGAGAACTTTTATGACATTCTTTTGTCCCAAATCACCTTTCACAGATATACAATGAAATGGTTTTGAACATTCTAAGGCACTATTCAAGGTCTCGTGCAGTTGTTTATTTGGAGAATATGCAGAGGGAACTCTCTTAGGGAAACGGTGGATCTCAGCATCATCTGTTTGCGTTGTTGTTTTTAATGTGGGTGGTAAAACATTGCATAATTTTTCAAGTTTCAATCTGATTTTCTCTTAGTATCACCATTGAGGAAAAGAATCATAGAATTTTATCTAGAGGTATTTAAGTTAGCCAATGACATAAGTAATTCATATAAAATCCTGCTTTGGCCTGTTGGTGGTTAGATTAAATATAAAACCACTTAGGTTGCAATTAAATATAAAACCACTTGTTGCAATATATAAACATAGGCAAAATGACCAAGCAATATTAAACATAAACCCACTTCTGCACATTAATGACGATTCTGTATACATATGCATTCGATAAATCGATTCAATAAATAGAAAAGAGAACTTGCTTATTAAGCAATGATCTTTAGGGCATATCGTTGTAAGGTAATGATTATGTGGGAAGTGGATCAAAAGGGGCCGCATTGTGGTATGAGTACTTGTTGTAATTGTATGAAGTATGTTGGAATGATTTTAAATATATTCATGAGAATTGTCAACTATTGCCTACCTTTAATTTGTGAATGTCAATGTTTATTTTTGGTTTGATGGGAAACTAACAAATTATATAGCTTATGCTTTGGATTTCATATAGTGGATTATAATTTCTAAGGGAGTATATGTCTAAATTGAAACCTTCCTTTCACTAATGATTTTTTTTGACAATTTGAAATAATTATTTTATTCTTATGTTATAGGATGAAATGTTGTACATGTTGATATGTATGTGAACAATTGTATTGACATTAAGTATATAGAAAATATCTCTACACTAAAGCAAAGCAAAAACTTTTTGGGGATTGTATTTGTTCCACGATATTTGATAGATGCTTCTCTAGTTTGAGAATTTTCTTTCCACGTCTTGCCTCAATCATTGCCTTTTTATCTTCTAAGATAAGAACATTGTTGATTAAATGGATATAACAATATTCAAGAAAGATCAAGCAAAAGAAATACAAACAAGAGTGATAGATCGGGCTTAGAGAATGACTCAACTTGTATCTATAGGTTTGGACTAATTTTGGATTGAAGATTGATCTAAAAGGAGATATTATGGGTTGTGCAAACTTTGTGTCTCGATTTTGGAAAGTGAAGATCTTAGGGGACAAAAGTGCATGGAAGTGGACATGGTCGCTTAGGCACTTGCATCTGTTTTGGGTGATGGTGTCTGCGTAGAAGTGCTCAAGGTCTAGTTCCTTCTATGTCACTTAGTGTCACTCATTATTTTTGTATGTTGCATCATATTCATTGTGTCACACATGTAACATATAAAATAAACCCTAGATACCTACACAATACTCAAGTACACATTAGATGAATAAAATAATGCATATACTTGAGTTAGACTAATCTAATCACCCCAATGTTGTTGTCACTTTGAGTGTTGCACTACATTTCAAACTCTATGTAGTTCTTGTGTGTGTATGATTGAAATAGTGTCCCTTGAGCTAGGATACCCTAGTGTTAATCGCACAAAAATAGTGGGTTACAACTACTTTGTCTCAAAGCAAATGAGTGGTATGGAATTCAGAATAAACCCTCTTATGTAGTGAAGTATGCAGCCCCAAAATATAGTCCTAAGTGTAGTATATAGAAAATATTAGCTTCTTGTAGATGTACATGCCTCTTGAATGCTTGCCCCCAATGAGGTTAAATAAGACGTGTATATATATGATTCCTTTGCTTAAGTTTTGTCATTAACAAGTGAAAGGCCGACCAAGAGTGATAAAAGAAGAGAAGAAAGAAGTAACATTCGAAAGATCAGAAAAAGAGGTAAAGAGGACACATGCACCTAGAGGGGACAATATGCTTGGGCAAAATAGACGATTCTATATCGGGTGCTCAAAAGGTCAAACAATGAAATTAAAGCAAGCATGATGTCGGTTTGTATACAAAACTATAAGTTTTCAATTAGAAACAACAAATAATAAAGATGAAAAGGATAAAAGCAATGTCAAAGAAAAGTAAAGGGGTGTTAATGACTAATTCTCTTGCTTAAAAATCATGCATATAAATGAAATATTTAGAGGCTAGATGTACATAAAGTGCATGATTTAGTGACCACAATAACCTTCGTGTGGTTGTAATTACACATGTCAATGGAGTGTTATGGAACTTTGCATTCAAAGGGGAAATTAATCCTGTTAACATTAATGTTTGTCTTTTTCTAATGTTTTGTGTTCTTTTCTAAAATTATCATTCAATCCTAATAAAATGTAATTGTCTTGTTTGTAGATTAGGGTCCATGAAAGGTGTAATAAAATTGTTGCATATTCTTGTTAGTGGGAAATTTATTATTGTCTCTTTCATATCCTTGTTGGCATAATATTTCATGACTTTTTGGATTGCTTGTTCAATTTTCCAAGGTGAGGGAGACTTTGTGGTCATGACTCCAACTCATTTTTAACATTGACGTATGTACAAAATGGAGTTATTGAAAAGGCCTTACAAACTTGTAAGCGAATGCATTGGACATACATAACAAAATTATGGGATTTTTTTTTTTTTCTAACAGATGTTACAGTTGGGATAGTCCTGGTACATATATGTATCAAAATTGTGGGACAATTGACATTGATATTAAAAATAGACTAAAACTCGTGGTACTTAAACCGGTCAAAATTTAACTAAAAAGATTTTTTGTTTGCAATGCATGGGCTAACAAGAGGTCATATGCCATCGGGTAGGACCTCTCCACATCTTAAACTCTCAAGGGTAAGTTTGGAATTGGTGGACTTGGAATTGAAAACAATTACAATGTTATGTTGCTTGGTGAGCAACACACTTGCTCTTGAAACGATGGAAATTCAGTTTCCTCTTATAAATCATAATGAGGAGTATTTTGGCTTATTGAAAAATATTTTGTTTGATAAATGTGTTTAGGTGGTAAGTCCGGTATTGTGCATAATTTAATATAAGTTTCATTTTTTCTTTTCTTTTTACTTTATATAACCTAGTATTTATAACACCTACTTATATGAAGTTATCACAAATACTCTTCACACATGTTCTCTACATGATGATGGTTTCTTTGTATGAAAATGTGTTTTAATTGATTGGATTATGGATTTTATTCTAATACACATGTGATGGTATATGCTTCCTCACTCAAAGAGACTAGGTTGTTATAACTATGTTAATCTGAAACATCTCTATGAAGTTTTGAATAGTGAATACAAATATTGTTGAAACTTTAATTGCTCTACACATGGATTATAGAACATTTTTGCATCACTAGTTAAAAACTAGACAAGTTTTCATTTCATAAGTCACAAGATAATTTGATAAGCTGCGTCTGTGTTGGCTTGTCTTCACTATAAAGATGGGTAAAAGTGAAGAGATGCGAAAAAGTATACAATATTTATGACTAATACAATGCATTGTTCTAGCATAACTACAATGTTTTGTTCGAGAAAAGATTGCAATGGGAAGATGCTTTACCTAGAAACATGAACATTGGCCAACAAATCTCGATGCCACATTAATGAAAATATTTTAGCGTAATTATTGTGGGTTTTAGGGTTGTATGACAAACATCAATGACTATAAATGGCCCCATGAAGTGCAAGATCATTCAGTTGTTCTAGGTCGTTGATTGTCCAAGTGGTTGGTCAAGTGGACACAAGGTTGGGTTTGTATCTTAGTGGTGGCAAAATTCATGCATACTAAAGTGGTTTTGGGTTTCATTAATTTTAATATGCCTCCATAGATAAATGAAGGAACAAGTTTATGTACACGCCAAAAATGTTAATGTCATTCTACACCCGACTCCTCATGAGTTCGAACCAATGTAGTCAACCTAGAAGATAATGAGATGAGAGTGGACAAGGGCTATGGATAGTGTGAGGATGGTATGAGTTGGTGTATGGGAATGCAAGCAATCCGGAAGGAGATTCTTCTACCTTTGTTCTTGAGAGAGTAAGATGTGCTTGTCGAGGGAACAAAACTTCTACAAACTTGATCATAGTGGATAGTATGGTCAAGTATGATAGTGATGTGGAGCCTTAGATCTATGTCTTGACTGTGTGAAGAGAGGAATATTAGGCTATGTAACTCAACCGGAGTAGTTGTTTGAAAATGGTTGGCCTTGATCTAGCAAGGTCATATGAAAGGAGTGATGGAAGATGCTAGATGACCTAAAAGAACACAAATCCTCAATATGAGTAGTTGTCAAAATGAGATGTCGAATATGGATGTTATATTGTGGGGATTCATTGTCAAGGACAAGAAGTTGGGGGATCATCTATGTCGGGGATGATGATGAATGAAATACATCGTATCTTAGGTCGAAAAGATTGTCTCGGATGTTTTGTTTTCTAAACGGGGCGGGAATGCGAGGGAAGTGTCCAACTCTTCCCGGAAAGATCTAGCTATCTAGAGTCATTCACAATTAGAGGAGAAACAAATATTGTTAGTGTTTTCTATGATCTAGGGTGAAGCATAATGAAAGCTTGTGTTGAAGATTGTGGTGTGGAGATCTCAAGCTAGGATTGGATCCGTGGAGATGTATTGTTGTGTTGCTTTTATCAAAATTATAGTTGTCATATTGATCAACAAGTTTCCTTGTCTTATTTTCCTTGTTCTCTTGTGTTTGAAATGGTGTTGCTATGTTTGGTGTTCGTTGCAAGATTGTTGTTGGTTTTTAGGTTTATTTGGGTCTTAAATCTATATGTTTTAATGTGTTTAACTTTGTTTACGGGCTTCTACCTATTGTTGTTTCAATCATTTTTATGAGTTGTTTGAACACAAATTAAAAGAACAATAAAAGGAACTACAATGATTGTTGGAGATGAGAGTGTCAACGTTATTTTTTGATTGCATGTGACAAAGACTTAATAGTTAATTCCCATTTTTCGCCACTCTAGTTGGAAAAACAAAAGTTATATTTTTTTGTGTTTTTGCTTTCAAAATGTAATAAACATGCGAGATAAGTATAGATCTACAACAAGAAGCTAACTTGTACTTTTCTTACACTAAAACATGCCACAAAACAAGAAATGAAAACAACAACTAACCTAGATCAACCATTATTTTCAAAACTGATTTTTCACATTGTTTAAATGTGGTTTCCCTAAACTAAGTTTTGATTTGGAAGATGATTGTTGTGTAAATTATGATTTTTAATCTAAACTTATGGTTTACTATTATGTGATCGAAAATTTATCCTAGAACAATTTCATAAACAAACCTATGTTTTTTTGGGTTTTGTCTTTTGATATATAAAATATGAAATTAAACTATCCTAGATTTTAAACATAACAAATTATGGTCCTACTCTAAACCTAGGATTTAATCCCAAAGATACAAGAAGCTTAATGCAAGAATATTTTAGTCTATTAAACTACAATACATGAATACGATCAAACAAACATGTAATATAACACTTTTTTCCTTTTTATGTTTTTTCAAATTAACATTAAAGAAAGAAAGCTAAATCTAAGCTAATAATGTAAATAAACAAACTTGATTCATATCCAACCTCTTTTTGTAATCAGAATGAAGTTGATCTAAACTTTGTGTGCTTATACCCTCAAAGACTACTCCAATTGAGCTCATGAAGATTGGTGTTGTAGTGATGTGCTCAAATACAAAGAAGATGAGTCTTGATGCACTTTGGAAGAAGAACAAACAAAAATTTGTGGTTGGTTCAAGGGGGAGAAGAAGGTTGGTTTGGAGGCCCTTGTGTTCTCTTTTGAGTAGAAA
Source organism: Taxus wallichiana var. yunnanensis (assembly GCA_018340775.1). Classification (NCBI taxonomy): domain Eukaryota; kingdom Viridiplantae; phylum Streptophyta; class Pinopsida; order Cupressales; family Taxaceae; genus Taxus; species Taxus wallichiana. Next base: position 231,642,315 of record CM031241.1, read on the forward strand.
CATCAATACACAATCCTCGTGTTGCTTAGTACTGGAAGTAGTCTCCTTTGGGTTTGGTTTCTCTCTATGGATCAATAATACAATAATAGCAATGTTCTTTGGGAAGATAGCTTCAAAATCAGGGAGATACAACAAATGAGTGCTTAATTTTTTCTTAATAGAAATCCTCTAAGTGATCTAAATCTCAACTCTAGATCAAAAGTGAAATCTATGGCTTAAATTAGATCCCTATATGGAAAACTCAATTGATAGGGGTAGGATTGATGAAATGGGCATTAAAAACAAGATGACACACGTACATGGTGAAAAGAAGGATCAAAAATAACAAAAGAGAAGTTTGAGTTTGAATTGGAGTTGCACTAGAGACGAAACCGTTGGTTCTTGCAAGAAATGATTATGTAACTACTAGTAAGTAGAATGGAACCATGGTAGCGATCTTGTTCCAAGTAAGCAAAAGGTGGCCAAAAAGGAAAGAAGAGGAAAATCAAGGTTCTAGGAGAGTTTGGAAGGGTTGGAGAGAGAAGTAAAGGGGTCTAAAGGGTCAAAGGGGGTTATGAGGTGGTGTTGAGAATTTTGAAACATCTCTTCATGTTTTTGGACATCCCGTCATCATCATTAGGTATTCTTACTTTGGCACCATGCAAAATGGGGTATGTATAGTTTGTATATTGGCAATGTGAGATTAAAAGAGTTGTATCGACATACCAAACTAATTTGGTTTAGAACTAATGGAGCATGTAATTTTTATTTAGCCGCATGGAATAAAAAAGTGGAGTGGGGTGTGTCGTCCTTACTATCTAGAAGCATTTGTGGTGTGCCCATCTACTGCCCAAAAAATGTTTAGGAGCATTTGCTAACGTCGTTGGGTTGCTAGAGCTATGAGTTATTGTGATCTGTGTTTATGTCATCGAGAGAGGTATTGATCATGTTATGAACCCCCTTTTCCCAACAAATATCTAGGGTTTGAATAAATTGAAAAAGATTCATTGTGTTATTTAGGTTTGTTCTATTTTGAGTTTTTATGAGTATTAAGTATGTGTTTGATGAAATCTCTTTGGGTTAAGTAGTGTTTTGATGTTATTTTATCTCATGATCGATATGATCCGAACATGATTTTTACCATGTGCTTGTGTAAATGTTTTTTTCCTTTCAGACCTTGGTTTTTACCTTGGGACCATGTATACACGTGCTCACAATCATTGTGAAAATATAGACAAAAGATTTTGATGTTTAATATTCTTAAGGAGCTAATCTATTTTTGTGAATTTTGGCCCTTTTCTTCTGCCATTAGACTTTTCCCTATTTTTGGTTATGATGTAATCTATTTTATTTGAGGAATATTTTGGCACGCAATGTTTTGGGGTGTGTGAAATAGTGATATATGGGATTTTCAACCTACTTTTATGATTCAAGCCAATATGAAAGGTAATGTAAGAAAATAATTGTAGGTTTTTGTATATTCTAACTATGAAGGATGCTAGATTTATTGTGTATTTGATGCAAGATTAAAGATTTGAGATTTCCATAGGTCATCATTTTACATTATCTATCTAGATTCAATATGTGAGAGATGTGAGCATGTTGAACCCATTTTTCCAATGTTTTCTCTAAGGTTTGAATAGATTGAAAAGAAATTTCATCGATGTTATTTAGGTTTGTTATGCTTTAAGTTTATGTGAGTGTTAAGAATGTGTTATTTTCAAATAGCCTTCAAAGTAATATCTCAACTAGTATGATCCTTACAAGCTTTTTCCATGTTCTTGTAAAAACTTTTTTTCTTTAGAATGTTGGGTTTTTGCCCTACGACCATTTATGCACGAGCTCACAAATTGTTATGGAAAATATAGATTTCAAGCATGGGATGTAAGCTACATTTTTTGAGTTTATTATGATTTTGGTTGTGAGTTGGATTTGGTGTGTGAGCCTGGGTTGTGAGAAGCAAATTCAATCCTTATCAAATTCATGGATAGTCATGGTATAAAGAAGTTCAATGTTTAATATTCTTTAGGAGATGATATATTTCTACGATTTTTGGCCTCTTTCCTTCACCATGAGAATTTTTCCTCCTTTTTTGAACGACTATGATGTAATTTGTTTTCCTTGAGGATTTTTTTGACATTGGGGAGGGGGTTTTGGCGGGGGGGGGCAAGGGGGTCTATGAAATAGTGATATATGAGATGACTCAAAGAGCATAATTTCAATCAATTTTTTGATTTAAACCATTGTGAAAAGCAATGTAGGAAGGTGATTTTTATTAGATAGGGTAATAAGAAAGGATTATGGCTCCCAAAGGCCTTACATCTTCATATACATCGTGAGTACAACCAAGCAAAAACAAAAAGAGAAACATGGCATCAAAAGGGTTAAAACAACTTAACCCAACCAAATCCCATGAGGAACAATACAAAAGAAATCAAAAAGAAACAACTACTATTACTCAAAACATAGGAAAATTCTTCCCACCGTCTGCAAAAGTCCCAGTTTTTCAACATAAACTATTTGGTCTCGAGGTGTTTAGAAGAATTAGTGTGGGTCCCTTCTTGACCATTCTACACATGATCATGATCAGTCACCTTCTAGGTGTCGTCCTTTCCACCATCCTCCTCTTCAGAACTACTAAGGTAAAGTTTGAGCCTTCTATTCTTTTCGACCCTTTTCCAATTTACACCTCTCCTGAAAGTCCCTGACCATTTTTAATCCCAATCAACTCCTCTCTATGGAGTTATGAGAAATAAAAATCTTCTTCGAGGCCTCGATGGATTTTATCATGTTATCCCTCAGGTTTGTACCAACTTCACCTAGGGAATCCACGTCCTTCTCCAATTGTTGGATCCTGAGATTAATTTTATCAGTAGTCTCCTCCCAATCTAGATGAACCTTATTCTTTCCCTTGGAGAAATCATCTTTCATACTCACCAAGAAGTTGAAGCCATCTTGCAATCCTTACCCTCTCCCTGGTTCTGGAAGCCCTTCTCCCTCCGAAGTTTGGTCATGCACTCAACCAAAGTGACATTATCATCAGAATCCTCTACGGATGACTCTAACTCCTTAGGCATGAGGGGCTTACCATTTTGATAAAGGAGGATGAGTCCATGATGTAGGGGACTCTGTCTTTCCCTGCTGAAAGTCTTTGACCGACGCTTGAGACCAACATGAACAAATAGAAAGGGATACTCATAACAACCTTATGTCTAAACATGTTTAGCATAGAGAGGTGGTGTGTATAAATCTTCCTATACTTTCCCTCAAGTGTTATGTATCACATAATATGAAGACACAATATTCCATATGCCAGGTAGGCAATATCGTAAAATTCCATCAATGAGAAAATAAACCTTTTCTTTACCTTTGAAAAAGGTTTGAATCTTGTGGTTGCGTCTAGTTTGGTCCTTGTAGATCTTCATCCCTCCATTTCCATGCTAGTAGTCTGCACACAATTGACTACTCAAAACTTGCACCTCCATACCGCGGACCACGACCTTCCCATTCTCCCCCCACCCAAATTCAAGGGCAAGGGATGGATCAGACCCATTAAGCTTGGAAATGAAATTCCTGAAACCCCCATCTTAAAAATGTGCCACAGGGACGGATTATTCTGGAGCGCACCATAATTCGAGGGTTCACTCTAAGCCTTCCGCCTCCCATGGTTTTCTTTCTCGAAAAGAGCTGAGAGTTGGACAACAAGTAAATAGTACATCCCACAAACCCGTAATAAAATAGAAATCCCATTGAAGATCTCACACATGCTAATGGTCCTTCCTTTAATAAAAATATTGATGAAAAGCAACCCCGGGAGAGATGGCCTTCAAATCATTTCCTATCATGATTAATGGTGTTATTAATAATAGTTGGGATCTCATCCCCTTTTTCCAAACTTTAAAAACATTACTTTTCACCCCCAATTAGCCAAACAATCCGCACTTTTATTACCATTATGTGGGGTATGAAGGAAGAGTGAATTATCAAAGGTTTTAAGAAATTCCTTAATATCAAAGAGAATATTTCCTAAATCCCAATTGTGGATCTTGTCTTTCTAAGGGAATTTATGATGAATATAAAATCCCCTTCAATCTAAATCATCTTGAACCCCTTTTCTTTTGCCAAATTAATGCCCCAAAGAAGTGCCATGGCTTCAAAAATTTGTTACTCTTGGATCCCTAAAGGTCTAGCATATAAATACAAACCCAATTACCTTTGTGGTCTCTAAGAATGCCACCTCCCCCAGCAAGACTAGGGTTACCCTTCGAGGCCCCATCAAAATTCAACTTTAGCCAATTAATATCTGGTTTAGTCCATTTAACTCCCAGATGAGGAGCCTTGAAATTGAGAGAACTAAGGGGAATATTTAAGAATCTGCGACCCTTGTCTTGGGACAAGGGGCCTTACCTTTGCCCTTGAAAAGTCTAACATTTTCCTTTAGGGAAGAGCACAAATTGGCACTTACCTTCTTAACAAAGTAGCATACTTGATCCCTGAATATCTTGCCATTTCTTTCCTTCCACAAGCTCTAGAGGAAGTGAGGGAGAGCCATCCTCCATGCAACCACAAGAACCAGATATTTAAAAGGACAAGTCCATTGTAAACAAAACTCCTCCATAGATTCAGGGACTAACTCCATTGAAGATCAAGAGGTCAAGCAAAAAACAACAAGGGAGAAAGGGCAATGGATAAACAAATGATTAGCATTTTCCTCCTGTTTACCACAGAGAATGCATCTACTGGGGATAATCATACCTCTTTTCCTCAGATTTTCAAGGGTAAGGATCTTGTTCTGAGAATTAAGCCAGTAGAAAATATTAACCTTGGGGATCAAATCCTTAACCCACAAAGTGTTCCAGTAATCCTTCTAGTCTAGGGCTATGAAATTTAAGAGATAAGCATATTTAATAGAAAATTTCCCCTAACTCCTCTTCTCTCCAAATAACAGAGTCCTCTTGATGTTGAAACCAAGGAATGTGGAAATTCTGAAGCTTTAAATTGATGTCAATGAAAGGATGAATGGGACCAGTAAAATTAGGAGGAGGAAGGATAGAGATCCACTTTAGGCCCTCTCCACTCCTAATCCAGTAATCTTGAACCATCTTTCTACCATTCTCCTCAAAGAGATGAAACACAGATTTCCAAGGTTCATCATTTGCAAGCGGTTTGTCCTCAAGCCAACTATCCTGCCAAAACTGGATTCTATTGCCTTTCCCGATATTCCATTTAATACCTTGGCCCAAAATAGCTTTAGATGACACAAAGGAATTCCGAAGGTCGAGCCCAAAGGAAGATCATATTTCAGAAAAAAGGTGTCTAGTCTATCAATATTCCACAAATATTTCTTCTTAAGGATGTCAACCCAAAGACCTTCTTCCTTGGTAATCCTCCAACCAATTTTAGCCAAAAGAGCCTCATTCATTAATTTAATATCTTTTAACCCCAAACCACCACAAGTATTTGGTTTGGTGACTTTGTTCCAAGAAACTAAAGGATATTTGAAATGATCCTCAACTTCTGACCAAAGGAAATGTTTTTGAATCCTTTCCAATGAGACAATGATTTTAGTAGGGAGCTTGAAAAGGGACATGACATAAATTGGAATTCCTTGCAAGGAGCTTTGAAGAAGTTGGATCTTGCCAACCTTTGATAACAAGGATCCCTTCTAAGTAGAAAGCTTCCTGCTCACCCAGTCTATAAGAGGATTCCAAATAGAAATGTCCACTTTTTTAAGAATGAGAGGCATTCCAAGGTAAGAGTCCAGAAAGGATTTGATCTTGCAACCAAGAATTCGGGTCAATCTGTTCTGGAATTGTTCTTCCACATTAATAAAAAAACAACACTCTTATGAAAGTTGACAAGCTGCTTTGAAACCATCTCATATTCTTATAACACTTTTTTGTAGATAGTTTCCTCTTGAATTGCATCTTTCCCAAGTAAGAAGTTATCATCCACAAATTGATTAAGGAAAACAGGAGTTAACCCATTATAAATTTTAATCCCTTGAATGAGATTTTGAGAGAGCTTGATTGCAGAATCTACTAAGGGTTTCAGCCATAATATAAGAAGGTAATTCCAATTGTGAAGGATGCCAAATTTATTGTGTATTTGATGCATGCTTATAGATTTGATATTTTAACACGTCATCATTTTACATTTTATATATAGATTCAATTGTGTTATATCATCTTTTGTTACCAACATGTTGGGTCCACCTGCTTCATCCCTCTTCAAATATATTTGAATCTTATCGTGGATATGTGTAATACCCTTCTCCTTCACTAAATTACTTCATTATAATGTTAAAAATGTTGTATTGGTTGTCCCTAGACTGAAGCACGTAGCCCTAGTTCGTAAGGCCTCTTAAAAAGATTTTGTATGAAACACAACTACTGAAGCTACAATATGTGAAGAATGTTTGCTATCCATATCCTATAATATTATGAAATCCATTTTTGCTTTGAAAGGTTGAAGGTACTTTGAAATGTGGGTGACATGCGTGTATTACCATTTAGGAAAAAAATAATCATGGATAGTTTTATTAAAAAAATATATGGAGATTTGGGATTCCACTTCGATTTAATTTATTACGCACATAGAGATTCAATATAACTGGTAATAAAAATATTGACTTGGGAATTCATGTTTTCTGTTCATTGAGTGCGTCGATCACATACTTTGTTAGAGAATTCAATGCAATCATTTACAAAATTGTTGAATATGGCGAGAAGTTTTCTTAGAGTTGATATAACATGCAAGTGTTTATCATGTGGACTGTGGTTTATAGTTTCCATTTTTTCCCTGATAAGTCAATTTTGCGACATTTTGTTTGTTTTCCTATTGCATTTCTATATTATGTTTGCATGTCATTTTGTGAAAGCTTGCCTTTTTAATCAATTTTTTCCCTTGCATTCTGATGCATCACATAAAAAATTGAAAATAAATCCCAAATAGTTAAATCATTTTGAACAAACTATCTCGGATTATTATTTTCCCAATTGGTTACACAATTCACCAGATAAAATCCAAGTACAAGATCAAAAGTGTACAATCAAATTGCATACATTAATTTTATTATCGATTGTATATAATTCCAAATAATTAGAGGATGACTACAAATATTGGTTCCATTCTTTCGTATACTACATGTGTACCCATGGAATTTAAAACTAGTGGTTGTTCCTGGAGGAGGAAGTCTACGCCAAGGAGTGAGCAATATGTATTGTCTAAACAATAAATGTGTTTGTGATCTTATTTATCGTCTTAATGTTACATACTTTAATTTCTCTTGCAGAAAGAATGATGGGTGTTCAAAATGTAGGCGTGGAGAATTTGTGGGCTAAATGTAGATTTTGATAAATGATAATCCCATGTATTTATATACTCGCTTCCTCCGGTGGGGATACATACCAGAGGCACATGGAATTTTATATACTCGCTTCCTCTAGGTGGAAAGGATACATACCGGAGGCACATGGAATATTTATTTTTGTTAGCATAGTATAACATATTTAATTAGATTAGTGACAAGAATATATCTACACCACATAGTAATAACTTAAACATCCGAATAAATTCATAGTAAAGTTATGTTAAAAGATGAATTTTTATACTTGTAGGTGACTTGCATCTTAGGTGGATTTGAATGAGGTGCTATCGGAAGGGTAAGATTTGGAATCGAGCATGGAGGTTTGTAATTTATATTCGCAAATTGATCTCTTTTTCTTAGAGCTTCATAAATGGTAGGAAAAGCCTTGAAATGAGAGCTTTTATGTCCGTAATGTACTTTGTTGTAGCCTCTATTTTTAAATTATTTTGAAATTTACTTGTGCTTCTCATTTGGGTTGGGTTAGGTTTAGGATATGAATAAGTGTTTCATAGTTTTTGTTACCAAATCGGAATTGAGTCTCAGTATCATTTGAATCAATCACGTACATTGATTGAAGCAAATGCGAATACAAATGATTGCCAATTTTCGTAATGATGTATTCTTTTGGGGTTATAATTGTGTTACTTCTGAGTGACCTGATATAAAAGATGTGACATCGAGAGAAACCTATGATAAAATATATTTTTATAAAATGTGAAGACCACTTTGATAACAGAAAAATCATGATCATTGTCATAGGTAAATGAGTGTGATACAACACTACATAATGAAAAAAGGTCGGGAAGTAGTATGGTAGTAGAGGCACCTAATGTGAAGTCTGCAAATGATAATAATTGTGACTCATTTTTGAATGTCCATGAATCATCTTTGTGATGCACAATTTTCCCTGAGAATTCTAAATGCAAGAAACTAATCTTCTAGTTTAAGCAATTTTAGTTTTTCTTGAAAGGTTGGAGAACATGAGCCAAACACAAACCATAACAACTATCCTCCCAAAAAAAAAACTCGATCATAAAAAGGTAGGTAGCTCGGTGGTGTAAAAACCATTTCACAAATGGTAGCTCTTATGTTTGAGTCCTATTTGGTCCAAGGGAACTATTATGAAAAATATTATATGATATTAAATCAACATGTTTCAAAAGTTATGGGGATGGAATCAATTTTGGTTTTACTTAAAAACTTGAGTATTTAGAAATTGCATTACATTAAACCCAGATTACAAGTTTCCCATTTGTTTAATAAATATTATGGAATTCTTTGGTTTTTTTTTGGTAGAACTAATCTAGTTTACAAGTTTCCCATTTGTTAAATAAATATTATGGAATTCTTTGGTTTTTTTTTGGTAGAACTTATCTAGTTTTTTTGTTGTGTCCCAATTCCCAGATGAAACATGATGATATAATAGGAAGATTTTTTTAAAAGTTAATACACCATGATTTCGAATGTATGAGGGATGGGTGGAGTGGTAGGGCTTGGGGCCTACCAAATAATTGGCCCAAGTTCGAGTCATAGTAAATACACCATCAATTCGAGTAAATGGTTACAAAAGTGTTGCATCCATGTCAAGCCACTTTGAGGGGCGTCCTTGAGATCGTGGTGGAGGTCCAAAGTGGTGCATCCATGTCAAGCCTCTTGAGTTGATTTAGTGTCTTAGCAAAGTGATGAAAACCCAGAGCTCATCAAAATGGTGTCTTTGAGATCATTGTGCGACCTGAAACAATATAAATGGAAATTTCATAAATAACATATAATATGGAAGATTCTAGATGCCTTTTTACAATTCTAACAATCCATTTTCTATGACATCATTAATATAGTAAATAAAATGATATTGATATGGGTATATAATTGCATTGTGCGACTTGAAACAATAGAAATGGAAATTTCATAAATAAATATAATATGGTAGATTCCGAATGCCTTTTTATAATTCTAACAAACCCTTTTCTACGACATCCTTAATATAGTAAATAAAATCATATTGATATAGTGATATATAAGCGCATTTTGTGACTTGAAACACTACAAACAAAAATTTCATAAATAACATATAATATGGTAGATCCTGGATGCCCTTTTACAATTCTAACAAACCCTTTTCGCAACATCATTAATATAGTAAATAAAATGATATTGATATGGGTATATAACTACAAATGACGGGAAATAGGTGTTTCCCAGACACAAATCTTGGTATGTACATGATCAAATGGTTGGTTCACTAATGCCTCTGATGAAAAGTAGTGGCCATATTTGAAAATTGAGACTGCTTCGTTCCATTGACAATGAGGAGGCCTCGAGCTATCCAAAATTTTAATTTTTATTTATTTTTCATTGTAATGAAATTACTTAAATAATTCTGATTATCACCAACAATAGAACACCAAATAACACAATATTATAGATAAATGATCTCAATACAAAAGTATAATATCTTAGCCACTTCGAGGGGCAACCTCCAAAACATACAATAAGACTCAAATGCTCAATATGATGATCAACTACTACCTACTAACCTCTATATATACTATTCCTATGCTATGGCCAACACCAAGGCCGACCCACTAATGATAATATAACATATATGAAAGAGATATATCATGATAATAAGTTATGATAGCCACAAGTTGGCTATATACATCCAATGTAAGATATATGATTAAGGGCGTAACATGCCCCTCCCCTTCAAAGCAACATTGTCCCCAATGTTGAGAAGCTCTGGATGTTCTTCAGTAGGAAGTTTGTATCCTCCTAAGTTACATCTTCATTGTCTAGATTTTTCCACTTGATCAAATACATAGTGATGACCCTTTTCTCAATCGCTTAGTGAGTGTCTGAAGGATGTATTCTGGTTCCAAGATGATTTTTCCCTCTTCATCAAGCTTTGGTAACACTATCTGGGCTGATACCGTCTATCCAATTACCTTCTTCAAACAAGATACATGGAAGACTGGATGAATTCAAGTAGCTAGAGGAAGTTCCAGTTTGTATGTTACACTACCAATCTTTTGTAACACTTGATAAGGGCCATAATACTTAGGTGAAATCTTATTATCCTTTTTTTATTGTTTCAAGGACATTTTCTTATATGGTTGTAAATGCACAAAAACCCAATGACCAAATTCAAAATGTATTTCACTATAATGTTGGTCTTCTTGTTGTTTCATGCAATTTTGTGACATGGCTAAATTCTCCCTGAGACTAGAAAGCACCTCTTGTTGGTGTTGAATATGTTCTTCAATTGCTCAAACCCTTGGTTGGAATCTCAAAGATGAGGTGATAGATGGTGGATGGTACCCATATAATTCCAAGAAAGGAGACATTTTAGATGAAGTATGAAAGGAGGTGTCATACCACCATTCTCTCTTGCCCATCTCTCTTTCTTATCTAAGGTAAAGCAACGAAGATATCCCTCCAAGAACTTGTTTACCACCTTTGTTCACCCATCGAATGGGGATGATAAGAGGAACTACGAGCTAGTTGTGTGTCCAAGCATGAGAACAAGTCAGTCTAAAAATTACTAGTAAAGATAGGGTCTCGATCACTTACATAATCTTTGGTGTCCCATGTAGCTTCTAAATTGTATCCTGATGGCTCATTGCTCACTGTAATCGAAACAAATGGATGTGATAAGACAAAACAATGGGCATATTTGGCGAGTCTTTCCACCACCACCATGATTACATTTTTACCTTCTAATCTAGGCAATCATGTGATGAAGTCCGTGGACACCTCTTCCCACCTTTGGCTAGGAATAGATAGAGGGTGTAAAATACCTAGGGACTTAATTGTTTCGCCCTTATTTTTATGAAAAACCATGCATTCTGCCACAAATTTTTGGACATCCCCTTTCAACCCTTCCTAGAAAAAATCATGCTTGATTTGATGATAAGTCTTCAAGAATCCATAATGCCACCTACTGGAGAAGCATGGAGCTCATAGAGAACCCTATTTTTAAGGATTGAATTCTTACATAGAGATATTCTATCTTTATACCATAAAGCATATCGTTTCCATACAATTTTTTTTTGACATGCTTGGATCTTGTTGGAGATTGAATGAGATTTTGTGTACTTGGGTCATTTTTCCATTTAGACCTTGTATCCTCTATCCAATCCTCCTGTAATACAGATATGACACACAACAATGCCTCAGCTGATTCATCCTTCCAAGATAAATCATCAAAAACTACATTCTCTTTCCATTTCTTGTATATTATCTCAAAATCATACCCCAACATTTTTGAGACCCATTTGTTGTTCTTCAGATGATAAACATTGATCTAAGAAGTATTTCAAAATATCATGATTTATATTTACTTTGAAATGTTTACCCATTAGATATGGTCTCCATTGCTTCACTGCATGAAGTATGGCTAACATTTCTTTCTCATAAACTGGTTTAGATATATTCTTACCTTTGAACTGACGGCTCTCAAAGGAAATGGGTCAACCTTCTTACATGATTACTTCCCCATACCATACCCTAAAGCATCACATTTAACAATGAATTTTTTAGAAAAATATGGGGTGGCTAGAACCAGAGTGGTGCACATGGCCTCCTTTAACTTCTCAAATGATGTAGTAGCTTGCTTGTTCCAATGGAAAGATTCAATCTTCAATAAAGCTATGAGTGGTGCTGCTTTATGTTGCCATAATTCCTTACAAATTTATGATAATAACTCAGTAAGTCCCAAAAATCCTCATATATTTTTAGGTTTTGGGAACCTTCCATTCAAGCATGGATTTTATCTTGTTAGGATCCAATTTAACACCTTCATAAGAGACAATATGACCCAAATATTCAACTTCCTTACACCAAAAGAGCACTTAGAAGGCTTTACATATAATTGATGTTGTTCAAGAGTTTCCAACACCTTATTTACATGATGCGGTGTTCCTCCCGTGTTTTACTATAGATTAATATATTATCAATTTTGCGCACATGGCAAGATTGGACAACGGGTCTATCACGTTCAAAATGAAATAATAGTCCCAATAACCCACCTTTGGTTATTAACGAGATTTGAAATTAAAAATAATTCCTAAATTGCATATAAGAGATCACCTAGCATCGAAAGGCACCCATTGATCTCAACTCGGTGAAGAGTTCAGGTCATGTGATAAAGAACCCGGTGTCAAATTGATAATCATCTCGAAATCATCTCGGTGAGACTCTAATAAGAGCTGATGGTCTTGTTAATGCAAAATATAGCTCGTTGAAAATTGAATGAAGGGAACTCTATAAGGATCTTGGTAGAGATCGAATGCGGAAGTGAAAGCCGAGTCGTAGAGTCAAAGTTTGAGCTATCAATAAAGTCTCGATGAATTGGAAAGGTTCTTTAATTGGGGTAGCGAAGGCAAAGATAAGAGTTCGACTCATCTTTGTGACTCGTTCATTTTGGAGATCATGTGGTGAGCCTCTTTTAGGACACATTCACTACTAGGGTGATTCAAAGCAAGCCAAGGCATCAAGAGTGCCATAAAATGAATGGAGATCGTTATGCAAACAAATATACGTGATGGAGCCCTATCAATGGGACTCATCAAGCATGATGGATAATTCAAGGCAACTCGTTTCGTGTGGATGCATTAAAGATGGTTTCTAGGATACAATTCCAGGGGCTCATTGATTAATGCAAACCGGGAGGCCTACTCGAAATAATTTTACAATGGTAAGCTCGCAGAGGCAACAAGAATGGCAGGGTATTAGTGAATACATGGTTGACGTTGTTCAAACCTTCCTCGACCGAGCATTTGGTTCAAATGGCGGTTGACATGTTGCATTAGATAGCGAAGTTCTTTTGAGCACTTCCAACAAGCCGTCCAACGATGTTTTTATCATTGGCTCAAAGATCGAATGCATCCTCAAATTCAAGATTTTCCTTCAAGATATTTTTATGAAAATCGATTAAGTGCGATAAGAGTGTTAATGGGAGACTTGATGAAATTTATACAAATATTCTCTATCGAGACCTTACTTGTTTTACGATGCAACTCATGGAAGTGAATCTCATAGAGGTGGAACTGTTTCATATCAGAATATTCATGAGGCACAATTTGCTTTGCAATTATATGAGCATCTTCAACGAGTCACTAGGTTGGCAAGCATAAAGGTTTTTGTTGAAATTATCACACCTGACAAACATCTTGAAATGTTTGCACTGAGAGTTTAATGTTATCCTCAAATCTGATGAAGGAAAACTCGGCAGGAGAAAAAATCGGGAGCACGATCATGGCAGACCGAGTAGGTAATCCCGCGCATGGGAAATATTTTACTATCTTGCCAAGGTTGCGTGGCGAAGCTGAGGCTGGGGCCCGTGGATTAATTTGGCCGAGCCGTTATGCGGGGATTCGATGGAATGCCAAGTGGGTTTTCGTGGATGGCAAGCCAAAGAAGAAATTCCACGCGGGGGAGATTCAGGCAAGCACCGCCAAGTGGAAATTTTGGGATGGAAAACCATGATCAGACTTCCGTGAATGGGAGAAATCAGATCAAACTGCCAAGCGCGGAAATATTACGATGGCTATCCATCATGAGACTTCCGCACGGGCCATGTAAATAGAATTTCGCGCAGCTTGGAGTGGTCCGAGTCTTTGTGCGAGTCACCGGGAGGATTAATAGGACAGTTGTGAATTGGAGTGGGTCATGGGTTAAAAAAACGTGATACCAATTTCAGCGGAGGCTACAGGCATACCCAACCAAGGCGATGCGTTAATGGCTCAGTCATGGCTCATGTGCGAAGAGTTTGTGGGAAAGCAATGCTGAAAACTCCACAACCTTCTCCTCATCCTCTCATGACAGATTCGAACTTGATGTGGTCGCGAGACAAGCTCCCACACACAGCAAGGCATGTTGCATCTTAGAGAAGCCTTTTGAATGCTTCCAAAGCAGCCCAATTGTGTTGTTATCATTCAATATCGAATGCATGCTTATCCTTATTCGAACTCGAGATCGAATAGCAGCTGCGAGAAGTAAATATTCACCGCCGTGTACGATGGATTGTAGTCACGCCATTCAAGGCCTCATAAAATTTGCCCGAATCGGAGATGAAGGTTTATTACGGTGCGAATGAAACGATTCATATTGCTCACCATGTTTTCGCCTTCCTAATTGAATGTGAAGGTCAACTCGAAATACTTGGTTGGCCTCTTTGCATGCTACATCCTTGTTACTTGTAAATGGTCTCTTTGAAAACTCTTAGGCGGTTAAACATATTTATACCCTTCCATTATGTACGTCCAATCGAAATAAAAGTATTCTTTTACCAGTTCGAGAAGCTTGTTTTTTTACAATGGACGATTATCAGTAGTTTCAAGCTAATTTTTCTATTAGCTTTGATCCACGACTAAGGAAGAATTCATATGGTTACTACTACATTTTCCAAGGTCCTCTTGGTTGCCCATTGTTCAATATATTTTTTGAAGGGCTTATTTTATGTGTTGCAAATTGTAACATAAAGGATCTTTTTAGTTTATGGAAAAATGAGTATATTGTGTAGCTCACAGCTACCTATGCCATACTAAGATCCCAATAGTGGCATAATTGTTGATTGGAGCTGAGATTGCAGAGTGCACTGCCAAAATACCGAAGGACTCAATGCAAAAGATCCAATTGCCAAAGCGAGGAAAGAGTTAGTGTGGGGTTCAAAATTGATTGCAACATCGAGTTAGAGGATTTGAAACTCACCGAGTTGAGATTTGTGCAGACTCTATCCACATGGACCCCCCTCCTCTTCAAGTCAAACGGGTCAACGGGGTCTCGACATTATGTTAATTAAATTAATATTTTTATTTAAATATTTTAATAATAATATTTATTATTATTATTTAAATATTTTATTTAAATATTCTTTTAATTAATTGAGAAGACTAGGTCATCAGGCAATTAATGACCCATGATGGAACCTTCTCAGGTGGTTCAACTAACTGTAATAAATACATCATGGGCCTTCAATTTAGGAATGCAATTATGACATTTCCTCTTCTTTCTCACATATTCTTCTATAAATGTAAGTTGGAAGCTCATTTCAAAGGGTTCCAATAGTTCGGACATTGGTCGAGCTTAGATATCTCGGGCCGATGTATACTTTTCAAGAATCCTCTCTCTTCTGCAATTTGTTCTTGTGTGTTGATTTCAAGCCTCCTCTTCAAGATTGTAATGGTAACTATTGCCTCTTCGAATGTATGATGCACTCAGTGTGCATGTTATTGAAGCAATAAAAGTGTGTGTTTTGTGACTAATCTCGGTCCTTTCATCCTTCTCGCACTTCTTTGTGCCTTTCTCGTACTTGGAGGTACACTTTGTGCAAGTTTAAGTTCTATCGATTCTTGGAGTTCAAGCTTTATCGAGTGGTGAAGTATTGCATGCAGCGGTTGAGTTGTGGTGTCTGTTCACACTTCTTGAGTTCATCCTTCTTCACCGGGAAACTGGTATATTTCTGCCTCGATAAATTTTATCAAAGGGAACGCGTGTCTCTTAGTTTGTGGTATCATGTACCCTCTCTAAGTTGCGGTAGGGTGAAGTTGACCTGTGGTGCGTACACCCTCTTCAAATTAACCCTTCCCAGTCACGAAGACACCCTTTATTTGGTTCATCACCATCCCTAGTATAGTTTCATTTCTATAAATATCTTTCCCTAAAACCCCATGAAATGTTAGCATAGGACTAGATAATCATTTTTATTCTGTAGGAGTAGTACAACACTTAGTTTAGGAAGAGGAAGCCGGCCTTCTCCTGGAGGTTCACCTCGAGCCCAAGTCCCACAATTGAGAGGTGATCCCATGTGTCCCAATCACACCGAACGTACTATTCACATCCTAGCCATTCGGAGGGTGCAAAGTGATTTGGCGACAACAATATCATCAAAGAACACTAAAACAAAATTCCACAGAAATGGATTAAAGATGGAATTCATCAAGCTTTGGAATGTAAAGGGTGCATTTATTAGTCCAAAAGGCATTACCAAGAACTCATAGTGTCCTTCATGTGTCCTGAAGGTTGTTTTATGAATATCTTCATCCTTGATTCTAATTTGATGATATCCAGAATGAAGATCAAGTTTTGTAAAGTAAACAACACCATGTAACTCATCTAGCAAATAATAAATTACAGGAATAGGAAACTTATCTTTAATTGTGTACTTATTGAGTTCCCTGTAATCTGGACACATGCGCTAATTGTCATCTTATGTACCATCACTACAGGAGAAGAGTAAGCACTCGACTATGATGAATAATTCTTGCTTCTAACATCTCTTGAACTATCTTCTCAATCTCACTCTTTTGCATATAGGGGTACCTATAAGGTCTGATGTTGGGTGGTTGACTCCCTGGTACTAGCTAGATGGCATGGTCATGGTCTCTTTTTGGAGGTAAACCCTTTGACATTTATCCAAACACCACTGAGTGCTCATCTATAACTACTTGCATATCTGAGGGTATAAATGTATTTGAATGATGTGCTTCCAATGAAAATAGATGTGCCACAAACCCCTATGCACCTTTTCTAAGAATTTTTACATCCGATGAGAACTTACCAAATGTGGGGACTTTGATCTTAGTCCTTTTAGTTTAAAAGTCCTCCTTTTTGAATGAAATCGCATGAAAAAATCTTGGAAATTCATTTTAATGGTTCCCAAGGTGGTAAGCCACTTAACTACTAACACAATGTCTGCTCCTCTCATGGAAATTACATACATATTGCTAGTTAGAAAGTAATCTCCAATGGTGAGATTAATTTTATGGAATTTTCTTGAACAACTAATAGTTTTCCCATCGAGATCATGAATTGAAATTTTGAAGCGGATAAACAAAGCGGTTCATGTATAACCAACTTATGATTGATGAAGTTGTGAGTACTTCCCGAATCAATCAACACTATTACCATTTGTTTTTTAAGAATCTAACTACTTTGAAAGTTTGAGGAGTGATAATACCTAAAATTGCATGGCATATGATATTGTTGGGTGGGGATATCCTAATTCCTCCTCAGGCTCTACCTCTTCGTCTTCTTCATTTTATTCTTCTTCATTAGGCCCCTCGATTTAGAACAAATTTTTCAACACACTTATGTCCTCGTCCAAATTTGTTGTCATGCAATTAAAACATAACCCTTTGGCTCTCTTCTCTTCAAATTTTTGAGTTGTCACCTAACGGCCGAGGGTATGATGGTGGAAAGGTGCTACGATCTCTCGATATTACCGATAGTTTGTTTCCTATCGTAAAGAAATTTTCCTCCGCCTATTTGCCATGATCATAGAATCTGAAACCTTATGAGGATTAAACATACGCACCTCAGTCTCAATGTGTTCTTTAAGACCCCCAAGAAATAAGTCATTCAGATTCTCTTCAGGAATATTTTCCACCCGTAAGGAAAGGTTTTGGAATTGATGGATGTAATCTTTGACTGTTCATGTTTGTCTTAGCTTTGCTAACTGATCAAATAATTCTCTCGACACAATAGAAATATAGTAAAATTGTAAATCTTTGGTGAATAATGTCTATGTAACATTGAGGCAACTCTTTTTCCTTTGAGAACATAACCATTGATACCAAACAAATTGGTCAGGTTCGAGATACAAGGATGCCATGGTAACCTTTTGTCCCGATGGAATCTGATGAAGATCAAATAAATTCTCCATCTGGTTAATCTAATTGAGTGGATCCTTTCCATCAAACTTACACATTTCCACTTTTGGAATCATATTATGGGCCTGTAGAGTGTTTGTATTTAGATTGGTCATGCTCGAAGATCCACCCTGACTAGTTTGTATATTACTTTGACTTGAAGATCCACCCTGGTTGATATGAGTATGATTGAGTTGTGGCTGATTAGGAAGGATATGATGACTCATTATATTGTAACTAAATTGGTGAATGAAATCCTCCAATCGCTATCCAATATTTTATAAATATTTTTCTTTGGCTTACTCTACCCTCGAGGTTTCACAACTCAAACTCAAGATGGCTTACCTTATGGTCCGTTGAAGTAAACCCTAACCTTGAGGACTCTGTAGTTACCCCTTCTGACTCTAACTCCTCAACTATTATCTCATCCTTGTCAGGGGTTTTACTCGGAGTGATGGGATTATTTTTACCTCTTATCGAAGGCCCCGCCATGATGCCCCAAAATGGTAGGATTTAGGGATCAAGGTCAAAATTTAGGGTTTGGGATTTTAATAGGAATTAGGCCAAATGTGAAAAACTCAAATAACTAACTCAAGCTAATTTTTAATCCTCTTTTTGGAAATGTAAATAACTTGGAAAAATTCCACAAATTGCACCCTAGGTAGCCGAATTATGAAATAACATAAAACTGCTATAACTTTTGCAAAACAAGTCAAAAATTCTTGAAATTTGGAGAGGAGCTTACTTGACTAATTTCCTCACACAAAATAAAATTGTAGAAAAATTCGCCACAATTTTGAGATATGGCCAAACCTTCACAATTAGGGTTTGATGCGCAGAGCTAACCGAGTTCAAGCTCTGATACCACTTGTAATGAAATTACTTGAATAGGTCTGATTATCACCAACAATAGAACACCAAATAACACAATATTGCAGATAAATGTTCTTAATATGAAAGTATAATAGCTTAGCCACTTTGAGGGGGCAACCTCCAAAACATACAATAAGACTCAAATGCTCAATATGATGATTAACTACTACCTACTAACCCCTATATATAATATTCCTATGTTATGGCCAACACCAAGGCCGACCCACTAATGATAATATAACATATATAAAAGAGATATATCATGAAAATAAGTTATGATATGCACAAGTCGGCTATATACATCTAATGTAAGATATATGATTAAGGGCGAAACATCCTCCCCACAAGAACCCGATCTTGCTTAGGTATCGTCAATGAAAAAAACTAGTTTTAAACAATTCAACAAATTTGAATGCTTTAAAACCAAATAACCTACAAAATAAAATTGCAGAAAAATTTGCCACAATTTTGAGATATGGCCGAACCTTCACAATTAGGGTTTGATGCAAAGACTCCAACTTGAAGTTCAAGCTCGATACCACTTGTAATGAAATTACTTGAATAGGTCTGTTGATCACCAACAATAGAACACTAAATAGCACAATATTGCAGATAAATGTTCTCAATATGAAAGTATAATAGCTTAGCCACTTCGAGGGGGCAACCTCCAAAACATACAATAAGACTCAAGTGCTCAATATGATGATTAACTACTACCTAATAACCCCTATATATACTATTCCTATTTATGGCCAACACAAAGGTCGACCCACTAATGATAATATAACATATATAAAAGAGATATATCATGAAAATAAGTTATGATATCCACAAGTCGGCTATATACATCTAATGTAAGATATATGATTAAGGGTGAAACATCCTTCCCCACGAAGAATCCGATCTTGCTTAGGTATCGTAATCAAAAAAAACTAGTTTTAAACAATTCAACAAATTTGAATGCTTTAAAACAAAATAACCTACCCTGAAAAAAAGTGGCAGATAAATTTTGAGTAAAACCTTACTTGATCTAAAGCGACATAGGAAATTGGAGGAAATTGCCCTAATAAGCTCGAGCTGTAGTGCCACCTCTTCCTACCATAGTTTCCTTGTTGACTCATTACTTTTATTGATGATGGAAATGGAATTTAGTATCATTTGATTACTATATGTTTTTATTTTGGTTTGTTTGACGACACTTGTGATGATTTGGGCACATAACGCCAAACTAGTATTGTGGTTATTTCTTAGCTCTTGCATGTTATGATTTGGATATCAACATATTATGCTATAGTTGACTTCATTTCACATGTGATGGATTTACTTATGGTTTCGTCATATACTTGGTTATAATTTGAATTGAAATGGCTAATTGGATGTTGCCATGTGTTACTTAGATGGTTAATATATTTTGGATTAGTATGGATGTATATGATTAGCATGAGTCATTTCCTACCGACAATCATTGTTGCGTATAGTTAGCATGATTTATTGAGATTTTTTAATTTTTATATTTTATTGAAAATATATTTAATGTTTACATTGAGTGTGCAGCATTATAGAGCACATGAGAATGCGGGTTTCAGGGATACACTTCGAGGTTTGCACTAAGCGGCCGATTGGGCGAGTCCTCTCCATGTTTATTATGTGAAGCCTTATTCAATGTGCATGTTGTATTCGGATACAATGGGTGATGCCTACTTGTTAAATTTTATTATTTATAATTTATTTAGTTGTATTGAGAGTTTAGGGGCCTAGTGGCCCTCCTTGTGTTAATTTGTGTTTAATGTTAATTAAGTGGGTTATTAGAGGAATGAGACCACCTAAGTGCCACTTGGGTGGGCCCCACCACATCAAATATTTTTCCATTTAGCCCAAACTCAGATTTGGGCTAAAAGTAGCAATTTTGGTGATCCCTTTTCATGTTGGAAACTTCCTATAATGGAAAAACACCCTTTCCCTACCTATGGGTAGGGGTCTCTTTTCAAGGCTAAATGAGAGTTGATTAAATGAAAAAATAGAAACTATTATTCTTATTTTTATGATTTAATCTAACTAGAAACATGTCCACCCATAATGTAAGAAACATGTCCACCCTTGATAGTAAGATGTCCACCCATAATGTAGTGAATATTCTATGTTTATATACGGATCTCTTGATCAAATTTCGACACTAGTGACCTAAAAACTCGACTACAACCTAGGGGAATGCACAGGGTAACAAAAAGACCGACCTCGAACAAATAAATCAAGACCACAAATTATGAAAACAAGGGCACCTAAAATCATAGACTGGGACACCCCGGCACCCAAACAGAACCCTAGGTGCCCTAATATAGGACTGTAGATGACAACTAAGAGAACATTATGACACTTAAGACTCCCTAAAAGGTGCCCAAAAATGCATAGGTAAGTGATGACTAACTAGGAAAATAACAATGAGACCGAACAATTGATAACAAGACTAAGGGATGGGTCACTAGTGAATACTTTTATCATGCAAGATCCATATATAAAATAACATACCCGGTGGTATAAATGTAATAGTAAGTGCGTGATTTTGTGACTACATTTTCCTCCACTTTATGTTAGTGAGTGGAAATCTTAGTAACATAAAGTAGATAGAGATGTGTACCTGAGAAAAAGTCAGAGAAGCCCATGCTATAGAAGAATGTGCAAAACTATAGTAGAAGTGTGCTTGATAGAACTATACAAATGTGTTGAAGTTATGGATCAACAGGTTGATCCATGTGACATAACAAAAAAGTGTAAATGTTGCGATGGAGTGTGCTAAATGAAACCGATGAATATGACGTAGGATTATTTCGAATGTGATTTAATGATGAATAAATGGGTAAGGAGTGATTAGTTCCCAACCTGAATGATTGTATACGGAATAACAATAGGAGGATTTGGGCATCCTGCTGCCAGAGGAAGAGTGTAGGGAGAAAAGTGTATTATTATCCAATATTTAACTACAACCTCAAGATCTAGCTATTGTAGATGGACTCAGATAAAATTTTGTGATTTTTGGATCCAAATGATTTTGATAAAACAATTGACCCATATAGGAGTGATAGAGGAAAGGAACTCTTTCCCCCACTCCATGGGTGTCACCGCAATGTGAAAGCTTCCAAGTTGGGTCATCTGGAAGCGAACATGATATGAAAGAGGTAGCTTCCAAGTTAGGTCATTTGGAAGCAAACACAAAATGAAAGAGGTGGCTTCCAAGTTAGGTCATCTAGAAGTGAGCACAAACATATATGATGGCTTCCAAGTTAGGTCATCTGGAAGTAAGTGTAGAATATAGAATAAATTCCCAAGTTATGTCATCTAGGAAAGAAGTGGTGAATGTAACTCCCAAGTTAGGTCATCTGGGAGACCGCTTGTAGATTTGAATGATATGATTTTTTATTTGAACGCATTGATTTTGATTGGTTGATTAATTGTTTTGATTGGTTACTCGTGGAGATATTTTGCGCTAATTGCCCCCAAGTTAGGTCATTAGGGGAAGTCGATAAAATTTTGATGAAATGTCGCATAAAAATATTTTTAATCACTTGTTTCCCCAAGTTAGGTCATTAGGGGAATCAATAGAAAGTAATGTGTGATCGTGTTTAGGAAATTTTAAACATTTGTTGCCCCTAGATTAGGTCATTAGGGGAATTGATGGTGAAATATCGCGTTATGCATTGGTAAGTGTAAGATATTCAATGATCAAATGTATGGTGAAGTGGGGGATTATAAGGGGACCCCAATAATATTCCCCCCTTTCGGCGAAAGGGGGAGTGAATGAAAAGAATAAACATTAAGCTGATAGTAATAAGAAGATATGAAATCACGTATGTATTGAATACGAGACAAAAAGGAAGAGATATAATGCGCGTAAAAGGTGTACAATACGGTGGTAGGAAGAATTCTAAAAGAATTATACAAACAAGGCGTAAATCGAGAAAAAACACTCAAGATATGAGAAAATGATGTAACATGCTGTATTAGTTGTGGTATTAAGCATGAAATGAGGACCAAAGTAAAATGTAATAGTGAAAAGTAACTATAAATGGTGAAGTGAAAAAGTAATGTGTCACTTTATTTGTCTTTACGTGCGAGTGTGAGAGTGTGTACGAAGTGAGTGAAGATGCCTCAAGCGAGAGCATTACATCCTAGTCGGTTTGAGAGAGTGGCAACCACTATAGGGTCGCGTATGACTGCGGAGTTGTTAAGTACATTATTTTTGTAAAAATGTAGGGTGGAATAGAAGTTTTAGTTGAATTTTTGAAAATTTGAGGTTTTTATTTTCTTGGCATTTGGGACCTAGACAAGAGTGGTGAGGGCGCTAGGGACCCTTAGGACTGGAGCGCCTGCACTGGGCATTAGTGTCTCTGCTCAGGGCGCCCTAGTCCTGCATTTGGGCACCCTGGTCTAGATTTGTGTATTTAGTGGATAATGGTAAAAATATGTTTCTAGTATGTTGAATAAGTGTGTTTGGTTGTGTAAGGTGTTCTAACATTACATTTTTTGTTGTTTGGTGGCGTGCAGAGGGATATCCATTCAAGGGAGTTTTGTGGTGGTCATCACTTGAGTACATTACTTAGATCAAGTTACCAAATGATGAGTGGGATGTGATGGACTGTGTTGTCCTATGGCATATAACACGAATGGGGGATGTGCCCCATAATATGCCCATGTTGATCAGTATTGTGTGAGAGATGGTGTGTAGACACATGCACATTTTGGTTGCCTACAAGGAGATGATTGTGACATTGGAGGATGTTTATCACATATTATGATTGTCGGTTGTTGGGGAGAGGGTACGAGTGATGGAAGTAGTGGATATGGAGTGGCGATGTGCTCGATGAGGTGATAATTTATAGGGTACCAAGTACTGTTGAGGCCCATATCAATTTGGATGTGATATTGTAGTCTAGGGTTCCGCACTTGCATAAATTTATCACAGTGGTGATTGCTTCATGTATAGCCATGGAGGGAGGAGGGGTTGGCATCTTGTATAAGATGCACGACATATGTCAACGGATAGAGGAGGATGGGATGAGATTCACGTGGGCATGGTGTGTGTTGGCCCATTTATACATATACTTGTATTGATTTACACAGGATGAGCATGGTGGAGGTATAGGAGCCACCACATTGATGCATGTGTGGGAATATGAGCACATAGTTGTATTGATACCACCACGGGGACACGAGGAGAGAAGTCATGCACAAAGATATATGCTCGACATTGGGTGGATGTTCACATTAGGAAGATGGATATTGATACCTTTAAGGAACTTATAGATAGGATGGGGCTTGAGTCATTGATATAGAGGCCATACCATGATTATGGGGGATGACCCGAGGATGTTACTAAGTTACGATGCATTCAGAGGAATATGTGGCTAGAGGACTACTTTCTAGGTGTGGCGGATCTTTTTCAGGTGGAGAGGGTGTCACGGTAGTTTGGTATGGCTCAAGATGTGCCCCTAGAGCCATATATATGATTGAGAGCTATCGATCTCCTAGGAGGGCTGATCCTAGGCTAGGGCCCAAGATAAAGAAGTTAATACCACTAGGGCCAGATGAGACAGACCTAGTGATAGCGGTTGTGGATGGAGATGATGTGGGGTGTACCAAGGAGTATCGAGCATGGTGGGCAACGCATTGGTGGGTATTACTATACCCAATATTCATGGGTACTATGGAGTTGCCACATGGAGGAGGAGGGGAGGGAGGTATCCCGACCCTATAGCAGATGATTGTGGCAGAGTGTGAGTATTTGTGTATGCCTACATTGTGTTTAACGGATTGTCTAAGTTGTTTTGTATGTTTGTAGCTAATGTGTGGTTTGATGTTATGTTTTGCATGGGATGCGTATTGGTCATTGATAGTAGACACATTGATCCATACATTGACGCGGAATGTGCCAAATGATGTGCTAGGTAGAGGGATATTAGAGCGTGTTGATGACATTACAGGTGAGCATGCCCATATTTTTGAGCCAATGGCCATAACAGCGGTGACATGTATAGTGCTACTAAGTGAGAGGGATGAGGCACATGAGGAGACTCGACATGTCCGAGAGGCGATAGGTGGTGGTCCCTTGGCACAGGACATGTTCGCACAGTATGTAGAATTGCATCATCATTTTCATATTAGAGTATAGAGATTACTATGCTACGAAGGTAGGTGGAGAAATTTAGGGGCCACAAAATGTGGCGTCACGTTGGTAGAGAGGCATCCAGTTCTAGGGCTCTTGTAGTACATGAGAGTGATAGCGATGATGAGGTCTGATGGGGATTATTGTATATGATGTGGGGTATTGTGCCCCAGGTTGTGAGACATGTTTTGGGATGATGATTGTATTAGCGATATATGTATGGACACCTATATGTTAAATCTATGTTGGAATGGTTTTCCATAGTGATGTAATGGATGTTGTATGATTCTATGGTTATTGTCCTAGCATATGTATTGTTTATATGTGATGAATATAACTTCATATGATGATGTTAGTAGTGGTAGAAAAAATGTGTATGGTGAATGATGACGATATATATAACTAATGTAATGTGATTGATGAAATATTGAATGAATGAAATATGTAGCACATAGGTAATGTAATGATTATAGTAGAATAGATGTGAAAATAGAAAAAATTATGATAGTGAAATGAATATAATGTCATGATTGTGTGAGAATGTAATGTAGTCGTAATAGGATAGGGGAGTAAGATTACCAATGCCCCTAGCATGTGAAAGAAGAGGCTCATGTGATTAAGACCCCTCAGTAGTCCAGTATGAGCCGCATAAACAAGAGTGCGTCATCGGGAAATGATTGAGTGTGGTAGATGAAATGACGAAGCATGTGATGAAAGGTTCTTAGAACTAATCCACAGTGTCCTTGAGATTTCACCCTGAAAGTTGGGACTACCCCTTTTAAATTGTTTTTCGTTCTTTTCAAAGTAATGGGTTGTTTTGTGTTTGTTTTTCCTGCAGTTGTTTGCATTTCTCTAAGGTATCCCTAGAGAGTCATATAAGACAAATTTGAAAAATACCCACATGCCAAAGCTCACTTAATCCCTTCACCAGACTTTGTCTGAAAGCGCTTTATTTATTTATTTATTAAATAAATAAAGTTATTTTAAAAATAATTTGAGTTAAAATTAGAGGATTTAGGTTATATAAAACACTTCACCCCATCATTATTACCACAAAACATTCAACTGGGGGGAAGAATTTTTGAAGATCAACTAATTGGAGATTTTTTTGAGTAATTTCCCACAACTTCTTTCGAGTTTTGTTTTTTATTTATTTTTGTCTTTCTCTGTTTTCCGTCCAAAAATCCCCGTAGCTTATTCATTATTCCTACTGCACCTTTTCCAGGGCCTAGGGTTTTGAAAATCTATCCACTTTTTTTAATTTCTAACTAAATGTCTCAAGGTGATCGAGCTCATGATTCTTTCAGGAGTTTGCAAGAAGTTGCTTGGTCCAAAAAGGTGTAAAAATGGATTTTATGAAAGCAAGAAAAATATAACCATCAATACGTAGAGCTTGAGAAAATATGCACTTTTAGAAAAAATGGAACCCAAAACGGAGCCACGGATTGAAAGTTATGGCACTTGCAAGTTTTTACGGCTACATCTTCCCGGACCCTTTCAAAAAATGGAAAATTTTATTCTATTCTTGTGTTTTCTTTACCAAAAATCTAAAAATGGAAATAAAATGTTGCGGATGGATAAGTTTTCACACAACTTTAAAAGAAGAAGTCATGCAAGTCACACGTTTTGGGAAAAATGACTTCTCCATGCAATCGGGAATTTTGGCATTGCCTAGAAGGTGGGAATTTGGGGTTTCTTGGAAGGTAAAAAATGAAAGGAACGATAAGAATATTGTTCCAAGCCGCGATCTCAGATGATAATAGCACACCACATTAGATTTGTAAAGCAGAAGAGCTAAAATACCATATATGGAAATCCATCATAATCCATAATGCTCAATACATTACAATAGAATGACTTGAATTATTCAATAAGAAAGATGTACATATAGGAGGAGGGAAGTGTAACTACTACCTAAATCAATGGTGAAGAACTCCCACTAACTGATACTGGTAGTTAAGTTAACTCCAAAAGACTAGTAAGCTAACTCGACATAACTGAGAAGCTAACTCCACACAACTAGTACACCTAAGCAAGCTAACCCAACAAGTGTAGGGCTAACACAAGTGTAAGAATTATCCTAATAAATAAATAAAAGGATAAATAATAACCTACACTAACACCCTCCTGTAAGCATAGCTTAGGTGGGTGGAAAAGAAGGTGGGTCCCGCAACAAGGCCTGATGAGGTACCCACGTACAACAACTGGGAAAAATGGACACCACAAGGTACCCAAAACCAGTAATAACAAAGTAGAGAGAAAAATATTACTTTGCAAGATATCCTCAAAAGCTCGACTCCAAAAACTTGTACAATGCTAAAGAAGTGTGGTGCACACTATGGTCTGAATCCACTGCTCGATCATATAACTCAAAAACAACTGACACTGGGCTTCACCAGAATAGCTCCATGCAAGGAGACTGTCAATGGAGTGATGTCGAAAAGTGAAAAACAAACACCAAACATAATTTGATCAACTGCTACAAATAGGTGTGCCACGATCCAAGAAAAACCAAGGCAACAAGGCAAGGACATGAGATCCAAATAAATAGGAGTGCCACGATCCAAGAAAAAGCCAAGGTAACAAGGCAAGGGCACGAAACCCAAAGAAGCAGTATCAACACCACACCCTCCCATACTACAGAATGGGTAGAGTGACACCACAGATCTGTATGAGTTGTCAAAATCAACTACTCAAACACTGACAAACTAACACTGGGCTCCACCAGAATAGCTCCCCACAAGAGAGACTGTCAACATGCCAAAAAAAGTGTCAAAAATACAGATCCAAAATATCTCAACAAACAAGAGAGATATAAATGTATACACCCATAGATATAAGAATGCAATACCCAAAATTTTAGGACGTCGGGCTCAACCGAAAATGCATCCACAAGTGATCACAACACCCTCCCGAAATTTGGCACTTTATAATTGAGTGCATGTAAATATTACAATGAGTAAAAATACCTTTTACATTTGAAATATGTGTATAAAAATGTCACCAATGCGTAGATCTAAAAAAATACACAATTTCAAAAAAGATCACCTTAATCCGAGCTACGGATCAAAAGTTATGAGCTCTACAAGGTTTTGCTATTAAAATAATATTTTAATGCTGATCTTTTTAAAAGGTACACGTGACACCCAAATGTCCAAAGGGTAAAAGAGTGCATCCACATGATACATGCTTGCGACCAAAGGATAAAATCTTGCGCCCAAAACCTAAAATTTCCAGAGGGTAAATCATTGCGTCCAGAGGGTACACGTCAATATCCAATGGATAAAAGAATGCACCTAGAGGGTACAGATCTGCGTCCAGTGGATAAAAGATTGCATCCAAAACCAAAATACCCAGAGGGTAAAAGAATGCATCCGGAAGGTACACACTTATATCCAATGGATAAAAGAATGCACCCATAGGGTACAGATCTGCATCCAGTGGATAAAAGACTACATCCAAAACCAAAATATCCAGAGGGTAAAAGAATGCATCCAGAAGGTACACACTTTTATCTAATGGATAAAAGAATGCACCCAGAGGGTACAGATCTGCATCCAAAGTGGATAAAAGATTGCATCCAAAACCAAAATATCCAGAGGGTTAAATAATGCATCTAGAAGGTACACGCTTATATCCAATGGATAAAAGAATGCACCCATGGTACATATCTGCATCCAGATTTGACTGTCTCAAAACATGGTCAAGTTTACAATGGATTCTAGGGTTTTGGCACCTTCCAAATCCAATGGCGCACTCCGTTTTGCATAAAAATGCATGTTACAGAAAAGTGCTAACAAATTCTAATACATGAAAATTAATAGACCCTTGTTTGCAAAGAAAAACTTACAAGATGTCTACATCATCTATCGCTCTGATACCATGAAAGGAACGATAAGAATATTGTTCCAAGCCGTGATCTCAGATGATAATAGCACACCACATTAGATTTGTAAAACAAGAGCTAAAATACCATATATGGAAATCCATCATAATCCATAATGCTCAATACATTATAATAGAATGACTTGAATTATTCAATAAGAAATATGTACATATAGGAGGAGGGAAGTGCAACTACTACCTAAATCAATGGTGAAGAACTCCCACTAACTGATACTGGTAGTTAAGTTAACTCCAAAATACTAGTAAGCTAACTCGACATAACTAAGAAGCTAACTCCACACAACTAGTACACCTAAGAAAGCTAACCCAACAAGTGTAGGGCTAACACAAGTGTAAGAATTATCCTAATAAATAAATAAAATGATAAATAATAACCTACACTAACATCAACTTTCAAAAATCTAAAAATGGAAATAAAATGTTGCGGATGAATTTTCACGCAAATTTAAAAGCGAAGTCATAAAGTCACACGTTTTGAGAAAAATGACTTCTCCATGCAAGTGGGAATTTTGGCACTGCCTGGAAGGTGGGAATTTGGGGTTTCTGGAAGGTAAAAAATTCCCATGATGGAAGTCAAGTCATTTAAGTGAAAAGTGAGAATTTTGGTGCTGCAAGGAAGATGGGAATTTGGAGCCTTCCTGGAAGGTTGTTTTTTCCCATCATGAAAGTCAAATCACTTAAGTGCAAATGGGAATTTTGAGCTACCAAGAAGGTGGGAATTTTGAGGCTTCCTGGAAGGTTGTTTTTTCCCATTATTAAAGTTAAATCACTTAAAGTACAAATGGGAATTTTGGGGCTTCCTGGAAGGGTAAAAATTCCCACCAAAGAAGTTTTATTCACCCATGCAAGTCGCACTTTTGGAAAAATCTCTCTTTCATGCTAGTCGCACTTTTGGAAAAGTAATTTCTTCATGCTAATGGGAATTTTGGGGATGCCAGGAAGGTGGGAATTTTGGGGATGCCGGAAGGTTATTTTTCCCCGAATTAAAGTTAAATCATTTAAGTGAAAAGTGAGAATTTTGGGCTTCCCGAAAGGTTAAAAATTCCCACTTCCTCTTCCACATATTTTTTCCACAATTCCTAGTGAAAAAGTGTGACCCATTCTGGCATAGCTAAATTCCTAGAAGATGACTTCTTTTAATTTCCGGAAGGATCCAATTTAGCACCTAGGGTTGGAAAGGCTTCCATTTTATTATTCGGATATCTGCATGTTGATGTGATTGCACATGTGAATAAAATAATATTTTTATCTTGCTTGACATGCAAGCAAAGTCTAAAAATAGAGGGCAACTTGATTTATAATGAGATCTTGGTGAAGAAATTAGATATTCTTGCTATGGACTACATACTTGTCTGAATTATTTACAGGAAACTTTATTTATGCCCATATTGGTGAAGAAATTAGAAGTCAATGTATGCTACATTGAATATATCTTCAGAATCAAAGGAAGAAATAAATCCAGCCCTCATAATTGTAAAGGCTTCGGAAAAAATCAGCCCCTTATTTCTAATGCAACTTATGTGGAATTCATTTCATGGAAAATTCCTTTCGGGAGAGTGCATGTGCTCCCTATCTTCCCTGGTGAAGCCTTCATATAATTTAATTGTATTTTCCTTCATCCAGTGCTTTCCAAAATTTAAAATTGCTCACATGTAATTTAAAATAAAAGATGACGAGTTTTGTTTGAATTGTTTATGAAAAACATTTCACTAGTGCATGTGCTTGGAGAAGAACCGTAAAAGATTCAAGGATAAGAGGGAAGATAGGTCGAGGTGGCACCGTAAGAAAATATTAGTCGATTGCTTCCAGATCCAATTTGATGAGAATCAAAGGAAAGGATTCAACAACATATGGGAGAAAAAGACATCTCAAATTCAAGACAAAGATATCATTCAAATCATTCATTGCTAAAATAGATGAAGCAAAAGTACAATGCATATTGGATCAACATGCAAAGTATGGAGGAAGGAAAAAAGAAAGAGTGTTGCAACTGGAATAAATTCATTTTCTTTCTCTTATTTTCTCTGACAAAGCAATTGAGAAATCAATTAAAATTGTAAAACTTAGGTAATTGGCTATAAAATATGTTACTTCAAGTTATTGGAAGAAGTCAATTACTTGAAATAGGTCGCAGACATGCAAAATAGAAGGTTCTATTTTCAATTATATGCATGTCATGCAAAGAGAAATTCTAGGAGGAAGATTTCCAACCGCTTCCCTTTTTCATAGCTTCCACATGTGGCAATTCATTGAAAGCTTCTTATTTGTAATTACCATCTATACACTATAAATAGAGGAAGAACGTATGTGTTAAAAATCAAAATTTGTTAATCAACATTCTTGAGTTCCGAATTTGTGTTGCAGCCCTTGATGTCATTTTTGTGAAATCGGGAATTGCATAAAAATGAATTTCCAGAGAACTTTGTGCAACGATGCATTTGCTTCTTACTTCTATGTGGATCTTAGATAAAATTTTTGTTATCTAAGATTTATATTAGAAGTCGTTTCTTTTCCTTTACTTATGAATATTGTGAGATCTACTTGTTTATTTAATCTATGTGTATGAGACCAAATCTATAAAATATTGGTTGAATTACATATCTTCCTTTCTTCTTTCCCAAATTCCATTATTTCCCCTTCTACAAATACTTCATAAAAACTACTTACTTGCTGCAGAATTGCTTAGCTATGGTTCATGAGCTTTGTAATTAAAGTAAAACCCCCACAAATAGTTATTAAGTTTCATACGTACTAGATTGATAAACATCTTACACGGGAGCCTCACTGGTAAATGAGGGAGATTTATCTCATGACTACCTAGGTTTTTAGCTGTGCAAAAAATCTAGCCAAAAATCCCTCAACAGTCTGTAAGAACTATAAGAAAACAAGTGCATCATTAAGGAATAAGGTGATAATAATCACCTACCAAAGAACAAGACGATGTGTGGTGGTGGAAGCATGTGGAATGGATGCAACATGAGTGTATGAACTAAATGGAGTGTCATGTTTAATAACCACAGGATATACGAGCTTGGAAAAAATCATGGGATACAACAACATGAAGCAATGGATAGCATGGGTGTAGTGGATGCAATGAATGTGATGGTGGAAATGATGGATGAGGTGGAGAACATACATGTGACAGTGGTGCATGAAGAATTAACTAAGTACTTGATGGAGAAGACTCAAGTGTAGTATGCCTACGCTTAACGAGGTAAAGGAAATAATGACCACTCACGAGAGGCAAAGGAGATGATATCAAAATCCACTAATTGTTGTATCCTCTCACGTAGAGCAAGACAATCATTATCTCGGTGGACAATGATGCAATGATAATTACAATAGTGTTGGTCATGTTACCATTACAAGCGGTGTGGGGGATGATGTTGGTTGGAGGGTAATCAAATTAATCACTCATTAAGTAATATGCATAATACATCATGTGGTCTAGAGTGAGGGTATAAATACAAAGGATATTGTGATGGAGGTGGAGTGGTGGAAGTAGTAAATTTTATGGTATTGAGAAGTATGGGCTGGTGGTGAAGGAGCAGCTTGAACTTGTTTGGAATGCACCTTAAACAAAGGTAGGGATTGCTTTGGATGCCTAACTAGAGGTGTGGGTGGAAGACCAAAGGATGGAACTATCGGATAAACATGTGTAGGTTTAACGATATGTGGGGATAGAAGATATTTTTCTTAATCAATGAATTTATAGAAAAAGAGAATGAATGACTCACGTAAGTATCATATTCTAACCTTTTCTTAAGTGGAGGAATGAGGCTACGAAAAAAACTAAATTGATTTTCTAAATCACTAGGTTGGAATATGATTTGGTGTATACATGCATTAAACTGTAAGATATAGTCCTCAAATGAGTTCGAGAGGAGCCTTGATGTAAATTAGGTATGTGATCATAAGTGACTCTAGGGACATTGTTGGGAATGAAATAATGGAGGAAAACATCCTCCATGTCATAGAAAGTGCTAATGGACCCAAAGGGTAAATGGGTGTACCACTGTAGTGCCTCATCAGTAAGACTATAACAAAAGGCCTTAAGCAACAATCGATCATTAGAGTAAGAGACCATAAGTGTACGGTAGTGTAAGATATGAGCATGAGGATTGCCAATACCATCAAAACATGTGAAAGTAGGCATGGTAAATTCTTTAGGGAAGGCAAAATTATGAATATTTTTAGGAACATGATTTCCATGTAAAGAATTGTTGTCAATAGAGGCATAATAGGCTTTACTTTCTAAAGTAAGAGTATGAACTTGAGATTGGAGTTGTCCTACAACATGCATGAGAGATATAATATCTTGTGAGGGGATGGTAGGAGATGAAAATAATGTATTAAGTGGTTGAAGTTTTCCATTATGAGTGATCATAGGGATATCAAGAGGCGATATAGTGGAGTCCGATGCTAAAGGATCTATGGTAGATGATGATGTAGGAGCTATAGTATGACTAGTATCAACATAATCCCTAGTAGGTGTAGTGATCAAGGAGGAAACCTCTATAGGAAAAGATGCAGTAGGAGCTGTAGAGGATGTGGGGATAGAAGGAGAAGAAGCAATAGCTAGTGGTGAATCATGCATAATAGTAGATGCAACCTCAGGAGAGGACAATAATGGAGTAGGAGAGTCACACTCAACGGTATAGAAAGAAGGAGACCCATGATGATCATTAGTAGAAGATGGGGTTCCAGAAATAATGTTGTTTCCATCAAGAGGATCAATAGGATCATCAATGTAATATGAAGGAGAATGCAAGCTAGAATGAGATGTGGGAGGAGGACTATCAGAAGAAGTAGAAGACATAGAAGTAGCTATAACAATAGGTGGAGTGGAGGGGGAGGAGGCATGAGGTACACCCGATTGTGGATCAATGTCTAATAAGTAATCAAGGATAGAGTAATATAAAGCATCAGTGTAATATCATAAGAAGGACCACATGTAACCAAATAACACGACGTACAAAAAAGTGAATACAACAGGGGTCATTAACAAGGCAACTATCTATAGAGAATCGAAAAGACTAGTTGGCACATGTTGCTGGCCTTCTAAGAGTTCTTGTTGAGTATCATCGGGTAGAGTCATGGGGGTACTATATAAATCTTGGAGTTTAGCTATGGAGTCCTAATCATAGATAGGATTAACACTAAAACGAGACACAATGGGAGAAAATAAGAACTATGCTTAACCAATAAGGTAATAAGAAGGATCCAAAGGAAAAGTATTCAAAAATTAGGGTTCACCAAAATGATTAACTAAAAATAGAAATTTTTATTCTTATTTTATGAGTTAATCTAAATAGAAACAGAATGCTATACTAAAATGTTGGATCTAAATATTTTACTTTATTATTTGAATGTATTGAAATAATGGAAATAAGAGGGATATGGTACTAACCTCAATTTGAATTACCTCGTAGTATGTTCGATTGAAGTAGAATGGGAAGCTACGATTGGGTGGCCTCAAGAAGGGAAAAAGCTAAGTATCTGACTGGACTAAGGTGCTTGGGAGGATAATGGAGACCTTGGTATATGATCTTAGTCTTTGTAGACTACGCAGAAAATTTCAAACCTAGGTCCGCAGTAGTGTCGCAAGGTCTTTGTAATACCTTTGTCTTTTTATATGGGTGTCATAAATACTATCACTCGTGTCATTTGTAAATGCAAAGTGTGAAGATCCACCTACAAAACCATATTCAAAGCATCAATTCCTAAGAAATAAAAATGCATATGAATAGGTCGAATGACCTTAGCCGCCACAATGGTGGACTTATGACTAAGCATTGCACTACATTCCAAACCCCATGTAGTTTTGTGTGCGTGTGTGTGTAATTTTTTCCTAGGATGCCCTAATGCCAATGACGTAGAAGTAGGGGGCAATAAATAAATGTAAAAATGCAAATGGTGGATGGAATAGAAAGAATACAACCCTTTCCCCTATGCTTGTGTGATGTAGATGTAGAAGATGCCTAAATGTAGTCCCTTGCCTTAGTAGATATCTTCCCTTGATAGTAAGATGTCCACCCATAATGTAGTGAGTATGCTATGTTTATATAGGGATATCTTGTTCAAATTTTGACACTAGTGACCCAAAAATGCCGACTACAACCTAGGGGAATACATAGGTAACAACAAAGACCGACCTCAAACAAATAAATTAAGACCAAAAATTATGAAAATAAGGGTGCCTAAAATCATGGATTGGGGCACCCTAGTTCAACCCTAGGTACCCCAAAGATAGGTCTAGATGTGACAACTGAGAGAAAATTATGACACCTAAGACTCCCTAAAAGATATCCAAAATGCATAGGTAAGTGATGACTGAATAAGACAAATAATAATTATGATTGACCAACTTACAAGAAGACCAAGGTATGGGTCACTAGGGAATACTATTATTACACAAGATCCATCTATAAAATAACATACCCGATGGTATAAATGTAATAATAAGTGCATGCTTTTGTGACTACAGGAGTTTCCTCCCATTTGACCCCTCACACATCACTTTATTATAAGTGAGTTGGTTTGTGTGTGTATTAAAAGTTGTAGAAGTTTTGATTTTAATCACATTTTGGGTAATTTTGAGTTTACCTCCAAAATGAGAGTTGTTTTATTCTTGTTTTTGTTTTTGAATTTTTGTGTGGGGAGTGGAGAAGGGTAACACATGTCACCCTATCATTTGGGGAATTTTTTATTGGTTTTATTTTAATATTCCCTCATGGAGAGGATTGGGACTTCTTGATCATTATTTCATTTTGGAGTGTTCACGAAGTCTTGGAGATTTTGGGTGTGCTTGTGGAGCTAGGAGCTTTGGATTGTGGATTTCATAGAGATTTTGGAGAGCTTGTTTGAGGTAGGCCTCCTTGCTCTTCTACTTTGTTTTTGCTTATGGAAAATAGCTTATGTTTTGAAATGAAAATGGTGTTTTGTTTGTGTTGTTTTTGTATGTGGATGATGGGTGTGTATGTGGATTTTTTTATTGTTATTTTTCTCCATCCATCATGCTTGTGATGGATTTTGGAGTGTTGGGGAAGAGGGAGGAATACCTTCTCACCACATGGCTTGATGGGAAAGCCATGATGGTTCTCTTTATTCCTCCCCTCATATGGTTTGATGTGGGGAAATATGTTCATATGGTTTGAAATTCTTCCCCATCCTTGGCAAGGAAATCTTAATGGTTTGAAAATCCTTCCAAGGAGGAGGCTTGGTGCATGGGTTGGAGAGATAAGGAGGGATTTTGTGTTTGGAGAGATAAGGAGGTTGCATGGAGTTTTACTTGTGTTTCCTATGGTTGGATTCACCACTTGGTTTCATTTGGTTTCTTACCACTCTTCCCCATTTTGGGGAAAACATGGAGCTTATCCCTCATGTGTTGTTTGATTTTGTTTTGGGTGTATGTGTGAAAGTATGCTTGTATGTGTGTTTTCCTCCCTATTCACTTGTGCAAAACCGAGGCATGTATGCTCTCTCTCCATGGGATTGGAGGGAGGCTAGCATGTCCTACATGTATTAGATATGGAATGTAATGATGCCAATATGTTGGGAGGTAACCCATCCCTTTATTCTTGTACTTTGGAGATCATTTTGGCATATAGAGCTTGCAGATTTTGCTTGGATGTTGGAAAAGAAAATTGAAGGCCTTGGCATGTTGTTTCCAAAATTTTGGAAGGCTTCTCCACTTGGATTTTAGTTGGTTCTCCAATGATGTTGTAAAATCATTTTTGTAGTCTTCCATCTTGGGATGTAATTGTATCTTACTCTTAAAAATGTTGTATCATTTGTAAAGTTCTCCCCTTCCTTCATAACAAAATTGTAAGGTTGTAATAAAATGGGCGTGTCTTTGATATTTTCCGGGAGGAGAGTAAAGGTTATTGCAAAGTTTGGTTTTCCATGTTGTAATAATTTCTTACCCTTTCTATTGAATATGTTTGAGAACTTTGTTTCAAGGAAGTTGGGGTGTACTTATGTTCTCTAAAATGATGGTTGTAAAGGTTGAAATGTATGTGTATCTAAGAGGAAAATTTGTTGAAATGAAATCTTGATTCTTTATATTGATTAAACTTCTATACTTGCTGTTGTGTTTGATGTCATTATTAAAACTTACCATCATTTCAAAAATATATATATATATATATATATATATATATATATATATATATATATATAAAATATATTGGAAGGTTTTGGTTGTTGATGGTGATAACACCCCAAACTTTTAAAAGCAAATAATATGACTAACTAGGAAAGGCTAACACCATTGCCACCTATAGTCAAGCTCTAAGTTTTAGGAATGTAACATCAATTATCAAAGCTTAAAATCATGCTTATGAATGTAAACTAAATGGAATTAAACATTAATCTACAAAGCATCCTTACTATGTATTGAATTTCTAAATTAACATAGACCTAAATGGATCTAAGAGGGAAATCAAATTGGGATTGTTTCTACTCCAAGGAAGGTGAAATGGTATCTCAAAATGACTAAAATGGTCATATTGGATACCCATATACTAACCCCATTGAATACTTTAGGCAAGGATTTAGCTTGACTATTAATCATATTTCTTATATGATATGCAAATCAAAGCATAGTGTAAAGTTTAAAGGTATGTGGTTAGTATTTTTATAGTTTTTCCTTTGAGGAAAACTAACATCTTGGTGCATGTGGGACTAAAAGTACAAATTAGATTAAGAATGATAATCATGATTAAGGCTTTGCTAATCATAATTAGTGAATTAACAAGTGATTAAGATGTGAGGAGCCTTAATCAACCGCTTAGGGTCAATTAGAAGGATAAGATAAGATTTTGAAGCTTGTTGAGATGCTGTGGAGGGAAATGGGGTGATTTTGAATGGTTGGAAGAGAGGTTTGAGACAATAATATGGTATATTGACCAAAACAAGGGAAAATAGGCTTAATTAGCTAATAATCACTAATTGTCTATTTGGAAGAGGATTTTGACTTATGATGTGTCAGTAAAGTGGAATACTTGAATGTGAAAGGGGTTAGGTAATGAAAAAGTACTTGTTAATTAACCAAAATGGTAAGAAACGTTAGTTAATTAGTGGAAATCACTAATTATAATAGAATTGGTAAGAATGAGAGTGATTTGTGTGCGTTTGGAAATAAGATTACAAAAGCGGAATTTAGGTGTCTACATTTTCCCCTATTTGAAGTAAAGTAACTTCACTTCAAATATAGTAGACAAGAATAAACAAGTAAATTTTGAAGAAAAAGTAGTAGAATGAAGTATTCCCCCTCGAGTGTCGATGGGGTGATAGAAGAAGTCAATTGAAAATCGAAATTATGATTGAAACAAATATAATAAATAAGGATAGGGATAAACATGGTTATTTATTGCCCCATGTGATTTAGAAGAAAAAATTAATAGTGATAAGAAATGATAATTGAGAATATAGGACAAGCCCAATATTTGTATCTAATCTTTCAATAAGCAACCGTGTTGTATCATTTTCCCCCTAGATATACATCATAGGCATTTATTAAAATAAAAAAGTGTAAGATAACATGAAAAGCTAAATTGCTAACATTTCTTCATTGCTAAAAATAACTCCATGCAACATACATAATGCAATGCAATACGAGAAAGTAAAATAATTCTTAATTATTTGCAATATACACAATGTAATGCAATAAAAGAAAGTAAAGTAGCTAACCTAACAAAGAAACTAGTACAATCACACATACCCAAACAAACAACTAAAATGAACAATAACAAAATCGTACCAAAGCCAAAAACTCGATGCTAATCAAACACCATGCATAATAAGGTGAAAGTAATTTGCATGTAATAACTTTAACAAAACCTTTGCAAACAAATAACCAACGATATCATATATTATTATAGATCTCAATGAAATACAATGAGAATGGGCCTTGCTTATATAGGCAAGGAATAACAATCTAAGAACTAGTCAAGGTCGTAGATCAAGCCATAAATCAAGAAAAGAACTAGTCATCAAAGAACTACTCAAGACCATAGATTTAGGAAAGAACTAGACATCAAGGATCTAGTCAATACCATAGATCATAAATAGAACTATACATAACAACTAGATAATATCCCCCTAATATCTAAATAAAATAAAAGAAATATCCACACACATAAGTGGGTGAGGATAAATACAATAAAATTAAATAAAGTACCTAGGTGAACATGAGCTAAGGTAAATACCTAATCTAACACCCCCTCAAATGAAGCTAGGGGACCAAAATAAAAGTGGCATATCCACATAGTATGAGTCTTGATAACTAGGCTCGATGAGGTACTCATGTATAATATATCCATGAAGAACTCTTGAACCAAAAGAAGGAAAGAATCATGCTAGAAGGAAATAGAAATAAGAAGAAGAAGGAAGATGTTCTCATGAATACCCCCAAAAAAAATTCTCAAACCCCAAGCATGCCATGCAACTAAGGTAGTGATGTGATGCAAAAGGCTTCATAAAGGTGTCCAACTTGCTCACGAGTCAAAATGTACGCTAAACAAAGAAATCCATCCTAAATGTGATGATGAACAAAGTGGATGTGTATCTCAATATGCTAGGTCTGCTTTGGTGCTTAATCGGGTCAGTTGCGAGAAATGTGAATGACACTTTGGTTGTCACACCAAAGTACATTTAGTGAATCCTATGAGAATCCAAAATCAGCCAATAACCGTCGAAGCCAAAGAATCTTCTCGACTTGCTGTCAGCTTCGCTGCCCCGTACTCTACCTCTAAAGATGAAAGTGTAATAGCTTGTTATTTTTGCACACCCAAGAAATTGGATAAGAACCAAGAAAAAAAGATAACCGTAGAAGTGGAAAACCTATCATCAATAAAACTTGCCCAATCTGAATTTGTATACCAAACTAACCGAGTATGACCCCTAGTGTAGTGTAGGCCAAAGTGGGAAGTTCCCTGCAAATAACGTAAAATCCTTTTAGCAGCCTGTTAGTGACTACTATGAGGAGAATGTGCAAATTGAGATACAAGCCCTAATGTAAATGAAATATCAGGGTGAGTATGGGTCAAGTACATGAGAATTCCAACCAATTGCCTATACAAAGTAGGATCACAAAGTGGAGTGGTACATGTGGAAGTAAGAGTAACCCCAGACTGAAAAGGAAATGGAATTGGTTTGCAATAAGCCATATCAAAGCGTTGAAGAAGATCATGGGTGTAATTTTTCTGACTTAAATGAATCCTTGAATCTATCTGATAAATCTACAAACCAAGGAAATAATACAATAACCCGATCTGTCATGTAAAAATATGTAGAAAGAGCCCTCTGAATAGTTTGAATGTGGGAAGAAGAGCTGCTAGTAAGTAACATATCATCAACATACGAGACACGTATCAAAATATCCTCACCAATATGTTGGAGATACATTATATGATCGGAGTGGAAGTGAACAAAACTATTATCTAGAAGAAAATAATCCATCTTCTCATACCAAGCCTAAGGGGCTTGTTTGAGACCATAGAGAGACCTTCAGAGCTTACAAACAAGAGAAGAATCTGAACAAATCTAGTAGGTTGCCCTATGTATATTTCCTCTTGAAATATTCATTTAAGAAGGCACTCTTCACGTCCATCCGATATACGGACCACCCCTTTGATGCAAAAATAGAAAGTACAAGGCATACAAAATCCATCTTGGAAATGGGTGCAAAAGTCTCAGAGTAATCAATACCTTCAAATTGTGAAAAAACCTTTAGGGTAATGTTGGTAGAGGGTTGATAAGGAGCTCAAACAGGAAGGTGCATGTTGACAATAGAGGATGACAGACAACTCAAAGTAGGAGGGCATCATCGTAAGCCCTCTTACCGAGAGGTAGACACGCCTTTGGTGTAATAAATATAAGATATAAATATATTTATAAATAAAGGGTGGTGAGTTGAGGAGGTGTTGTCGTGAGTGATATGGGTGGATTGGAAATCAATATAAGTGAAGACTGCCGATTTAATTACATGTAACAATAAGATGATTCACCTATTCTTGTAAAGTGAGACTTGTAAAGTCTTAATAGTATATGATTTGTTCCCGTCTAGAGGACATTTGGTAGTGTGCATTATTTTTGGGCAAATCGACACTTGAATATCTAGATGGAATGTCTCCTCCCTCTTTCTTGAGTTGCAGTGTTTAATAGGTGTCCGGTTCGCACCATCGTAAATGCAAAAAAATACCATCATCTGTTTCGGTTATTTAATATGCGATGAGTGTCACTCTTAAATATGTTGTTACTCCATGGAGCAGTAGATTTGGCGCTCATCCTAAACTTTTTGTCTATAATAACCATATTTTACACTTTGTAAAATTGTCAACCTGTCTTTATTTGACGTGAAAGAATTTGGCAAAACTGTCATTATTACTATGAACATAGTTAATATAAATATAAGTGCAACATTACTTATATATTCAAATAATATATTTTGTTGTAAATGTGCTTATATCAAACATATAATCCTTGAAACTTACATATACAACTTAACAAAAATAATTTTTTTAAATTATTAAATAAATAAAAGATATTTAAAAGAGATGGACGGATTGTTTAAAACCTCTTAACTTCATTGTTTTTGAGTTTGACAGGTAGGGGCAGCCGAAATCTCATCCCTGACTCCACAACTGCCTGAATAAAAAAAGAGGGATTTAAAAAAAAAAGAGAGTATGTAGTTGGTCTTAATTATATTGCACTCCCAACCCCGCTAATTATACTATATCTCCAACATTAATGACGCCCTTGATAGGATTAATTTCCACTCATTTGGTGCCCTTGAGGACCTGTTAGCCACCCGTATCATCCTGCCCGACAAGCATGATGCAGGTATTGTCCTAGTAGTGCCACACCCCTAT
Organism: Taxus wallichiana var. yunnanensis; assembly: GCA_018340775.1. Classification (NCBI taxonomy): domain Eukaryota; kingdom Viridiplantae; phylum Streptophyta; class Pinopsida; order Cupressales; family Taxaceae; genus Taxus; species Taxus wallichiana. The sequence continues at coordinate 231,684,123 of CM031241.1, forward strand.
TTCATGTTCTGTAATCGACCCCATTTTCAGAATATACAATACCTTTTTTCTATGTAAATTTACAATGGCGGTTTCAAATTAAAAAAACATGCTTTTACCAAACAATTCCATTTGTATATGATTAAATCAAACCCTTTTTCTCCAGGCTTGGATCCTTTCGCTTCAGCCGAAATTCTCAAATGCTATAAGGGCTACAAAATATAGCAGTGCTCAGAACATAGAACCATAAGATTTTACGCCCAGGGTTAGGAATTTACAGTTAAGCTAGGAATTTACACCCAGGGTATGTGCTTCAAAAACATTTAAATGTATGGGTACTGTTCTGTTGTAGATAGATTTAATCTAGAGAGCGTTGTCGTGGAGCTTGAGAGAACGTTAGTCACACCTTCGACGTAAATATTGACTTTGGAATTCATGTTGTGTTTTATGAGTGCATAGATTGCAAACAATGGACAATGAAATTGAAGAATTAATCTTGATTTTACAAGCTTCTGATTTTGTACTCAAATTTCATTTAATTTTTTTAATTTTTTACATGGAGATGTCATCCATGTTCCCTTTTTGCTTCGTTGAGCAGCTTGGTGTGGTTGTCTACCTTAAAATTGCAAAGATATGCCCATAGATCTTTTTTTTATATTCTTGCATGTGCTCAGGTCATGGTTCCCTAAAATTGGGTGATAGACAAGAATGGATTGAAGTTATTACAAGACAAGTTCAACAATTTTATTGAATTTTAGTTTTGTTGACACTCAAAAAATTGACAATAGAAAAATTAATCTCATCCTTCAAATGATATTTGTTATTTGATGTTTTTAATCCAATCATTTGAACATACATGTCATGTTTTCAAGAAATTTGTATGCCCTGAGGTTACTTCGTTGATATTCCACAATTTGTGTATCTATCATATTGATGCACTTAGACATGAGGTTTGTATTGATGTTTTCTTTATTTTATATTGGTGAATGTGTTGTGTGTTGACTATGATGAATGTGTTACATTTATAGTTGTAATATGTTCAGTTGTATAGGTAGCTTTCAAGTATTAAGCAATTTTAAAATTTTAAATTGTAATAACTAATTAAGTGATGGTCTTCAAACATGGAAAAATATAGTCGATCAAAAACTATGATAAATCTAGAAAAGCATACGGTGTCTCTATTCTTCTAGGGATTGCTGAAAACCTTCTTAACAATTAATAAAAATGAAAATCTTTTAACTCCACGAAAATAAAATCTTAGAAGTATTCATAATTTAAACATTCCATATAATAACTAACATAAAAATATGGAAAATATTTATGATTTATCATATCGTAACTACAAACTAAATTAACAAAGCTTAAATATATGCTCACATTATTTTATATGTTTTGTTGAGAGTTCTTGCGCTTGGGAGTGACTTCCATTTATTCTAATGTTTCTATAAATATTGTGGATGATATAGCTAAGGAGGTTGTTTAAGTGTTTGATTACTTTGAATATGATTTCAAACCTTATCTATCTTATGTTGTAATTTTTGTTTGATAGTCAGTTTAAGGATAAAATGAAACCTACTACTTTAACCTATTCTCAAGTTAATATGTCTTATTTGTTTTTAAATGTTTGTTGTGTTTAGTATTAATTTATGTCTACTTATGAAATGCTTCCTTCGCATGTAATGACCATTTTCTCTACTTTTGTGGGATATGTGGAAGGAAAGTTGTCTTTAATGGTACTTCAATCACATGTCTTATGTTATCCATTGTTCTTGATTTAAATGAATTTCAATTTTTTCCATTTGGTTTTGGATTCCTTACCATATTTTGGTTCTTATTGACATTTATTGAAGCCATTGTGGAAATGTCAAAAATTGTGTGGCACTGTACAGGGTTCAAAATATGACATTGTGCAAGCTTTCATGAGAGTAAGTTTAAAGAAAAATCTCCCCTCTAATGAAAAGGTGTCAAGTTTTGTACATGAGATTATTTTCATGATCACTTTATTTCTATGGAATAAATTTATAAACAAAGGATCTCTACCTATAGTTGTTGGATGAGATATAGATTAATAATGCTACATTGGCTGGATTTATGCAATTGATTGGTCTATAAGTCTTTCAAAGATGCCAGAGTTAAAATGGTTTAAGATTAAGGTATTCCCTTTTGCATGTAATTGTTTTAATGCTAGACATAAATAAAGTTTTGGTGAACTTTTTTGCTAGTCTATTGAAGAATTTTCAATACCTAAATACATTTTGGATTTTCCAAACACTAGGTTTTCCTCAAAGTTGGGGTGGATTTGTTCATATAATTTAGCACGAAGTGTTTACTGTCTTATCTTTATAAGATTGGCCAAAAAAATTTCTTTGGTGTAGTTTTTGGGTTTAATATCTACCGAGTTTCTCAACCATATTTGTTTTTAATGTATTTTAATCCTTAAAGAAGATATTTCAAGTGAAATAGAAGTTTTTTTGAGCTTATATGTGTGTGCTAAAATGAATTATGGATCTTGAGTAAATACTTAACACCATAATTATTAAGAAATTTTGGAGGGAACATGATCTTAATTAAATACCTGCCATCTAAATTATTAAGAATTTTGGAGGGTTTCCCTTTGGATGTATCTACATGTTTCAAATGACATATTTAGGGTATGCGATCCTATTTAGTTTGGAAAATTAATATTAGGATCTAATTGTATTCAAATTCAATTGGTTGGTATTATCACTATTTCTCTCATCATGAAGATGGGTATAATGTTTGGTTAATACTTCAAGTAGGGAAATAGGTCTCATTATTAGTAAGATACAAATCCTAATTTGAGAAGATAATATTTCCTTCTAAGAAATGTCATTATGTATAAAAATGTTATTAGATTTTAGTATGGCACATATGTGCAATTCTACCTACTCTTAAGGATAAAAGAGGCATTTTGACATGAAATTATATCTAGAATGTTGTTTGGCATTTTGACATGAGAATTACACCTGAATGTTGTTTCCTACATGAGATATGACATGAATTATATGTTGAATAATTTTTAGTGTAGGAAACTAGTATTAGTTTGAGAGAACTCTCCTTTTTGTATTGAAGCTCTTAACATGAATGCAAAAATGGACAAAAAATAAAATTCCTTTGTTAAGGTGTAGTCATTTGTTTTTTTATGAAATCTAGGCTCACAATATGTTACTTGATTTGCTCTTATATATTGTCTTTTGTGGATGCATAAAATTATTTGAATTAATTAGATTACAAGTCCAAACTTGTGGATCACTTGTTACATAGGAACAACATTAGGCTTAAATTTCAATGTATGTAGTGACTTAAAAAATTAATAATGTTTTATTTTTTTGGCCCCATACACTGCACTACCTGATGATCAACTTATTCCACACTTCTTTTTTCATTTTGGAATCTCGAATGTGTGATTGCACTTGAGTGGACACCGTGAACAAGATGATCAATTTGGACTTCAAGTTAACCTTGTCAAACCGATATTGTTGTTTTAAATCATCTCGGTGATTTGGTTACGAAACCATTTACAACAAGCCACAATTATTCAACCTCGATTTCAATTCAAATTTTGGTCTTCCAAAAGACATATTTGTCACCACGGAGTATTTGTGAGCTAAGAAAAAGAAAGGATTACAATACACCAAAAAAATGAAACAACCTCTTGTGCGGGAAAAATTGACTAGTAGGCAAATTTTTTTTTGGGGTCCTAGTGGCCTCTTAGAGCACAATACGGCTCAAAAATGACAATTCATGTAAAAAACTAGCAAAAATTCCTTTTCAGGAAGTTACCCTTTACAAACGTTGCCCACTACAACTATTGGAGCAATTAGGAGAATCCTTTTACCTTAAATTAGGTTTTTTTCTGGACTAAATTTAATGGGGGATTTAGTTATCTCTAGCAGGTTTAACAAGGTTTATTTGGTCGTTATGCTATATTTGGGGGCTTTATATGAATTTTTTTGAAAAATAATAAGAGGAGGGTGTGGGAGGGGCTCAAACCTACAACTATCCCTCTATAATGTCTTACAACAACTAGGATAGCTATGAATTATGATCAGTGTTCTGTTTAAACTGCTGCCATGGCAAAAGAGTGCTCAAAGTGCTTATGCTTTATGGAGTGAAGCTCTTTATATTTTTTTTGAAGAAAAAGATCTTATATTATATTAAATGAAAAATGATACAAGATTATCTCAATAGAAAACGGGTGGTATGAGAGCACACACCAAATCCACAAGCACACTAGGCCAAGCCTAGTAAAACAACAAAGCAACAACTACATGGGCATCTAGGAACACTAATTTTTTTTATTACCTGCTCCAACACGAGGCGTGAAACAGGAGGCTCAAAACGCCCTTCTTCTCCTTAGGTCATGTGACAATAGTCCACGGTGCCTACTTTTTAGGTGTGACAATTCGAGTGGAGGATCAAGGAAGGAGCTATCCCGATTAGGTTTAGAATCGAAAGAATCGGATACATGTGTCTCACTTAGCACCACCGCCAACAGGGGAATTTTGATTGTCATATCTTTTGGATGATCTCTAGATTCCAACGACGAAAATGGCTACCAACCTTTAGGATGTTGACAAACCCCTTTGTTATTCGTCTATTTATTCGATTGAGTGACATCGGAAAAGCCTCTTGAAGGTACCTAGTGTAATGGAGAAACTAGCAGGAAAGGCCATGTTCTCATAATCGAGAGTTTGAATCCACTTGAAGTCATCATGGATTAATTCCAACTTTTCTAGAAGCCCTTTGCTAAAATCCACCTCAACACATAGACAAGCATAAGTGAACAAACCTTTCTTAGACCGCTCATCATCCATCTTGATGAAATGACCTAAAGTGTCAATAATAATAGTACAAAATGTATGGTGCTAAAAGGGGAGAGATGAAAATTGAGGAGGTGAACCAAAACCTGAATTTTGAAACTACCATAGTAGAAGGATCAAAATCCAAAAACCAGGAGTAAGAAAAGGACCAACCCTACCCCAGAACCAAGGACCCTCATTAAGAATCCATTGACACTCTGTAGGAGAGAGGAAATGAACAATAAAAAACCCTTTGCACATAATTGAATCTCACAGTAATTGGTCCAAGTCAAAAGGATCCATTGTGTAGATCTTCATATCGGGGCCAAAAAAACATTAAAATGACATATAAGGGCAAATATATTGAGGGCGAGATAGATTTAGTTACCTCTTGAATAGGAAATAGTAATCATAGGAGTAACCTCTAATTTTTCCATGATGTATGAAGACCCGAGAGTTGATGCGCTCGACCCGGATAACTAGCAAAACATCCATGAAGGATTTATTAGTAGTTGAAGAGGAAGAGCCGCCGCCAAAGGTTTTGAGAAATGTTGCCGCCTTCAATAGGCTACCCCTACTTCCTTGTTTTTGAAACCTTCTCCTGCATGAAACCACCTCCTCCATCCCCATCCCCTCCAATGTGTAGAACGTTGTTGACAACATACACATGTCAGATAGGGCACGAGTTAGGGTTTTATTTTCTCATATTTTTTGGGGGTGGAAATTAGGGTTACACAACTTGGCTTCTCCAATTGTCTAAGATCTTTATATTTAAATTAAAAATTACAATGTTTGTAAAAAAACTACTCACCGTTTAGATTGCTTCCCAACTCGACTTAGTTGGCAAGTGACTTGACAATAGGGTATTTTCTTCACTTTTTGTTTTGTTCAACTCATTTTTCTTTCTTTTTCTACCATATTGTATTTTCACCACCGTTGTGATTTCACTTGTATTTTCTTTATAGGTCGTAGGTCATCTTGGAGCAGGGAGCTCGGCGTTGTGGGAGAATCTTGTCTCGATAGATTGGGGTGGAATGTGATGGAAGGGAGCACCTCCCGGGGTCGAGAGATGGTTGTGGTGAGGGAGTTATGTGAAAAGGGGAGTTGTGTGTAGAGATAGATGTTTGGGATATCACCTTAATTCTTGATGCAACCGGTTTTTCTTGCAAGTAATTAACCTAAATTAGATCACCACTCACCTAGATCACCTTCTCAACTCACTACAAAGTTATCTAGGGGTGAATGAACCCAACTCGGTCCTTAGGACTTCCAAGTCACCCCTTATGCACGAGCTTCGGTTTGGAACTCCGTAGGATCCTTCTTAATGAAATTAAAATATGATATTACGAGATGTAGAGGGGAAAATTTTGTCTCTTAATGAGGATAAATCCCTTGACGGGAAAATAATCATGATTTTTTTCTTCTTGATTTCTGCAAAAATATCTATACAAGATCCTGTAGAGCTTACTAGGGTGTGGAGATGTAGGTATGGGCTTGAGAATTTATAGAAGATAGTCTCTATCTCTCTAATGCATGTAAATTATTCTCTGAGATCGTCAATCACTTATACCATCTTTCAACTCTCTCCTTGGATTTCCTTTACCTACCCCATACCAAATGTTGATGAGTAAATAGGGAGGATGTTTGAAAATTTAATTAATGTGTGAAAATCAATAACAAAACATGAAAGTTGCAATGCATATATACATTGTACAACTTAATACAAACAACCAAATTTTTGTATATGTTAAAAAACCCACGTAAATGTATAATATGACAAAATATGGTTTAAACAAATAAAATCATATAACAAAATTAAACAACCATTTAAATAATTACCCTTGTAAAATCTATCTACCTATGGTAAAAGGTAACTAATACCAAATTACTAATTACAATGTAAAATTACCTAAATACTATATGTTTTACCTAACAACTTGTGGATCACTTGTTACATAGGAAAAAGCTCATGCAATGATAATCCCGATTGAGTATTTTCCTATGGGATATGGATTTTACACGCCTCCTTAATTATCATCTAGTTATGGATCAAGCCCAACTATCCCTTTAATTCCATCTTACATCTCACCTAAATTGCTCTCTCTTCGAAAATCCGTACATAAAGTTTAAAATCCATCAAGACTTAGGTAGTTATACCTTGGCAACATTTTCCAATTGATGAAATTAAAGAGGAAATTACCAAAATGTACAATAAGCTCTTTCATAACATGCCAATAAAGGGTAAATTTATGATAATAGTGTTGGCATGTGTGTCTAGAACTCCCCATGAGTTTTGTGACATGGACTAACCGCCTCTCGTAGATCCTAACTCTGGTGATCAGAATGAGACTAACACCTATGGGTTTTGGTCTAACGACAATCGTGGTCCAACAAATGGTATCAGAGTGACATGTCTCGAGTTCGAAACTCACTCGGGTAACACTGAGGGGGAGATTGTTGGCATGTGTGTCCAATGCTCCCTGTGAGTTTTGTGACATGGAATAACCACCTCTCATAGATCATAACTCTGGCGATTGTAGCGGAGACTAACACCTATGGGTTTTGGTCTAACAGAAATCGTGGTCCAAAAAATAGTTGTGGATACATGATGATCACGCCTTTTTCAATATGGTGTATGACATCAAAGCTGAAAAAATAATTTAGGCATCAAGGAAGTTATCAACAGTGTTTCTAGAGTTACCTTATTTGATTTTTTTAAGTTTTACTTTTGACTTGTGTGGCAAGAAGAAAATTGATGAGCTAAACAAAGTTTTTTGATATTCTTGCATATATTTTGTAATGAATATAATACCTTCCACTTCCTTTGTATTTTTTTCTTATAAGTTTCCCAATTATTCTTGTTGTGAAAATCCATCTCGAGATACTTGCATTATTCCACCACTTTCAGTGGTCTTCCTTTAAAATGAAGTGAAATTGCTTCTTTTTATTCATACTGAAAAAAGAATGACTTTATTTTTGTTGGTATTTACTTTCATTCTAACCTCTTGGAAAAATATCTCAAGGGCCATTAGGTGCTATAAAAAAATATGTGTTTTTTTACAATTAAAATGAGATCATTTTTATAAAGGAGTGACTTTACTAAATAGTTGGCTAAGTGGACGCCCCTCCGCCATTTTTATCCACTCTTTATCTTATAAATGTAAACCCTAAACAATTATATGAAAGTGGGTACCCTTTTTCAACACCAATTTCACTCTGAAAACTTTTTGAAAGTCCTTCCCGTTCTATTTTTTTACTCTAATTTGATCATGGATCCTATATATCATGTCACTCTATAATCATTTAAAATTATAAATTCCTCCATCTTACTCTAGAGTTTTCTTCTAGGGTATCGATGGTGGTGACAAGGATCTTGAGGGGTTGATCAAAAAGGTTCAGTATTTGGATAAGGTAATACAAGAAATGGAGGAGACAAATGCGGGCTATTGGGAAACTATGACGGAAGTCATTTAGGCTTCCAAAAATATGTTCTACCTAGATGAACTCCAAGTAGAAGATTATTGAGTTGGAGAAACAGGTCAAATATTTGAGTGACAGGATGGATGTGATGGAGGAGGGCATGAAAAAGAGAAAGTTCAATTTGTGTATCAATAGCTCTGAGGAATATTTGGAAGAAGATATGACTGAGATGAGAAAAGAGGAGGAACTCAACAAAGATAGTCTTGTTGAAAACATGGAAGCTTCCCCTAAAAGTTAAATGATCTTTTAGTCACAACCTATTTTTCTTGGCTGTTTTGTTTTGTGCCTCTATTTTTTGTTCATGGTTTGGTTTTTTCATTATAAGAGTTAAATTTTTTTAAATCCTTTTGGACCATTCTGTCTCTGTTTTGGCTGAATGTTTCTACTCTTTTTTGTTATATCCTCCTGTGTAAGGCCCCTAGGAGCCGATCCCTATTTTTACCTTATCTAATAAAAATGATGTCAAATGATTTTTTAGAATCCAACAAAGCAACAAAATTTGCTTCCCCTTGGTTATCTCATACGATTTCAATAAAGTTCCTTAGAGTTATGTAGTGGTCGATAATGGAGTGTTTCAAATTTAATCCTTCCTATCCTTTTTCTCTATTTCCTTTTTATTGGTAAATACTAATTTTACACTTTATCATGCTATGAAATAGTTTTCCAATAAGAGAATTTACCATGATAATGTGATAATTTGATGGAGTATTAATATCTCAACTTTTTATAGAGAGATAGTGATAATTGTTGTCTAATACGCAAAGAAAACTTCCTAAATGATGTCATGAATATGATTTATGTGTGGTGTGATGAATTTCATATCCCATTTGAGATATTCTACTTATATCTCATCTATCTCTTGAGTCTTACCCTTAGTTGGCCTCTTTATGACTTGAATGACATCCCCATGTTGAGAAGACATTAGTATTTGTGTTGATGATAAGGGCAAATACGGGAAGGGGGTAGTCTTTATCTTAATCTTGCTCATAGATTGATTTTGCATATTCTAGCCATTAAGTATTTTTATTATCTATTTTTGTCATCCTATGTTGAAGTTAGCTTAAAAAAATGTTTTTAATATTTAGGTTTTTCTATTAGTATTGTAAAAATTTTATTTCCTTTTTATATTGGATCTTCCTATGGAAATACATTTTTACTTTATATATATATATTGTATATGATTTGTTTTTTCTAGTCGGAATTTTTTTAGGTAGGATATATCAATTTTTATAAAGTTATCTTATTCTTTATGTATTTTATCTAGAATAAATGTTTTTAATAATGTCCATAAAACCTCTAGTTACAATAAATATTGTTCTATTAGTATTGTAAAATGTTTATTTCCTTTTTGATATTGGATCTTCTATTTTATTCAAGATGATGAACTTTGAAAGAATGAACCAAATGTTTTAATAACATCCACAATCTCATGAAGTACTCTAAAAATTAGTAACAAAGTTGTTTGTTATACAAATAATCTTATGAGACAAAATGTTGTTAGGCTATGTCTATGATATATGATTTGTTTTTTCTAATCTCCTCTTCTTTAAACAAGGAATATAAATTGTAGGTTTTTAGGATAATTTGGATACTCCATGACTTATACATGCCACTTAGTCTCTACCAATAAATGAAATAAGAACATTCTATTTTCACAATATTCTTTATGCATTGTGAATATCTAGTTTTGAAAATAGAGGTAAGATAATGTGAATTTACCATGTCACGAGTGATGGTATTTTCATTCAATATATAGTTATCTCAAGGTACACATTTGTATATCAAAAAATTTTACCTCTTTTCGACTAATGAGATCATGTCTTATTTTTAAAGCTCATTTCATGTATTCCTTCCCATCAAGACTGTCATGATGGTGTTGAGGGATTTGTAATTTTATTCAAGATGATGAATGTATCATAGTTGTCCGTGAGGTTTAAATCTCATGAATAGTGTCATGTAAATAGGGGGCCAAAAGTGCCACTTTGCTTCACTAATCAACAAAATGAACTTGATATTGAGATATGTGAAAGAATGAACCAAATGTTTTAATAACATCCACAATAACAAGAAGTCTATGTGAACAAGATTAATAACAAGAGTGTTAAGTGTGACAACCTCACTTGACATAATGGACATTATATTAGCCTTGCAAAACGTCCATTCCCTTTTTTATGGCAGATCTTATAAAATGAATCTATTACAAGACCAAACACTCTATGGAACCACATGGTAGTAACAAAGTTTTCTTTTGTTGACACAAATAATATTACGAGATAAAATTTGTTAGGCTATGTTTGTGATATATGAGTTTTTTTGGTTTTATGCTATAATCTCCTCTTCAAACAAGACATTAAAAGTATTAAATTTCAAGTTGTCAACATATTGGCTTCCCATATGATTGTAATTTGGATACTTCATGGCATCATGTTGCTCCATATCCAAAAAAGTATAAAATTAGTGTATTCTCTTCCTTAATATTCATTATACATTGTGAAATATAGTTTTTAAAATAAAGGTAGGGAGAAAGTGATTTTTTACCTTATTGGTAATGATGCCCTTTTCATTTATTACAATTATATTAGGCTACATTGGTATCAATGGAGCTTTGTGAAATGATATTTTTCATGTTTTTAAGTTTGTTTCATAGAGTCCCCTGTCATTTAGAGTGATATGGTGGTGATGAAGAATTTGAAATATTATTTTGAGTTAGTTTGAGGTTAAGTGATTTTTTTCATGCTCATAATATGTTGCCACATGTTTTATCCCTATAAACCCTTAGAGATATAATTGTTTTCTCAGTGTTGGCATAATCTCACTTGAGATAGGATTTGTAAAGTAGGTATTTTAAAGATTATTATCATTTTTAAGGTGATGAGAGAGTCACATTTGTATCCTCTCTATTTATTTTCCTATTTAGGAGTCAATTTTATTTTACCTTAATTTTCTACCCTTTTTTTCATCATGTGACTACTATAAGATTCTAAGTGTCTTTTTATTTGGGTTCTTTCATTTTTAAATTTTCTTTGTGTCGGGAGAGTTGAGCATGTTTTGTGGAGGATATGATTCCACATGCCCAAATCTCATGAATTGGGATCATGAAGGGTAAGTGAATAGAAATGGGGGACCAAATAGGGGCCAAAAGTGGCCACTTTGTTTCCACTCCTCAACAAAATGAACTTCAACTAATAATTTGGCATACATATGCTCAAAATTTGACAATTTGATAAGAATAATAATCGTAGTGCTCGGAATATAGTTTCTATGTTTTTTTTTAAATGGTGGAAATTAAGGTCAAATGTGGTGCACACACAAAGTGTGCCTATTTTTGTGTCAAAAATTCTTGTGATAACATAGTGTTTGTGTGTCCTCTCACTCCCTCTTCTTCTCTCTTGCCTTCCGAGAGATTGCCCTTTGTACATGAGGTACCTTTTCCCCGCCAATTTTTTTCTTAGAGTTCTTAAACTATTTTACAAATCTCTTCATTAAAAATTCAGCTAAGTATATGTATGAGGTCCCACTAATTTTTCATATTTTTTGGATGAATATATAATTTTTACTAATTTTCAAAGTGAACACATGGCTTAGTTATGATGCTCTTAGGCGTAACCCATAAAAAGGAAATATTTGTGTGTATACCCTCCTAATTTTGAGAAAAATAGTCGAAAAGCAATTTTTTTGAGTGAGTACGTTCGTAGAGTGGAATTTAGATCAAACCTTGCTTTAGATCAAATTTTTTTTAGTTTGAAAATTTGAGGAAAAAATCATAAATTATGTATTAAAAAGTATACATGTGTTTTGGAAAGAAAAGAAGGCACTAGTAAAAGAAATTAAGGATGAGAGTCTTAAACTAATTGGATTTTAGAAAGAAATATACTATAACAAATGTAAAATATAACATGACATCATAGTCTTGTTCTTTTGAATATTATTTTATAACACATGAGAAATTGGGGTACACTTGAGATTATTATGTTTTTTTGTAAAACATAGGTTTATTCATGGATTACATAGTACAAACCTTAGGATTAGATATCTAAGCCAAATGGAGGGTGGTTTCCAAGCCAAATAAAATAAAAGGCACTTGTGTTTTGATTTTATTATTGAAAAATTCATATTTACATAGTAAAAAACATGCGCGTCATAACACAGGTGCATTATGGCTTGGAAATTCTAATCCATAATGTGAGCATGTTATAAGGCACTTGTTTTATTATACACTCACATTATAGCGCACCAAACCATAACATGCTTGTGTTATGTGCAAAATGGCCAAAAAATAAATTTTGTCTTCTTTCTGGTCCCCCATCTTTGTGCACATGCTCCAAAGGTTCTTTTTACTATTTTTAAAATATTTTATTTAATTTTGTGTATGTACAAAGAGATGGCATAACTCGTCATGATCTCATAAAATTGTTGCATAAAGGGGTGGGGTGATCAATTGTTCTTTTTGGATTTGTCTTTTTAATACGTTTAATGATATAAGAATAAAAATATGTAGTTAGATGTATTTGTAATATAATTATAATCATTTTGAAGATTTTATGGTTTTAAATGTATTTTTTTTAAAGGGGTGAATCATGATTACATATTTTACGAACAATATTTGAGGTATATTTGATGATGATGAGATCAAATGAATCGATTCTAAGGTAATGGTTAATGTGATGAAATCAATGGACAATAATAAATAACTTAAGGATCAATTTTATTTTAGCAAACCGAGTGGGATTGAATCAAAGAGTTTAAATGTTTATTTTTCCATGAAAATATCTCCAAAGAAGGTCCGATAACAAATTGAGATGAAAACTCGAATGATCTTAGATTTTCGAAGTCAACATAATACTTTTTGTCAATTGGCTTATTATGGGAGACTTGATTCTCCTTTAAACCCGAGGGAAAAACAAGGGGAAAATCTTGTTTCTCCACAAGCATGGATGAATTTGTTGATTTAGTTGCTGATTTAAATCTCATGGATGTGGATCTTCATGGCAATCAATTTACCTGAAAACAAAAGGTTGGGGAGGGACTTAATTCAGATCAGACTGGATAGAGATCTTTTCTCTACTAGTTGGATTCTTCATCAGGACTTCCATCTCACTTCCCTACCCAGAATTGGGTCTGACCACAATCCGATTGCTTTAAAACTTTTCAATTGGACTAAGCCCACCAAGAGCTCCTTCAAATTCAAGAAGATGTGGATGGAACATGATGAAATATTTGAGAAGATTAAGGAATGGTGGAATTGGGATGGTGAGGGAACTACTCAATTTAGGCTTATTCAAAAACTTAAAAATGTCAAAAATAGGTTAAAATCTGCAATAATTTTTTTGGGAATGTGTTTGAAAAAAAGGAATTAAAGCAAAAGCTCCAGGATTTGGAAATAAAAAAGAATTCAAAGGGAGATCTCTAGAAGATCAATCAGTGGAAAAAATATTCTCTTAGAGCTACATACGGTTTGTAGTAGGGAAGAATCCTTATGGAGACTTAAATTTAGGGCTATTTGGTTGAAAGAGGAGACATAAGTACAAAATTCTTTCATATGACCAATTTGAAGCATAGAGCCTACTAATAGGATTGTGGAAGTTTCTAAAGGAAATGACATTGTTATAAAAGACCCGTAGAACATCAAAGATGAAGCTCTCAAATTCTATGAAAAATTGCTTAACGAGAAGAGTGCCATTAATGATGAGGCGGTCTCTTTCATGTTAGAGGCTATTCCACAAGACAAAATTGAAGAACAGAGATTTAAAGACATTACTAAAGTTGACACATTGGAAGATCTTCAAAAAGCAAAGTGTTCACTCTTGAACGAGATAAGGCTTCGGTCTGGATGTTTTCTCTTTGTCATCAACTTCTTTAAGGAGTTTTGGGAAATCTGTTCAGATGACATTCTTATGGCTAGTGAATTAATTCCTTAGAAATGGTGATCTTTTGAAAGAGCTGAACAACACCCACATTGTGCTTGCTCCCAAAAAAATGGACGCTAAGGATTTCAAGGACTTCCGACCCATCACCAACAAATAGATGTGAATGTTATTTATAGAATTTTTACCAAGATCATTACTACCAGACTTCAACTCATTTTGAATGATTTAATCTCAAAACAACAGAGTGGATTCATTAAAGGTAGGATTATTCAAGATGGAGTGATCATGGTGCATGAGATTATACATTCTATGGACAACAATAAAAAATCAAGCATGGTCCTTAAACTTGATATGAATAAAGCCTTTGATAAAGTCTCCTGGGCTTTTCTTGACAAGGTTCTAGAAAAATTTGGTTTTCTCAATAAATTTAGAAAAATTATCAAGGCTTGCATCTCTACCACCGATTCTCAGTGGTGGTAAATGGTGAGCTGGTGGGTTTCTTTACCAGCAGTAGAGGGTTAAGGAAAGGGGATCCCATATCCCCTTTGCTCTTCATTATTATGGCAGATAGCCTCAACAAAACAATTGACAAAGCAATTAAAGATGGTCTTCTTAAAGGCTCTAAGCCCACTTCCACAAATCAAGCTTCTCATCAACAATTTGTGGATGATACAATCCTTCTTTTAATGGCCTCAATCCTTGAAGCTAAGGTGAAAAAGTCCATTATGAAATTTTATGAATCTATGCTTCTAGACAAGAGATCAACTTTGATAAAAGCTCAATTTTCTTTTTCAACACTCCTATGGAAAGACAACTTAGAATTGCTAAAATTATGGGGTGTAAAATCAACTCACTTCCCACTACTTATTTGGGACTCCCCCTTGGTACTAAAAAAGTATCAACCAAAGTTTGGAATGACCTGCTGGAAAGATTCCAAAAGAAAATGGCTGGTTGGAAAGGGGCCATTCTTTCAAGTGTTGGTAAGTGTCTACTCATAAAAAGCACTCTTCAAAATCTTCCTATATATATTATGTCTCTCTATAATATCCCTTCTGCCTTCAAAGAGAAAAATTGAAAGGATACAGAAGCAATTTTTATGGCAGGGGATGGAAGAAAAATTCAAGTATCACCTGGTAGCTTGGGATCAAGTCTGCATTCCCAAAAAAATTGGTGGCTTGGGCATAAAAGATATCAAAAAATGAATGGGCCCTAATTGCAAAAATGGGTTGGAGAATGCTCTCAGAGGAACAACCCAGATTGACCTAATTAAGGCCAAATACCTTAATCAACAAGCAGCTATCTCTTTCCTCCATGAAGAACATCTTCCCTATGGATCCATTTTCTGGAATAATTTGGTTCAAATCAAGGAATTTCATCAAACAAGGAAGTAAATGGAAAGTGGGAAATGACAGAGATATAAATTTTTGGGGGGATAACTGGTCTAACTACAGTCTTATTGACATATTTGGAGCAGTCAAAGATAGCCTTGAACAAAAGTATGGTACTAGGGTCATTGATTACATGGATATGGATGGCAACAAGAAGAAATGGAAACAACTCTCAGTGGACAGGAATGATCTGAACTACATGATGTCCTCTCTAGCAAGAGCATTTGAACCTAATTCCCTTAAGTCAATTGGATGTTAAGGACGAAATGGTTTGGAACAACTCTATTGATGGAGAATACTCATGTTAAATCTGGGTATAACTCTTTCTTTGAAAATATTCAGAGTGAGTTTAACTGGAGCAAGATTTGGATGACTGAGCTCACCCCTAAAATAATTTTTTTCTTTTGGCTTGCTCTCAGAGGTAGAATTCTCACCAATGACAATCTGATGAGGAAAGGTTTCATAATGCCAAATAGATGTCACCTTTGCAAAAAATAATATGAGGATATTAAACATCTCTTTGTCCATTGTGAGTATGCCACAAAGATCTGGAGTTATTCCTTTTCTAAATTCAAATTTTCCTAGACTGTGCCAAAGGATTTCATCCAGTTTTGGACCCAATGGAATCCTCCTTTTAAACATTGTGTTGTGAGAAGACTCTGGAAACTAGTCATGCCCCATATTATTTGGAGGATATGGAAAGATAGAAATGACATCATTTTCAGAAATATTAAACAACACTGCAAGATTAGCTTTGTTAAGATTACTCATGTTATTAAAGAGAATATTGAAAGATTCAAACCTCCCAAGAACAAGAATTATCTTGAGAATGAAGAATATATTCTTTCCAACTGGAAGATTGGAGTTGACAATATTCGAATAGAAACATTTCAAACATTGATAGGTCTTTGATTCATTGGAACCCTCCTGATATCAACTGGCACAAGCTGAATTTTGATGGTGCTTCTAAGGGTAATCCTGGGATTGCTGCAGGGGGAGGTGTGATTCGAGACCACAAAGGTAGTCCAGTTCTTTGCCTATCTTTGAAAAAAATGGGGATCTAGACTAACCATTATCACGAAGCCTTGGTCATTCACACGCTCTTTGGGGATAAGAATTGCTCAGGATCATAACATTCAGAATATTATTTTGGAAGGTGACTCGCTAAACATTATCAATCACCTTAATCAGTCATCTCCTCCTAGCTGGACTATTAAGGACTTCATCATGGAATCTATAAACATTTTTCAAACCTTCAAGAATATCAGAATTAAGCATACTTATAGGGAGGGGAATAAGGTTGCTGATTCCTTGGCTAATTATGGCATCAATAATAATTTAATCATTTGGGATACCGTAAATCACATCCATGAGGAGGTACATAGTAGCATTAATATGGATAATTATGGGCAATCATAGATGGAGTAAGGAGAATAATGAAATGGTGCGGGCTTTAACAGTGTGAAATATCATCCTAACTACGGCCACATTAACTCCCATTATTCCCAAATAGAGTGCGGCGTTCTTAAAATATGGGATAGGCAAAAGGTAACAACATTTCAAACGAGGGTTTCAAGCACAAAAATTGTAGGAATTATAGAGAGAAGGAGATTGGAGGATCCCCGTGCCAACTGGAGCCTAGTAGTGACCCGGCTTGGAAGAATAATAAGGAGTAAGTGGAACCTCCTCAAGAAGGGTGGAATTACAAACTTCATTGAACGCATTTAGGGGCACGATCGAGCATTTCGGTCCAGTTCACTATGGACTGGAAGGATAGAAAAGTGGAGTATGGTGGCCACAAAATCACTGTAAATGAAGAGTTGATTGCTGAGGTGACATGCCTGGAGATGGAAGGCTTCCATTTTTTCAATAAGAGGATTGATAAGACTGCTGAGGCAAAGAAATTCTCTACTGATAATGAGGAGCTTGTTTTTGTGTCTGTGGGTGTTAGGGTAAGTTCTATCCCTTCACCTTTTGATGAGATTACCAGAATGATGGTCAAATATATTTCTTTAGAAGGGCGATATATTATTGTCCCTATAAAACACCTTGTTTTCCTAAACCACTTCAGGAGGAAAATTACTGTCTGCTTCCCGCATTATTTGTTGAACTCCCTTGAGCGCTCCATATTAGATTTTCAGAAGCACTCTGTGCTATTCCTCTTCATCAAGGCCTTATTCTTCTACTCCATAAGCTCTGTATCTCTAAATTCCCCAGCCTCCCATCCTCTCCCAGCGTTGTTCCACTCATTCCTACCACCAATGCCCCCACTCCCATCCTTGCCACCACATCCAAACCCAAGGCCAAGAACCTTAAGATGCCCAAATTGGACACTCCTCACTCGGCCCGAGTTCTTCATAGTACTCAAAAATGGAAGTTGTCCAAAACTTATTGCACATCGAAGAGTGCGAGGCCAAGAGGAGGCCTTGCAAAAGGAGGGGAAAAGTACTACCCAAAGGCTGGATTCTCTGGAGAATGAAATGATGAAGCTAAAGAAGGAAGTGCAACACATGGCCAATCAAAAGGGAAAAAGAAAGGTAGATGAGGATACTAACCTTGGAAATCATCAAGTCATGGACATTTACAAAAAATTGAATTCCTTAGACAATTGGTTGGGGAGAGCAAAGGACCGACACGATCACAACATGGAAATATTCAATGCCATAAGTGATTTCTTGGAGTAGCATGTTCACGTAATCTCAGTGCTCAGCGGGGTCCCTGACACTATCTGGGGGACGAACAAGGAGAGCAACCAAACCATAGCGAAGTTGGATGCAAGTGACCCCACGCACATCACAACTTTGGCTTTATTCACCTTGTTCCAAACTATTAAATCTAGGATAAACAGAGCTTCTAAGAAATAGTCTTCTTTGCGGGAGTTTTTGTTACTGATTCTATTTTTATCTCGTTCTTTTGCTATCTTTTTACTATTGTTTTGCTGTTTTGTTGTAGTGTATGCTCTGTTTTGCTTCTGTATAGTAACTTTCTTTTGGTTACTTGTTAGATTTAATGCCTATTCTGGATGTTGATCCTCTTTTGTGGTCCCTTTTCAAGTTATATATGGATTTTAGGCCCTTTATGTAAACAAGGGTATAGTCCCTTCAATACTATTTACCAATAATAATAATAAAAAAATTAAAATATAATTGAAAGATATGGTGTTCAACCCATGAATCAGTAGAATGAAAAATATAATAAATTGCATTTTGTTTTGAAGAGGTCTAATATCCTAGAAATGAGATAGGTATTCTTGTTGTAAAGGAAAAAGGTGGATAGAAAATAAAGGCTTCTTATCTCTATAGAGAAATATCCAAATTAGAAGTCTTTCCATATTCATAACTTATGATGGGGAACTATACATATGTCAACATTGTATGGAGAAAGAAAATTGCAAACTCTATGCTCATAATGGAAAAATTATAGTTGATGTCTCAAGGTTCTTCATTTGACATATTCTTAAGCTAACACATCCAAAGATTAATAAAATGTGGATTGGATCAAGAATGGAGAAAGTATAAAAACTTGTATGAAGTACCAAAGGAATGGTTAGTGAACCTAAATGCAAAGAAGAAAATGACATATGTTTATTACCCAATTTTATTATATTAGGATCCTATCAAAGAAGGTATAAAACTTATTAATATTATTTGACAAGGGTAGGACTTTGGAATGGTGAACGTTTTGTGAGTATATTCACTTCATAACAACTTTGAGAATAAAAAGCCATCAGATTAGGTTAATTAATCCCATTTATTTTGATAAAATATTTTAATGAATGTAAACAAGGAGTTAGTTTTTACATCGCATCCTACCTCATATGTTAGTTTTTATATCACATCCTACCTCATATGTCATGAATATGATATTTTACTTATCAGGGTTCAATTTCCAAGATATTATGAAATGAGACCTAACAAGTAAAATATCATATTAAATGATATGAAGGTAAATGGTCCCTCACACACACACACACACACACACACACACACACACACACACATACTTCATAATATCTTGGAAAATTGAAAACTACCAAACTAGGAGTCAATCTCTTTTCTTTTCATAAAATATTTATATATATGAATATAAACAAGGAGGTAGTTTTATAAAACATCCTACCTTATATATTGCATATTATTTTCTTTTAATTTTCATCCTTCCTTGTTCCTTGTATGGAATCCAACTCACAAGAAATTGATTCAAGTGGTTTGCAATGATTTGTAGAAGTATAGAAATTATGAATCCTATAATCTAATTTGTAATCATTTTATCCATATAGTTTTCTCAACAATTCAAAATGAGGAATACCATTGAATTAAAAAAACCCTAATGGAATAATAAAAAAATGTGGCTGGTTGGTTCTCATACAAATAGGGCATCCTCATTAGGGTGGAAGAATATTTGCTCAAGACTCGTGTGCTCCCACTCTATGTTGTATATCATTTAGTGATTATGGAGGAATCTTATTAATTATCCACATGATGAAATAAAATTTGGGGAGGATTAAATTAAAAAACATCATCGACCATGCGAACCCAACTTTACACCCTCACACAATTCCATGCAACAAATATGTTGGGAATGATGCCAATTTCGAATTTAAAAATTTGTTAAATTTCAACAATTTGTATTTTTAGTAATAATCTAAAAATAGACTTTTAGGATGTTTTAGGATTTTTTTATTTCAGTCATATGTTTTTTTAGTCATGTAGGACCAAATAAGTGATTTCCTAAAAAATAGCGGTAATAGCTAAAAATAAATTGTCAACCCCAAAGAGGTGGGAAACACTTTATAAGTAAAAATTATTGTGTAGTCATCCCCAAAGAGGTGGGAAACACTTTATAAGTTAAGATAAGTGTAAATATTATAATTTTATGACCATCCCTATATTTTAGGGACCTTTGGGAAAATTTTCTTGAAGAGAGCTATAATTAGCTTTGAAAACATGCCTAGCTTACATAATTCTATTCCTAGAAAAGCTTCTTGCATGTTGAATTTGTCCATGGATTGCATGAGTCTATTTTAAAGTTAATTGGAAGTCCAAAATTAGTTTAGAAGTTTTTTCTATTATTATTGGTTCTATTTTGAGTTTAACTTGCTTTACAAGTTGAGTTGTAATTCCTAAATTTAGTTGTTTTGTGTTAATAAAAGCATGGCCAAAAGGAAGGCGCCATAGTGCTCCATTATTGCAATTTATGCAAGTGTTTTTTAATATTTTTATTTGAAAGTATTCATATTTAATTACTAAGAATCTTACAAATCTTATTTTAAAGTTTAGTGGTGCATACAATGTATAATTTTATCATCAAGTACACAAACAATTACACTAGCTTAATCACTAGTTTTCTCGGGCCTTGTTTGGATGATATAAAGATTATTTTTGGTTATTTCAAAGGTTAATTAACACTTCAAGTTTTTGTGTTGTTATTGTAGACACCAAAAATTTTCATCCCTCGACTCATACACATTCTCGACCAAAAGTGACACATTTGCGACACTCCACCATTTCAATCGTATTTTAATTAATTTATTTCACACATCCTCACATATCCATAGGGTCTAGATTAATTATTTATTTGACTAATTAAATAAGTTAGTTATCAATCTCATGCCTCACTATGACACCTCCGTAACTACCTAACCTCTACTAAAATTACCTTCCAAAAATCATTAACCTATTCCTAACTAACTAACCTTCTAAAAATCACTAACTAACTAAACCTTCTAAAAATCTAACCCCCTTCATCTAAACCAATTTTTATTTTTATTTTTTACCCGCTCCCCATCCTAACTACTTCAAAATCCATCATATCTAGTTCAAAAGGAAGAAAATCCCTATCTAACAAACTTAGTTATGATTTTCCACAATTATGTCGATGATTTTCTTGATTCTTTGAATTCTATAAATATGTGCATTCAGACCTCCTTTAGACAAGCATTATCACATTTTTGAACGTACATTATGCATCATTTCCAAAGCATCAAAGATCAAAACATTTTTCATCAGCTTTCACCAATGTCACATCACTCAAGAATAATCAAATCGATTTTCGTATTGTTCATTTTTGTCATCAAATCATCCTCTGTCCCTTTGATCATCAATTACGCAAGATGACACTAGATGGTAATAACTTCCCCATTGTTGATTCCTTCCCCATTTTTGACATCCACTCTATTGGGAGCAATATGAACTCCTTCACAACCTAGATCTTTGTGCATTATTGAATGCACCCTTCAACCATATTGAAGCTATCTTCATAACAACTCAACGCATCCGAGAGGCTACTAAAGAATTATGGAATGTATACGAAGAAGTTATAAGGTTCCATGAAGATCTAATACAATACGAGAAAAAATATGAGGCTGGATTAGACCTCCTGAAAAATACTACCGCATGGATTTTGAATTTGACATCCATGAGCCACATCAATATATCTAGCACCGATACTACACTTTCTCACCTTTTCTACACCCTAGAAGAATCCTCCATTTATTATTTGAAGACTTCATTTCTATTCCCGATTCTGATACCATCAAAGAAGAGGAAGGATTTGTTGATTCTATAAGATCTAATGTGTTTGAGAACCTATATCCTGACCAAGAGTTTGATTTATGGATCTAAGTCATGTCATTAGTATCTATATGTATATCCATCTAAATAAGTGATGTTAGTTTGTCATGTTTTCATTTCATCACATTGTATCACAATCTTAATATCAATAAAAGCTTAATTGTTTCTGAGCAGGTTGATAACTGCCAAGGAAAGTCATTGGGATTTCTGGGACTGGATTTTTCTAGATAACCTACCCATTTATTTACTAATATCATCTTGTTTAAATGCTTTAGGATTACTTGTAGGAGAATGATCCTTGTTTTCTATATGGTGCACAATATCACATAGTCCACATTGCGGGTATCCTAGAAACCCGCCATACTGAGGTTGAGTCAGGTGGTTACCCTCTTGAATGAAAAGAAAACCCAAGGTAAAAACCATGATCAACATTTTGGCACACTCGGTGGGACCTTGTCCTTTTTAATTGCTTCATTTTATCATTAATTTGATCACTCAAGTTTTCCTTGTTGCTAATCGCCAACAATTGGCTCAATCACCCATGATTAGCTCAATCACCCGCGATTCCCCGTAATGTTTTTCTACATTTCATAATTAATATTCAGTCCTTTCCTTTATTTTTACTTTTTCTTCTAATATGATTATAGGCTTTTTTCTCTGAATTATACATTTTGTATTTTCTAAGCACATGCTCTGAAATTACTAAAATTTGGAAAAATAAAAATGAAATAAGAGCGTACTCATGGTAAGTTTCAGAAATCCATTTTTTTTACTCTCCACTTTACATCTTTGTTCACTTGTCCTCATAGAAATCAAACATTTCATTTTGGGACTTTAAAACAAACCATTGCATACTTGTTGATCATCTAGTATTAAATAGGGGACTTAATTCATCGCATTCACTTATCTTCCCTCACACACAACCAAACCACTCATTAATCTAAAACACATTCAAACATTTCCCACCCAGGTGAAACTGATTGGGATTTCATCACCCAACAGGGAAACTGACTTGGTGTTCTGGCCGAGTATAAACATCTACCTATTGGTATATTTTGGCTAAGCACACTGAATCCCTTATCGCAGTGGCACCATGAAGTGAGGGGGTAGGCTCGATATTACACCTTTACCGAAAATAGTAAAACATTCGGCCTCACATACCTTTGATTATATTGAGGACTCCTCCCTTAAACATACTTGATACTAGCCATAAATGAACATTTATTATAACCCTCATTATCCATCTTACACATTTCACTTTTCATAATTAATCAAGATAAATACAAAACAACACTTTGCTTGTTCTCACTGTTGTTTGTAAAACAACCCATCTAGTTGTTTTCCATTTTCTAGGTTCTTTTGTGTGTGTTTTCCTATCATGGTACTTACAAGACAACAAACACGTAATCAAAATTTTGAAGACATGTCTACCTCACCATTCACACCTCAATAATAGGTCCCACTTCATACTACACCACTTTATGCGCCCTTTTCCTCACCGACACAACCACGAGCACTTTTAGATCAAACATGCATGACCAATCCATTTCTTGACACACAAATTTAAACCGAATAAGAGACCATTTATAGCCATGAAGTATGACATCAATCCTTCCATTCCCTACACCCATATCATGGAAAAATTATTTATACACTAGAATTAGAACACTCATATGAACCTCCTTTTTACAATAGGGGAGACCCTATCTTTGAAGAAATGTTAGACTCAAATCCCATTACGCTTAATGCCTACTTAGTAGCAAGAAATTTTCAAATGCAACCATTCACACCCCAATCCGATCCATACAATCAAAACTCTTCATCTTCCATTACAAAACTCATTGATCAAAATAAATATCATGTTGTTCAATAGTTATATCCCTATACTTCAAATCAGTTTGAAATGCTAAACTATATAGTCAACCTAGAGTTCTACTAGCTCTACTAATCCTTTGAAACATCCAATGAAAAATTATTCACTAGTCACTCTAAAACACTCGATGTCTCCTCAACTCCCATCTATGATCTTCACATGATCTCATCACAAAACACATCTGCTCAGCAATCCACATCCTCACCGAGTCCTTCTATAGGATCCACACCTCCTCTAAGTAGTACTTTTACTTCCTCGTCAACTCCTCAAATCAACTCTTCCAGTCTTCTCACATGTACCAAAACCCCTTTGAGTGTCGTACCCCATCTACAGTTATTCCTTCACAATAGGTTACAAATCCCATCTAGAACATCACTATGTCCATCCCCACAATGACACCATTAGTTAATACTAGTGCTATTGCTAGTACGCACCCCATCTCATAATACATGCCATAATATTCACAACCATTGATCTCTGCACCACAATCCTTATCTCAATAGAACATCCCACAATACAACATCCCACAATGAAGTGTACCACAACAAGCACCATCCTTTTCCGCTTCGGCCATACCTTTCCAACAAACACCTACACATTCACTACCTCTTACGCATGCATCGATGTCATTGCGGTATTAATATTTTAGACCTCGAGACTCCCTCTTCACAGCAAAGGATCTTTATCCCATCAAAAATCCCATAGTACAACATCCCTTACTATCAAAACATCCCCTAAAAAATGTCCCATATCAACAACACATACCTCAACAGTACATACCGTGAGAACATTCTTCAGTACCATGTACTACAATGAACAACCACTATCAACATAACACTCCATATCAACAGAACGTCCCTCAGTAGAACACCTCCTATCAACAAAACATTCCACAACAATATCAAGTGTACTCATAACCCAATCAATCTTTGTATCAACCTAGCTCATCCTTACAACAATCAACACAAACCGACCCACTTTAGGCTCTGTTAAGTCATAAATCTAATTTATAAGATGATTCATCAACATCCAAGAATGCACTCTCCTATGATCAAAATTTCAATGATCCCATTTATGCTTTCATACCATATAAGCCATATCCACCTCACTGGGAACTTCCTAAACTTACTAAGTTTTATAAAAAGAATATCCCTAAAAATATATCCACGCTTTCCACCATGTATGTTATCTGATAGCTCATGATCAAGACCTCATCCTGAGGACCCTTCCAAAATCCCTTGTCGTTCCTACCTTAGACTGGTACAACAAAATTCCACAACACTCACTATTTTCTTTCACACAACTTGCACAACTATTCTTAGACCACTTCTCCATAAACATAGCCTCAAAATTACCATCAATGATCTATATGCCATTAGACAATTTGAAGACGAATCCATTGCTGATTTTGTCTCCCATTGGAGGGCCACTACCAATCAACTATCCTTCATGCTACCACAACTAGAGATAATTGAGATCTTTTTTCGTGCTTGTGCCAAACATATCTCATCCACTTTACAAATTCAAACCTTCCAAAATTTTGATGAGGCCTTTACCATGGCCCGTAAACTAGAGTTACGAGCCCTAGAGGATGGACATGTAAAGCTTCATCCTAAGAAACCAAAATTAGAATTCCCATCCAAGTCAGTACCTAACTCAGATAATTCTAAATCAGCCACCAACACATTCGTAGTTAAACTGGATCCTAAAGAAAAGCCTACCTCTGAACACATCCGTCAAACAACACAAATATACACCCATAACAAAAATTATGGTGTAATTTTTGATAAATTTCTTTCCTCCAACGTGATATCACTTCCACCCATTCGACCCATCGATATATCAATTTCCAAACCCATTTGGTATCGAGATAATGATTATTGCAAATACCATAGGGTTAATGGTCATGACATTGAAAGGTGTTGCACATTCCACAATGTGCTTCAGGACTTAATTGAAAAAGGTGACCTTCACTTAGAAAATCCAAATGCACCTCCTAATTAGAGTCTAGACATATTTAAATGAAATTCTTTGAATAACCCTTCTTCTTCTTTCGAGCAACCATAAATGAACGTAGTTCACTCCATTAATATAGTAACTAAAATTTAGCCAGTCCCTTTGTCTGTCTTATCAGTTTGTGAAATGGAACCCGCAAAATTGACATCACTACCCAATGAGCCTAAAACCATGACTACGAGTCTCCCCCAATGAAATCATCTCTCAAATCCTTCATGTGTCTTTGTCACCTACCAAGTTGACACCCACATAATCCATGCCAGAATCCAACAAGCTTGAAATTTCCAAACCACCACTTGCTACTAAGAACATTCCCACATCTTCACCACATACTATTACCGAACCCATACCCCTACCCTCCGGCACAACTCCACCAATACCGCCACCTAAGTTTGTAAATATAACCATGATACCACTTGAAACATTCTTAGTGCAACCACCTCCACCTAAGCTGACCAGGGGTTGTAGTCATTCTCAACCCACAAAAAAAAATAATCCAAAATCTGCTAATCACTTAGACCACACCGTCCAAACTTCTCCCTCTTCATTAGCTTCAACCTTGAAAAATACACCTAGTTCATCTAAAGTTTTGAAAGGACCTAACAAATATGGCATATTTAAAGTATTTAGAAATGGGTAAGTGCAATGAAGTTGGGGGACAAAAGGGGGTCATAAGTGGACGTCATATTGTAAATAACAACATAATATCAACTTGTAGGGATTATTAGCAATACATACACTCAAAATTAGAAAAACTTATATTAATATGAATCGTAGAATCTCAAAACTAGTTTCTAAAATACTAATTTTTTAAAAATGGACAAGATTAGCTATATTAAACACTCAAAATTCAATGACTTGGTATTTTTTTTTTTAAAAACACCTATAAAATTATAGTCCGTTTGCCCACGATTTTGATGACCAAAAATTGATATATATTTTTCTCCTTTGATGAAAAGTTATATGCCACTATCTATCTTGGGATGGATTTTATTTTTATTTTTTGAGTAATATTTTATTTTTTATGATTTTTTCCGTGAAAGTGGTATGAAAACATAAAGAAAACAGAGCACTTTCCGTTTTCCCGCCATAACTTCATCAAAAAATATTGAAATCAAATAATTTTTTTTTGAACATGTATATAATTTCACCACAGTTGGGATGGTATAAGTTTTATCACATTCTGATAAGTGAAACAAAATTTGCAGTCTTAAACCTAGACATAAACATTCACGGGAAAAAGTGTCTTAAAGACCTACTATTAGTAAAAAATTATAAAATGATATTTATCCTATTCTATTCACTTTAAAATCAGTATTTATACAAAGCTAACAGTCTCCCCTACGCAATGGTACCATTTTTATGACATATTTTTTACTTTTCGGCATGGTTCAAGTCCGTGGAAGACTAAATTTGATGTTTTGTTGTTTTTAATGTAAAATTCAGGATTTGATGTCCACTTAATTGTCCCCCAACTTGGTGCACTTACCCAAATACTTATTATGATGAGACATGTCGTTTCCATGGTCCTCCTCCTTTTTGTCCTTCATTTAATCCAAAAAACACACCTGATTTTGGAGATCCTCTTGCCATGCCAAAATCAAGACCTATGATACCCCCAAAATAGAACATTATTCAAAATCCTAAAGACCCTCATTATAGCCTTCTAGATCATAACCTCCTACACGACCCTTCTCCCATCATACTGGTTAATCACCCCATTATTACAGGGGAAAACCCATGCATCAGGACCCCATCATGAGTTCGTATTCTCGCATCTGCTATCTCTGTAATAGGAATCCACATTTGACCCTTGATCCCTGTCTTTTACACAATCCTAATATCATCCACCACCGTTACTGTACAAAATACTCATTCTCCACCTATCACAACAACTAGAAAGCCTCCATAACCACAAGTAAATAATCTATTGCCAAATAACCCACTTCACCTACTCCCAAGAAAAATGAATCTCCGGTTATGTTCGGACCTAAAGGGCATTATGCCACCATTTTGGATAACTTATTACAGAGTCACTAATCAAATTACCATCTCCAAAACCATCAGATCATCATGGATGGAAACTAGCCTGGTATGAATTTAGTGCCTTCTGTGATTACCATAGAATGCGAGGCCACTCCATAGAGGAGTGAAAATATTTTCATCAGAAAGTTGTGAAGATTGGTAGTTCGCTCCTTCTTCCTCCTCAATCAAACATCACATCGATATCAACATCAACATCACTAAAAGATTCCATCCCTGAGACATTAATTCACCAATTTTATTTCGTTCACATCACTACTCGCTCACAAAATTATGACAAAGGATCATCTGAGCCTCCAAAAATTAGGACTTCCATCACCATACCTCCACCCTTGAGTTATCAACTCCACTAAACCGGCACCGAAGGTATCCATTTCCTTAGCTCCTAAAGAATCCAATCAAACATCATCATCAAGAGCCAAAATTTCTATACAAACAACAACACCACCTTCGATTGTGATACAAAATGTCGTCATTAAACAATTACACCAATATCCCATCCAGATGCCACTTTATGAGCTCGTTTAAACATCGCATAGTCATAAGAAATTCATGATTAAATATCTTCAATCCATTACTATACCGGATGATGAATCGGTCTCATTCAAAAGATTTGTGGGAACTCGAAGGAATCCACCTCCATATCGTTCGAGCCATCTAAAATTCCTTCACTTAGACCGGAGAATCACAACTTATCACTTAGATCAATGATATCTCCATTAATAGGGTCATGATCGATAGTGGTGTGGCTATTAATATCATATCATCTCTCGGTTTGACCAAATTAAATTTCTAAACACAATTGTCACTCAAATCCCAATCTTGTTATGATCCTTTAATGACACTATCACACCCACATTAGGTACCATTATTTTACCACTTAAAGTCAACATCAAGAATTTACTTGAACTCTTCTACATTATAGAAGGAGAGTTCCAATACAATATGTTGTTAGGATGCCCCTGGATACACACCATGCACTGTGTTCCTTCCACTCTCCATCATTGTATTAAATATGAACATGAAGGTAAGACTTATACTATCCCTGCCAATCCAAATCCATTCACTAATTGCTATATGATGTACCACCCAAACGATGTACTTGTACCTAAGTATTCATCTGAGTCATATGATCAAGCCTCTACTAGCACACCGATACCTTCTTTTTAATTAACTCGATGAAATCTTTGTCACTGAGGCCATGAAACATCTTACCCTTGGAGAATATTTCCTCCTCATTCTCAATTCCATCCCTTCACCTAAAATGTATGGTTGCCTCTAAAACAACCCATATATGACCCTAATGTCAAATATGTTATTTCCTATGGAATAGCCTATCTCAGAACAAATATAATTTATGGTGGATTCAATAATCCACCATATGATTCTTTAACCCACATCATGCCATGCCATTTACATTAAAAATTAAATCTCTTGACAACCCAAACTTTCTCTGCATGTATCTCCATTGCTGCGTGTGGAAAGGTTTTGGCCTCGTACGTTATGAACAAGGAATTTATGATCAACATGTCTTGCATATCCTCAAATCTCATGAGAAAAGTGGAGTAGGTTACAAAAGCTTCATCTCTAACATGTACGAAGCCACTACATACAAAATTTCTACATCCCGAACCATCTCTGAACTAGAACTAACATCATCGACAAACCTTGAAAACCCCATGGAAATGGATGACACTATACCCAACCCAATAAACATTTTTTTAATCAATACTATATTGTTAGGACCACTCACTTATCAGTCTGGTCACTTCATTAAAACACTACCACTTGTTCATCTAGAAATGGTTGAGGAAGATTTTCCTTCTATTGATATCCTTCAGTGTCAAGATGACTAGGACATTCTTTCTCACATGGGAGCTGAGGATCATTTCCTTCGAAATCCTTGTCATCCGATACACCAACCCTTCTTAACGAATCAACCATCAACGTTAAATTAGGAACCCCACAGGATCCCCATATAGTTAAGGTTGGTCAATCTCTGAGTCCACAAGAATTACTTGATTTCACAACATTATTAACAAAATATCACCAAGCCTTCACCTGGTCATATAGTGATATGTATGGGATAGATCCCAATTTTTGTACACAACATTATCACATACCCATTATATCCAAGCTAGTGAAACAAAAGGTCCGCAAAATGTATCCACACATAGATCTCCTTATCAAGGAAGAGTTGCAACATATTTTATCTGCCAATTTCATCATATCCATTGACTATCCACAGTGGGTCTCCAACATCATCCCAGTAACTAAAGCCTCAGGAAAAATTTGCATCTGCACAAACTTCAAGGATCTCAATCTTGCTTGTCCAAAGGATGATTTCCCTCTCCCGAACATAGATCAACTTGTCGACCTAACAACATTGCCATGAAATGCTTTCCCTTATGGATGGTTTTTCTGGTTATAATCAAATTCTTATCACCCCTAACGATCAACATAAAACCACTTTTATCACCCCTTGGGGGACCTTTTGCTACTGTGTCATGCCATTTGGTCTCAAAATGTTGGGGTAACGTATCAATGCGTAATGACCTACATTTTCCATGATCTTATCCATAAAATTGTGGAAGATTACATTGCGACCTTCTTGGGAAGTCTAAATCATGAAAAGATCATCTTAATGTCCTTGAATCAATATTCACTGTCTCATTCAATTATGTCTCCTTTGAATCCTGAAAAGTGTGTTTTTGAGTTCTACTAGATTTTTTTTGGGATTTATCATATCTCTTCATGGAATTGAAGTTGATCCTGCAAAAGTTAGGGAAATCATCGATATGCCTCCACCTTCTAATCTCAAACAACTACACAGTATGTAAGGAAAACTACAGTCCATCTGACATTTCATATCACAACTCTCCGAATGATGATAACCATTTCACCATCTTCTCTGAAAAGACATAGTGTTTCATTGGGATTCTGCCAGAAGGCATTTGATGAAATCAAACAATATTTATTATCACCCCTTGTACTTACGCCACCTCGTGAAGGGGAGTCCATTTTATCTCTACATATCTACCTTAGAACATGCCCTAGAGCCATGCTTTCCCACCGTGATGATCAAGGTCGTGAGCAGGCCATGTACTACATTAGTCGCACACTTCATGAATATGAAACATGCTACTCTGAAGCTGAAAAACAATGTTGTGTGTTGTACTTTGCTACTTCCAAACTTTGACATTATCTCCTCAACCAAAAACATATGTTGTCACTAGTTTTAATCCACTTAAAGCCATACATGCTAAACCATATCATAATGATCACATAACCTAATGGTTGATGTTAATGAATGAATTCGATCTTGAAATTATACCACAAAAA